>CAMPDV010000110.1:0-600000 GCA_946699065.1 Loxodes magnus
GATAATTTTCTTTCGAAAGAATTTTATAGTTAACTAAGTAATTGACGCAACTCTTAAAGGAACTTTAAATCAATTGAAAGTACATCACTTTAATGATTATCTATTCAATAATCAAAGTTTTCTGTTTCGTTTTTCTATTCTTCAGACGATTGATCTGTACACTCAGGAAAATATATTCTAAATTTCTTCAAGAGAGCAAAAGGAAGTACTCCACTATTAGCAATAAACATTAATTACTTTATTAGATTTTTACTAAATTATTCATCTTGCCTTGATAAAAGTTACTTTCTATCAAATTCCTTCTGATTTTATCATTCTACAATCTTTTCCTTATTTTAATTGTTTACGAATGCTAATTTATTTCCTCTTTATACTGCTTATATTATTTCTTAAACTTCTTATTTACTTATAATTTTCCAAATAGTATCATTTTCAACTTCATCTATACCAGCTATTTTAATAGATTCTTATTTATTTAAATAATTTGCTTGATAGTTATTTAATGCCCTAATTTACTAAAGTCCAGTAGATATTTATTTTAACTTTATTTTATCATTGAACTAAGTACTTAATATCATCAGTTCTTTATACTTTTTATTAATTTATTAAGCTCTAATTTATACTGAATCTCTAGCATTTTTTATACTTTATATATATCAATTAAAAAGAACTGTGAAACCTCCTTGATTTGTTATTTCTTAGTAGATTTGATGGGTTTCATAGTTTTAATTGTCAAAAAGCTAAAAAATTAAAAAAACACTAAACGGAAAAGCTAAAGCTACATTTTCCATATAATCTTGGAGAGCTTTTCTTTCTATGAATATAGCAAGAGCTGCAATTTAGTAGCTATTAAGTTGGAAATCTCTTACTAACTATTTTAAGTAAGCATAAATTTGATTCCTATAAACTATTTTAAATGTTTCTAAGTTTTATTCTTATTCTTCTAAAATTATTTAATCTTTAGTCAAATTTATTTTTTAGAATTCATTTTCTAAAAATGTTTAGAACTAAGAATTTAAGAATATTTGCATAATTATTCCTTTGATTAGCTTTTAATTGTATTTCTTTAATTTAGCATCATAGTATATTTTAAGTTATTTCATTAGTTCAAGTTAATTCTAAACTCAAACTTATCATATTTCTTAAGATTAACTTTAGAATTTTGTCTTTAATTTATTATTAATTTCTTCTATATTTTGTTATTATTTTTCTATTTAGATATATGTACTTTTCTGCTCTTATTCTTCGGCTATCTTTTTTTATATTTCACAAAATAAGAGTTCTTTGTCCCGATCAACGCTCTGATTTAGGAGGAATTGCTTGGTTATTTAGTCTATTGCATTTTCTTATATATTTTATTTCACTTAATGTTTAGATTACTGTTATGCTTACTCTTTTTATGTTTAAACTTAATTTTTTTAATTATTCTAAATTAAATCTTCTAGTAATTTTTATAAACACTGATTCTAATTTTCGCTAATAGATTAAGAAACTTTTAAGAAATATTCTACAAACTATTTTAAAAAATTGGATTTATCAGTTTCTTATAGTTGGAAATTGAATAAATCTTACAAGTAGGTATATTAAATTTCTTATTAACTTTATTATTAAGTATTTTATAGCTCTAACATTATTTCTTTTATTATTTCCTCTTCACTAAATAATCATCAATTGCTAAGTTCTTAAAGGTTTATTAAATTTCTAAAGATTATTGTAATCTGCTTTACTATAAATCATTTATAATCAATTTAGATTTTTCTTTAACTCATATAATCTATAAATTCTTTTGGAAAATACTAGAAGTTCTGAGGGTTTTATTCTAATAAAAATATGGCTTAATTATTCAGGAAATCAAGTTAAACTGGCTAGGATATAAACTTGAAATCACTCAAATCTTGATTCACTAATATAGAATCACTTGTAAGTATCATCATTTATCCTTATTAGAACAACTCTAACTAAAATTTAATGATTTAGTAAATAAATTATTCCAGTTACTATGAAGTAAATTTATTATCTTAAAGGTTTCTATTTTCTATAGCTTGCTATAAAGTAACGTAATTTGTGTTATTAGAAACGGAATTATTTAATTTATAAATAACTACAAACATATTTTCATTAGAGCTTTAATAAAAGCGTTTTTCGTTCATAATATATCTGCTTATATTTAACTATTTTTCTTACTTCTTCATTTAATGTTTAAGTCTTATCCTATTCTAGTAAATTTAGAACTAATTATATATTTCAGTCTTTAATAAAACTCATTTATCATTTTTTTGCTTCTAAGCTAATAGATAAAACTCCATGCAGTTTTTTCCCAAACTATAAACTCGAATTAAAGAAAGTTGCTTAAAACCTATAAATGAAAATGTAATCTTAGCAATATAATTTTGATATGCTTTTGTAGTTAATCTTCTTAAATTTATAATTTCTTTGCTAAAGTTACTTTACTATGCTTCTTTTAAATTGTTTAATGTCCTTTAAATAAATTTCTAAAGCCACTAGTTCTTTTATAATATAAAATCTTTATTGTAATTATTAATTTTTCCTAAAATAAGCTATAAAGCTAAATTTTAATTAAATTTCTTATTTTTCATATTAGATTAAGTTCATAGTAGCACATTAGGATTCTAATCTATTTACTTTTCTTAAATTAGTTAATTTAATCATTTCTTTACTTCTTAATATTCTTTCATTTCTTACTCTTAACTATATCCTAAAACTATAAAAAGGACACTTTTTAATACTTCAGCTCCAAATTATTTAAACATGCGGCTAACTTCTTTTAATAGTGATTATTTAGATTCTCCCTATATTATATAAATAAACTTTAGCTTGTGATCTTTTTCAGCTAGCATATTTAGTATTTATTTAATTTCTTTTTTTCATATTTTTTAGTCAAAAATAGGAAATTCTACCAAAAAGTGCTTTTATTATTCTAAAATTTTTGCATCACTGAAAATTTATAATTGCTACAGTTCTTAAAAACAAAACTAAGGGTAAACTTTATTTTTGCTTTAATAAAGGAATATTGTAGACTTTTTTGATTTAATCTATTCTAGTCTTTCTTCTAAGGATTAGAGACATCAGGCAGATAAATCATTAAGGTTATCAGAATTAGATCACTAAATTTTTAATATTGTCTCAATTTCTTCTCATTATATTTTTTAACCATTCATATCTCTTTCTACTGGGAAATTATCAACTTATACTACAGGTTAAATAGACATAGTTTCAAAAAGTTTTATAATTTCTTATGAGTTTCTATATCATCTTTATTCTTCATTTTAGTTGGAAGAAATCCTTTTATCTTTACTAGGAGTTTTTAAACCACATATTTACGCTTTTTCAGTTTAAAATTCATGACCAGCTATATTAAGTTCCATCATATCTACTACTTCATTGCTTTTAATTTATTATTCTTCGATTCTCTGATTTACCATTAAATAGGAACTTTACTCTTTTTCATTTTCTGGGCTGCTAAAAGTTTAAATAACTTTCTCTTTTTCGTCTTCAAATTTCTGGGACTAGCTTTCCATTAAAATTTATAATTTGAATCTATTTAAAATTTATTATTTAATGCATTCATAATAATTTATTATATAATGCATTCATAATAGTTTATTATATAATGCATTCATAATAATTTATTATATAATGCATTCATAATAATTTATTATATAATGCATTCATAATAATTTATTATATAATGCATTCATAATAATTTATTATATAATGCATTCATAATAGTTTATTATATAATGCATTCATAATAATTTATTATATAATGCATTCATAATAATTTATTATATAATGCATTCATAATAATTTATTATATAATGCATTCATAATAATTTATTATATAATGCATTCATAATAATTTAATATATAATGCATTCATAATAATTTATTATATAATGCATTCATAATAATTTAATATATAATGCATTCATAATAATTTATTATATAATGCATTCATAATAATTTATTATATAATGCATTCATAATAGTTTATTATATAATGCATTCATAATAATTTAATATATAATGCATTCATAATAATTTATTATATAATGCATTCATAATAATTTAATATATAATGCATTCATAATAATTTATTATATAATGCATTCATAATAATTTAATATATAATGCATTCATAATAATTTATTATATAATGCATTCATAATAATTTATTATATAATGCATTCATAATAGTTTATTATATAATGCATTCATAATAATTTAATATATAATGCATTCATAATAATTTAATATATAATGCATTCATAATAATTTATTATATAATGCATTCATAATAATTTAATATATAATGCATTCATAATAATTTAATATATAATGCATTCATAATAATTTATTATATAATGCATTCATAATAATTTAATATATAATGCATTCATAATAATTTAATATATAATGCATTCATAATAATTTAATATATAATGCGATCATAATAATTTATTAGATACATTAAAAAAATCGAAAATAAAAGTTAAAAGATATGTTATATTTTTCTTTAATTGATAAAACCTTGTAAAATTTATGTTAAATTTTTTAATAATTTAATTATGATGATATAAATGTGTTTAATAAATTAATTTAAGTTATAAAGTAAACTTTGTTATATTATGAAGTAAATAGAATGTAAACATTTTAAAGCTTTTATTTTTTTATTTTATGAAAGTAGTCTTTAGACAAATAATTAACTAATAAAAGTATTTTTTCATAGTTTAATTATTTTTATACTTTTATAGAGATTTAAAGGATTAATTCAAAGCATGGTTATAAAAATTAGCTAAGTGTCATTCTTGTCACGAAAATAAGTAATGTATTTAAATATTCTAATCTAATTTTGTAAACCTTTGCAATTAATTATGCTTTTTGATTCTTTTTTAATATAGCACTACAATTTATTAAAGTAACTATGTGCTAAGCTTTAACTTAATTAGATTTCTCAGTATTTTTATTACTAATGTAGATAATAAAAATAAAGTTGAGATATGATAATTAGCTAGTTTAATAGCAAGCTATGATATAGAACAAGAGGATAATTAAAAATGATATGATAAAACAAATAATAAGTAGATATTAATTTTAGTTAGTTCCATATATATTAAATTATTCCTTATGAAGGAACTAAAGTTTTATATATCTTTATTATAATACCATTTCTTTAAAAATTACTACTATATTTTATATTATGTTTAATAGTTATTTATATATAAATATTCATCTTCAAAATTACCTACCAACTACATTTCTACAACCATTTATTTGCTTAATACCTCTTTGTTTTATTTCATTAAGTATAACATAATAAGTCAGCATAACTTATTATATCATTGTTACAATCAATTGGCACCAAAAATAAGTGACTAAACTCTTTAGTAAATCATGCTTGTAAAATTAAATTTTCTAAGTTAAGTTATAAATTCTAAATATACTTCAAGTGTAATTCTTAAAGTAGTCCTTATTATTTACTTAATACCTGTTTTATAATTCAATCAAACTATTTTTAATTTATACCAAGTTCTCTGAAAATTCCTTTATATTAAATATATCTAAGATTTATTTCAAATCCTTTTGTTCCTTTAATCCAATTTTTTAATTTAATAAGCTCAAAAGTAAAATATAACCATATTTTAGATTCTAAGACCCTTCATCAATGAAATTTAGTAAGTGTTACTCTTAAAACTAGCATTAAATTAAACGCTATTTATCAATTTCTCTACAAAAGAAATTTCTAATTTAGTTATTTTGCTACTTTAATAAATCCTTTTATCAGTTACTATTTAGTTGTATTTATTATAAAGTGAATATATTTTTATTAATACCCTTAAAAATCGTAAATATAATCTTTATTTAAATAATTAGAAAATTATAATATATTATTATATTATTTACTAAAGAAAAGCTTATTAATAAGCAGCAACTTTATTTTACATTCCTGTCTAAATTTAAGTTTTTACTAAATTACTTTTAAACATTTTTTTATCTAGAAACCCCAAAGTAATTTAGAAATTTAGAATATAGCTTTTTGATAATTGGATTACTTCTATTTAAGTAAACATCAATGCATTTTTATCTAGCTCGCTAAAAAGCCTTTTATATTGGGCAAATGTATTGTTCATTCATCTTAAAGATAAAATAATATTAAAACATATTAAAATTTGGTTAACAAGGAGAAGTTTAAATAACTAGTTGATTTAAAGTTAAATTATACAAGCACTAAAGCTATTAAAGAGGATAGATATACCAAAAGTATAAAAATAATTATCACAAATAGTAAAAATAAATGCTATGCTAACTATGAAATTTAATAAAATAGCCAAGGTTCTAAGGCTAATCTTAGTAAACTACAATTATCTATAGTAGCAGACTTTTTTAATAAATAATAAAGGTTTTTTTTCAGATTTTGCTAAAAGCTTTATTTTAAGAAAAATTCACCAAATTTTTAAAGATAATTGCTTAGGAAGGATTTATCTAGGAATAAATTTAGTCTAATTAGTTAAAATTTTATCAAAGGTGCCTAATACTTTAGCAAGCGATCACTTAATATGTATATATAGTTAAAATTAAAATCTTAGGTATTAGATAAATCTAATATTATTTTACCATTTTATAATTTAACTAAGTACAATAGCTATTCATAATCTTATTGCTAACTAGACTCTAAATAATTTATAATACGAGATATTGCTTCTTTTCCTTTTAGTTGTATCAACTAATTTAATTTCTCTTAAAGCAGGTAGTTGCTATGAAACCTTAGCAAACCATTTACCCTAACCTATTTATTTTAGATACAATAGAAATACCTGTTTCTTAGTATAGGCTTTAAATATATATGTGTATGCTCATATTTAAATATTACATTCATAAAGCTTTAATTTAGTTTAAAGGCTAAACTTAAAGGAGTTATTAATAATCGTTAAAAAATGGAATCAATTAGAGGATTTTAAAAGTGGCTTTGGTTAATAAAGGATAAGGACACGTATACTAGGATAATGGAACGGGACCTTGGTTAAAAATGTTTAGACATTAGTCAGAAACTAATGATTATACTAAACTTAAACACATCATGAAGCTTTGCTCTGATGAGTTTACAATCAGTCTAATAAGAGGAAAACTCAAATCTTTTAGAGTTATTAAAAACCCTCAACCTTGGATGACTTAAAAAACTAATAATAACTCATAAGCTGAGAGGACCATAAATTATTCTCCTAAAATCGATACAAAATTGAATGATAAGTTTGAGAGGTAGTTAAAGCAAAGGCTAATTCATCTATAAAGTAAGGAATATAGAGTAATACTCAAAAATATTAATAATTTGAAGAATTTAAAAGAGGAAATAGAATGATTGCTTAAATGCAATCATTTATTTAATACTTCAGATTTCACTTTAGTTTCAATCTGGAAGTCTAATTTTATATGCCAAAATAATAGAAAAATTAGCATCATTCCATTAAGGTAGTTGAAGGATTTTGAGCTTCAGTTCTATTTATTTAATTAAATTTAATATTAAAACTTATAAAAGCTAAGGAGTCTTGGATAGTTGCTAGTGGAATTTTCTTCAAGCCATACAAGTAATCAAAAAATAGATTAATGGGAAACCAAAGTGTAATTCAAGCAAATAATAGAAGAAAGAAAAGCATCAAAAGCGGAGAGAAGATCAAACTTGAACTTAGAAGAAATAAAAGATTTCTTTTATAATCTTTGTTCTTAAGATGAAGGATTAAAAAATTATAGCAAAGTAAAGATCTTTAAAAGGAGAAAGAGAGAATAATTAATCTTTCTAAACATTGCTACATTAAGCATATTTGTAAAATAATAAAGTTTAAATAAATAATTAACATCTAAGATAAATTTCTCTAAAGACCCTTAAGAGTAAAGCATACTAATATGTAAACTATATAAAAGCCCATAAGGAATTAATTTTTTTTGTGATGATTTGCTTGTTTTAACCTTTTTAATTATACATTTCTTAATATTATTTAATCCTTTTCACTCTGTATACAACTAATTTAGATTTTAAGCTTTTTAGCTGAATTTATGCTTCTTAGCAAACTTAAATGCAAATAAGTTAGTAACCTTTGGTTTTAATTAGCTCCATAGTTATTTAAAGATTTATTAAATTTTATTGTATTAAAGCATTTTATTTTAGTCCAGGTATAAAAGAGAAAATTAATGTTTAAGGTAACTTTATTTAGCTACTAGCTTATTCAGCTTTACATGGTGGTAAATTTTAGATTTAAACATATATTAATGTTTTAGAGCAATTAATGAAAAGCGTTCTTCTTTTATTAGTTTTGATAACTATGTAGCTTACTTACAAAAGAATAAAAACTAAGAATTAGAATTTTAAAAGCTGTGGTCTAATTACTTAACTTGGTTATTAGCCTTTTATTGTGTTATATTGGTAAAATAGTTGAATAGAAGATTTGATAAGTATAATTTAAAGGTATCTTTGGTGGTGATGCTGCTTGTAATATAAGTTGAATATGTTTGTTAGAGTATTTAATTAAGGTATAAAGACAATCATATGATTTATTATTAATTAAAATAAGTAAATGATATATGATGCTTTAATTAATACCCTTACAACCTTCTCTTATATAGCTTAGATATCTTTCTTAAATGGCCTTATTAGTTATATCTAACTAAATCTAAAAGGAGTTGATATGGTAAAATGGTTTAATTAAATTAAAGGAATAATAATTAAATTTAGACTGTAAAAACTAGAGTTAATATATAATGGAGATTTATTAATTATTTAAGTGTAACTATTAATCTAAATTATTCTTGCTATAAATAGCTTATCTTCTAATACTTTTTAGATTATGGGAATTAAAATAGAATTTCCAACTAAAAAGCAACTCTTAAATATCATTAGTCAATCATTATTTTAATCAATCCTTTATCACCAATCTAACTAGTGGCATATGATTAGGGAAAACTATAAGAGTAAATTAAGATAGCTAATTAATACATTCAATCAATTAGGATTTCCTAATAACTTTATTCCAAGATTACTTTAACTATTTCATTTAGAAAATTTACAAATTCCTTCATAGTGCTATTAAATACAAGGAATATAACTTAGAAAAATAACCCCATTTATTAGGAGTTCTCAAGAAATACCAAAATTCACATTTAAAGCTAATTTAAAACCATAGCTATATAAGTTTCTTAATCAAGTGTTTAATAGTAGCTTTCATAATAAAAACTCTCAAAATTTAAAAGCCTATGGGAATATGTCTAAGTATCAAAGGAATTGGAGAAACAATTTATATTAATAAAACTTTAAAAGATGACAAAGATAAAAGTTGGTTTGATAATATTCAAACAGTAATTTAGATTCTTTTAAAGTTAAGGCATGTTTAAAAAACATTTATATTATAGATAAAAAACTTAAAGAATAAACAATAGGTAAAATATCTTTAATAGCTTTTAGTATTATTTTATGCTTTATCTTAATTATTTTTTTATATATTGTAATACATTGAAAATAATAAATATTCCAAACAGTATGAGATATGTATTTATTATAAACAAATGAATTAAGAATAATTTTAGGTAAGTTAAGAAAAAATATTAATAACACATTTATAAAATAATAAAAGTCTCATATAGATAAATATCCTACTTGCTTACTTAAATAAATGTTTATTTAAAGAAGAAAAAGTGTAAGTTCGATATTTGAATAGTAATAATCAATAAGCTTCTTGGTATTTATTATTTACTAGCTCTGGAAAATTAATTAAGCGACTTTAAAATTTATATATAAAACAATTAATATTTTAAATAGTCTAAAGAAATATAAATAAACTTATTATATTTGGAATATAATCATCTCTTTAGGATACTTATATAATGAGATTTAAATTAAATAAATAAACCATTAGTTAGAAAGCTAGCCTAGTAATTTTATTCAAAGATATTTATTAATGTAGGTTTATCAAACCACTAAATCTAAAATAAAAAAATAAACCAAATAAAAAAAATTTAAACTTGAAGAAAGAAGAAGAAAGAGAGAAAATAAAAGGTTGTAGAATTATTTGTTTATACTTTCAATAAAGGTATATAAATCTAATTTTTCTTAACTTTATTTTTAATAATATCCTCTATTATTTCAGCTTATAATTAAGTTCTTTATAAAAATATTAATAAACTAAATTAATATAGCGATAAGATCATTAAGCTCATTATCTATTTAAGATTTTTTTAAATAAAAGAAAATAATAAAAATAATAAATTATTTGAATAATTAAATACATCAGTCTTCTTTAATAATTTTAGAGAAAAAAAATTAAATAAGCTTTAATTTATAGGACAAGGCTAATTAAGCGAAAAATATCTAATATATTTTTTGATTTATAAAATAAAGAAAATTATTACTTTAATAAGTCTTTTATATTAAATTAGTATAAAATATAAATCCTTCAAGTTATTAAAGGATTATATAAAGTCTTTAAAATATAATTATTTATATGCTTAGTAATAATGTTAATATCTTGAATATACTAATACTTTATCAAATAAATTAGCTTGTTTTTTTTAATATCTTCATTTAAGTTTATTTTTATTCTTTTTATTTCATTTATTTATGGATTTTTAGCAAACAAGCGTAAAATTCCTAATTTAAATTATATGAAAATGTAAGAAAAATAGAAAAGCTAGCCCTATTAAATTTTATTTTATTTCTAAAAACTAAAAATTAAGATAATCATTTATAAAATTAATTTTTATTAATTTAGTCTCCTTTTGTTTGTATTTTTAAGTTTTTTATTTATTTATTTATTTTTATAGCTATAATTTTAAAATTGTCTTTATTTGATAAACATGTGATATTGGCCACAAATAATTTAGAATGATATTTATTTAAGGCTATAATAATCTAGATTGTTGTATAATTTTAGTATATTTGTTTCATTTCTCTATTGGATCTGCTCCAGTTAATTAAATTCTATTTTTATTTTCAAGTTTTTCAATTTCTTTGTGCTTGCTCAAAATTATATTTCGAATTATGTTACTCTTATAACTTCTATATGTTTCCATCTAACTATAAGCTGGTTTATATTTTAATTTATTAATAAATTTATCAAAGATTTTGGTTTCCAAATTCTTTATCTAATCCTTTTTCAAAGTATAAACTTAGTTATCAATTTGAAAACATAGATAGAAATTAAGTTGTTTTCCCATGAGTCTACTCGGTTCTTTATAAAATGAATAAAAATCTATTACTAAAAGCTTATTATATTGTAAATTGCTGTAATAATATTTATTAGAATCATTTTCGTAGTTCTAATTATCTATTTCCTTTATTTATTTTACTTCTGACTTTTCTATTTTTCTTGATTGTATTCAAAATATTTTCTCCTTCTAACTTATTTAATGTAATTATTTTTTCTTCTTATAATTTTTATTATTATATCAAACTTAAGTTTCTTTATATTTCGTTTTTCATCTTTTAAGCATTTCAGTAGTTTCATTATAAGCATCTAGCATTTTGAGATTTTAATGAAAATAATTATGCTTTCAATACTTTTGAGATAATTTAGTAATCCTATTAATTCCCAAAATAATTTGATTTTATCTCTATAAGAGACAATACTGCTACATAATAGCTTTTCAAATGTATTTTGATTTATTTATATTTAGAACATTTTCGTATAAAGATATGTAGCTTTAGTTTGAGTTACTTTTAAATAAGTCTTTTTCTCATTTAAAAGACTGTGCTTAATAAATTTAGATAAATTTAACTAAAAGTTGTAAATAATTTACTTAACATCTATCTGATATGATTTTACAAAATAATAGTAAAATGATAGATGATTGAAGTGTATTTTATAGTATATTATTATTTATTTTCATATATTTAAACTTATTTAATAGCTTTAAATGTTTAGTTGCTTTAACTTCTCTCCTTTATTTGCTATAGATTCTAAAAATAGCTTAATCTCTTAAATTGGGTAATGGTTTTTATATTTCTTAAAGTAATTTAGAAAATGATTGTCAATGCTTTCAATTTTTTATCTTTACATTTGAAAAGTTAGTAAATTCTTACCCACTTAATCGTTTTATTCCTTTTCATAGATCTTTTTTATTGACCATAATTGATTGGGTTAATATTAATTTTAATCTAGTTATCCTTAATTTTGCTGGAGACTTTGCACTGATTGATTGATCCCTTGCTTTTTATTGATTCCTTGTTGCTTAGTTAGTACTTCGTTTTAAATTTGCACTTAAGAAGAGTTATAATTAGAATTTAGTGTCTCTTTGGCTTACTAATTTAAACTAAATATGATTTATTATTTTAAGCAGCTAGATAGTTTCTCATTATTTGATTACTCTTCTATTGTTGCTTCTACTTATTTAGATGATTAACTGTCTTTACTATTTTCACTCTCTTCCTGACTTGATTTATAACCATTTCCTTAAGTTATTTTTAATTAAGCACTTGCAAATACTAGTTTATATGAGATTGTTTATACTGCTGATTATTTACGTTCATATACTTTATTCAAGCTTTAAACCAACATTTACAACTCTTAAAGTAGTCTTATATCAATTGAAAGCACATCGTTCTAATGTTAACTCATTTAATAGTCAAGATTCTCTTTAGTTGCTTCTTCTTTGGGATCTTCAGATGAATCTTCTGAATCATCAGGGAATCATAATCTAAACTGTTTCAATAAACTTAGAGGAATGATTCCTCCATTTACTATAGAAATGAGCTATTTAATAATATTCTTAGATAATTGCTCATCTTACTTAGAAAGAAGATATTTACGATCAAACTAACTTAGTTCATATCATTGAACACTTTATAACTAGTTTTTATTATTAACAAATGCTATTTTATTTCCTCTTTATACTGCTTGTATTATTTCTTAAATTTCTACTCTACTTATAATTTTCCAAACTGTATCATTTTATACATCGCTTTTGCTAAAGTTTATAGTAAATTATTATTAGTTTTATAGATCACTTATTATTTTTTTCTATATTACTACTTATAAAAGTCCTAGTTGCTTTTGTTTCCAACTTAGTTATTATTTCTTAAATTCTCTACTAAGTCAAATTAGTTCAAGGTATTTACGACTTACTTAATAACTTCTAATTTGAACACTATTTCCATAACCTTTCATACCATAAATATACCAGTTGCAGAGAACTGATCACCCTCCATAATTACTTATCTCTTAGTACATTTAATGAGCTTCTAACTAATCATTTCGGAAAAGCTGAAAAATGATGAAGGCACTAAAAGGAATAACAAGAGCTTTATTTTCTATAAACTCTCTTAGTCCTTTTCTTTCAAGATATAAGGCAAGAGCAGTAACCATGAAACTATTAAGCTAGAAATCTCTTATTTGCTACTTTAGATATTATTATAGTTATAGCATGTAAACTGCTTTAAATGTTTCTTCATTTTGTTAATTTTGTTGCAGACTAAATTTATTATTATCACTTTAGAATTTAAAGTATTTTTAAGTTAAGAAGTTTTAGAATTCTTAGTTCATGAATATTTATACAATTAGGCCTTAGATGAGTTTTCTATTATGCTTTTTAACTTTAGTATCGTATTCTGCTTTAAGCTATTTCATGATTTACTGACTCTACTAAATGATCTAATTTAATGTTTGTTGCTAATCGCTTTTATAGGAGATTTTGATGATATCTCTATATTGGCAAATAGTATTTTGGTATTAGTGTAAATAGTTAAATATATTAGTTGATAGTAGATTTGATTTAAACTCTTGATATAGCTTAATAATAAAGTCTTAAGTATCTTATTCTTGATATTAATGACTTTGCTATTAGTTCTAGTCAAGAGTTTTATAGAAGTATTATATTTTTGATTGATTATTTATATTTAACTATTTCCTTCTCATATAATTTGGCTAAACTTATTTATTCTAATTACCTGCTTAGCTTTCTATATTTAAGCTATTTAGATTTTCAAATGCTTAAGTCATTTAGTCTTTCATTTATTAATCTAAGGACTTAGAACTCTTCACTAAGTAGTTTACGAAATTATGTAGATATCAAGATTATTAAGCTTCTTAAACCTAGAAAACAAATAACCTTTATAAGTGACTATAGTCATATTCCTGCTGCTAAAGCTTATTCTTTTCTATTTTAGACACTATTTATTTTAGTATCACTCCTTCTCTAGCTAATCTATCTTGCTCAAATTCTTCTAGGTAAATTAAGTTTCTAAACAGTATCGTAAGTTGCTTTACCAAAAACCAGCCATAATGTGGTGATTCTTTACCTGCAATCATGGTATCAATAAACTCTTTAGGTAAATAAATGTAGTAAAAAGGATTGCTTTCTAGTATAAGGAATATTCATCCTTTTATTAAGTTAAGCTAAACTGGCTCTTATGTGAACTTTACTTTAGTGAAGTCTTCATTAACTAGGATAGAATCGCTTGTAATAGTCATAAATTAACCCTACTTAAGTAGCTTCAGTTAATAGACTAAGATATTGTAAAGTATCATCTCTAGTTATTAGAAAGTAAAATTAGCTTATTTGCTTTTATTATTCTCTATAGCTTCTTATAGAGATATGTATTACTATTAGTCTCTCTAAATTTCAACTTCATAAATAACTGTCAACGTTTTTTCTGTCGCTAGTTCATAGAGAATCTTTAACTGCACACCTTAATGGTTATCATCATTGGAGTGCTTTTCTTCTTATTTAAGTTGGTGTTTTTTATTAAGCATTAGTACTCTTTGATCCATTTCTTTGTATACTTCTATTTTTATTGAGACTCATTCATTATTTTTCTAAGCGTCTAATCAAAACTCAATTCTTGATTTTCCCACATTCAATGCTCTGACTAAAGATACTTAATGCAAACCAAGTATGGAAAAGGGAATTAAAGAGGCATATTTTTTATATGCTTAGGTTGCTAAATTATCTAAGTTTTTAGTATCGATTAGTGTATTTTATATTTAGTGTTTTAATAGTTAAGCATTTGATTATCTTGATTCTATATA
This sequence comes from Loxodes magnus, assembly GCA_946699065.1. Classification (NCBI taxonomy): domain Eukaryota; phylum Ciliophora; class Karyorelictea; order Loxodida; family Loxodidae; genus Loxodes; species Loxodes magnus. Next base: position 15,030 of record CAMPDV010000110.1, read on the forward strand.
GTTTTATGTATATTTATCACTTTATCAAATTGTTTCAATATTATATTATTTTATTAGTTACAATATTAGTTAGAATGCTGTGTATTACAATAATTGCTTGTCTTATATGTTTCTCTAAGTATTCAGAACTATATGAGCAGGATTAATCTTCTAGTTTTCAAAGATTTAATTTAAAGACCTCTTAGCAGTTTCATAATCTCTTCTTTCATTTTCTAAACTTGACCCATGAACGATAAAAAGCGAGCCATTAGCTATATCAAGCCCTTACATTCTTACAACCTTATTTATATTGCTAATGCAGTTGTTCATTTTCTAGCTGTCAATGCTAAAAATAAACTTCATCACTTTAGCCTAGTTTAAGAGCTAATTTTGAAGGATTTTAATTTAATTTAGTTAAAGTTGAAAAGAGTTTGAATCAGATTCCACTAGCGAATTCTAGCCACACTCAAAGAATTTGAAATTTTGATACTTTTACCTAAGTGTATAGTCCATTAAATAACTTTAGCTTTTTCCTAACTTGCCAAAATGAACGATCATTACTCTTTCTTGTTGCATTAAACTTGATCATTCTTGTAAACTATTTAAAGAAGCAAAGAGCTATTCCTTTTACTGATTGAATTGAGAATAGTTATCTTGAAGGAATTACTCTAGTGCTGCTTTAAAATTCTTCAAATTATTAATATCTTCGTAGAAACTTCCTAGTCTTTCCCTTAGTAATATTTTTCCCTTCTCTACAGTTTAAATCCATTTCGTTTAAATTTCATTGCTTTAGGTTTCTTATGTTAATTCAACTAAAGGCATTTCAAAGTCTAACTGCTTTATGCATGCATCTTTAAACTATTATTCGTTTTATAAATCTTAAAATATAAATGATTTGCTCCATTAAATGAGAGATTAATTTCCCGCTAACCCCATTGGATCTCCCTAGCTAATACATTTTAGTACTATATCCTAAATAGTCTATGCTAACAAATTTTAATTTCCCTAATTTTTAATCTCTTTTATTTTTTACCTGCTTTGCCAAACTTACTCAGCAAACTCAGATTTTATTCTTACGTTTCACATTTATAATGCAACTTTTAGTTTAATATTATATAATTCCTATTACATTGTAAAAAAAATTGTATTAGAAATATTTTCTATAGATAAATCTTAAAAGAATGAAATACAATTATAAATAAATAATTAAGAAAGAATATTGTAAACTTTGAGAAAATAAAGTATTTTATAATATTTTTTAAATCTAGATTGAAAAAATATGACAAGAATAGCACTGTGACAACATAATTTTATTATGACGAGAATAGCTAAAACATGACAACATCATTTTATTATGACGAGAATAGCTAAAACATGACAACATAATTTTATTATGACGAGAATAGCTAAAACATGACAACATAATTTTATTATGACGAGAATAGTCAAAACATGACAACATAATTTTATTATGACGAGAATCACCAAAACTATATCATAATATATTTATGAACTTTTACAATGAAAACATTAGCAACCTAATTTATCTACGAAATAATCTATATTTGCTATTATATCCAAAAATAAATATACTAAAATTTAAAAAACTATAAAATTAATATAAATAAGTCAACTTAAAGATTACTTTTTATTAATTATAGAGCAATATTTCTAAAGAAAATAGTTAGAAATTTACATTATAAATTTAAATTTTTCATTGTATTTAAATTAAATTTTCTATCAAATTTAGATCAGCAAATTCTAGTCAAATAAAATAAAAAATCTTTTAAATCCAAAAATATCTTATAACTTTATAAAATAATAAGAAAATATGCAAGTATGGTTATTATCCTTATTAGCAGACATTTATTTTATTTTGTTATATAGAAGCATTATATTGTAGACTGAATATTCTAATAATTAATTTTTGCTATAGTATTTTCTTTAGATTATATTAGTTATAAAAATGATTTGATAGCTTTAGTTTTTAAATTAAAGGGTTATAATTATATAGCTAATGTAAGCTAAATTATTAAAACATAAGGGAATTAAATTAAATGATTATATAACTATTAAATAAGCTAGAATAGTAATACATTCCTATTTATTTAGCTATTAACTTGCTTATAATTCAACTTTTTGCTTAAGAGTTTTATGCCTAATTCACTATAATTTTTCTCTTTAATAGCTTATTTTTTAACTAATAGAAGGATTTTATGTGTTAAGATTTAAAAATTATTAAGATTATAAATTATAAATAACTAGAGAAAATAGCTTACATTGTATTTAAGCAATAAACGCTATAAAATTGTTTATCCTAAGATATACAATTATAGTCTCTAAAGCAACTCTAAGTAAATATTATCTTCAATTATTAAAGAGAAGAAACTAGCATTAAAATTGAAATAGTGATTATAATACTAAAATAGCAAAATTAAAAAAAGTCAAATATACAATTAACAAGATACAGTGAACTTGTCTTCTAAATATTATCTATAAATTATAAATGAATCTTTAGATTAAATTTATAAAAATAGCTATTAATTCTATTTATTTTTTACTATTTTAGTAAATTATCTTTATTCATAAGCAATATTAAATTTAACTAATATCTTAAGTTTATATATTCTGATGCTTCTAATTTTTTTATAATTAACCTTCTATTAGAATATAAAATTGAAGTTTACACTATCTATCATTTATATTTGCTAAAGTACTAAAATAAAAATTAAGAAAGTTATTAAATTAATAAATAAGTTTCTTTCTATTAAAGCTTTATAATATTTTCATAAATAGCCAGTTAGAACTTTTCTTTTTTATATTCTTAACTATTTAATTTAATTAATTAAATTTGAAATATAGACAATTTTCATTAGGTTATAGAAATCTATATCTAAATAATTAAAATTGAAGGAATAATAAAATTAAATTATATTTATATAAAAAACTAATAAAATTAAATATTTTAAGATTTATGTACAAATAATAAAGAAAATCCTCAAAGTTACTATTTCTATAAAGTAGCCTATTAGTAATAAAATCTGATTTTATTAATTTTAACTTCTATCATAAAATAAAAAGAGATAGATAAAATAGCTTTCATTTATAGTACAATTTAATTATAGCTATTTTTTAAATAAAATAGATAAATACCTAACTACTAAGCTAACAATATAAATTGTAATATTTAATTTAATTTAATGTATTTATCTCAATAAACTAACTTAATAAAAATATTAAGATACATCAATAAAGAAGAAGCTAGTTAAAATAATTAAAATTAAAGTAAGCTTTAATAGATAAACAAAAGTAATCAAATTTATTAATTAAAATATTAACTCATAAGACATAACTATTATAATATGCTTATGCTACTGTTTAGCATATTAAGAATGCTTAGTTAGATTGACTTAATAATTACATATCTAAGAAATATTCATAAATTTAAAAATAAGATATTAATAATATTTCAAGTTAAATAATAAATTTTTTCCTAAAGAATGTAATTAAAAAGTCATAATTAATGAGATTAAATATCTCAAATAGTTATATAAACAATTTTAAGCTTTATAAATGAATTGAAAGAAATTTGGTAAAAATGAATTAAATCTTAATTAATTTTTATTATATTTTGTTATAAAGTACTATAGCAATAATTTAAAGAAATAAATTAGCTATATATAATCAAAATGAAAGATTTAAAATAATAATTAAGTTGAGCATCTACTTTTGAAAATTAAAATTTATTCTGTAATATATTTTGGGGGTTTTATAATTGCTAAAATTAAGATTATTTTATTTTAATTTAAAATTTAGAATAAAAATAATTTATTTTTAAATTAAATGATTTTATATATCACTATAATTCAGGTAAGTTTATCTTCACACTTTTATTAATTTCTAATAAATTTAATAATAATCATAACTAAATATAATTAATAAACATTATAGAAAATATATAAGCATTTTTCCTAACATTAATTTGAGATTGAACCAATTTTAATTTTGAGCTCATTTCTTATACCTTAAATTTTTTTAAATTTAAAACAAAAAAAGAAATAGTTTTCATTTTAGATATTTTAGCCCTTAAATTGATAAAGCAAACATCTTAACTTATTAATTTTCTTAAATCTTAAAATTAATTATAAGTATAAACAAATAATCAAATTATATGTAGTTAATTTAATTTATTTCTGCTTATATTTAAAGATAAAACAAAAAAAGCAAAGTTTTCTTAAGTATTTTATAGTTATTAATTTTGCTAGTTAATAATTTATTTATAAAATGAGATATAAAAGAAATATATAGTAGCCTTCGATAAGATAAGCTATACAAATTTTCTCTATTTTATACCTGCTTTAGAAGTGTAAAGTTTTGATTTTTATTCATAAAAAAGATATTATTTTAAAAACTAAATAAGCATATAAGTGCTAAATAATTAAAAAGATAGAATACATAAGCTTCTATTTATTCTCATATATCTCTTAATTATATTTTTTGTTAGTACTTTAATGAGCTTTAAATAAAAGTAATAATAGGATATTTTTATATGTCTAATCAATCAATTTTTATTTTAAAAATTCTATTTATATAAAGCTTTATAATCACTTCTAAATTGAATGTAATACTTTATGTGCTAGAATTGAAGAGAAAATTAATTTGAAATAAGTTTGCTTATTTCTTTAGTTGCAAGTATTTTTTTATATTAGTCAAATATTATTGTTAATTTAATACCAACCTTAAAAGAACTTAAATTGATTCTTTTTTTCTAACTTTTTAAACTTTTCGTATTGAAGTTGCTTTTCATTTTCACATTAAATTTAGAAAAATTTCAATATAAATAATTTAAAGCTTAATTACTCAGATATATATAAGTGTTAGCAACTGTTCAAGACCTAAATAAAATTTTTACTTGTCTAATTATAAAAAAATTAAATTTATTATTTGTCTTAGTCTCATGATTTCTAGATTCAAACATAACTTTAGTTTACAAAAATTTATTCTAAATAAAATAATTTTAATTAAAAATAATTTTTCCTTGTGTAATGAATAATTCACCTTTTATGATTTAAGGCTTGGTCCAAATATAAATTTCACTCCCTACTTTATAAATTAATTTATAGAGCTTTTCATAGAATTTATTTATATCAAATGACGATAATTTTATTTATTTCAAAACTTTACATTTAGCATGAGCTTTAATTTTAAATTAACTTAATCTCTTTAGTTATATATGCTTTGATTAAATATTCCTCTATTGTAAATGTTTCAGCTTTCATTATCTATTTAATATAAGCAATCTGAAATAGAATTATTTTTAGATTTTTACTTATTGATTTAAAAGCTCTAAAATTTATCTATTTGGAAAATCTCTATTGAACTTTACTTATTATCAATCTTACTATCTTAATGCTTCCAAAACTAAGTAGATCTTCTTTATGAGGAGCGTTTATGTTTTAAAACAGAATATAAATCAATATTTTGCTCAGCTTCTTCTTATAAACCATATATTTCTAATTTCAAGTTATTTCTAAATTAGGATTTCCTACAAAGTTTTCTTCATTCTATGATAAATAAACTCAAGCTTACATTAAAGTTATGCAAGCTTTATTGTAGCAGCGATAAAAGCTTACTTTTAAGCAATCTAGATTTTTGTTCCTTTATATTTTTCCCTTCTTAGGTTTGAAATGAAAAATAAATCATTTTCTTTCAAAATAAATACATTAGTAGTTTCTCCAAGAATGACGAAAAGAATTAGTTAGCTTATAATTAGAAAGAAATAAACGAGATTTAATTATTGAATCTAAAGTTTTAGCTCTATATTTAATTTTTTCCTTGATTTACGTAAAAGAAATTTTAACTTTTTCCCTAACTAACCTCCTAGACTTACTTTGCTGACTTCTCAACGTTTTTTAACTCTTTTAATTTATATGAAAATCTTAATTTACTAAACTAACCTGCGCTAGTTAATTTCTTTTTGCTTAGAATAACTTATATAAATAGACTTTAGTAGATTAAAACATAAAATAACACCTTTTGAAAAAGATAAAATCAAATACCTTTAAGAATAATCTAAGTCTTTGACTTTAGCAATTAGTGATATAATTCACTAAAACATAATAAAATTACATAATTAACTTTGGTTTAAGAAGTGAAATAGAAATGGAAATAGACTTAGATATATAAATGAAGTTAGCTTAATTTAAATTAACTATTATATATTTATAACTTGCTTAAAGACTATCACCCGAAACTAATTATTATGATATTAGTTTATTAAATTTTCTAATTAAATATGTTCATATAACTTTATTCATATTTTTAAATATTATATAATAAATTTAAAATAACTTAAAACTAAATAAATTATCAAACTAAAATGGTAATTAGGGATACTTTTATATTTTTAGAAAAGTTTAATATTTAGCTAATTTTTATAATAATCATGCTTTGGATAAATCCCTTAAATCTCTATTCAAGTATAAAAATAATAAAATCACGAAAAATACTTTTATTAGTTAGTTATTTATCTAAAGACCACTTTCATAAGAATAGCAAGTAAAATATTTAAAAAGCTTATATTGGATTTATTTACTTTATAATATAATTTATAATTACTAACTTTAAGATGGAATCCTTAAAAACATTTATATCAACTTAATTAAATTATAAACAGATTAAACATAATTTATATAGCTTTATCGAATTAAAGAACAAGCTAACTAGTTTTTAAACTTTTATTTTAGATTTTTTAATTTATATAATAATTTATTATGAATGCATTATAAAAAACTATTATGAATGCATTATCTAATAAATTATTGTGAATGCATTATATAATAAATTTTAAATAGATTCAAATTATAAATTTTAATGGATGTCTAGTTCTAAAAATAAAAAAGTGGAAAAGAGTAAGTTAATTAAACTTTTAGCAACCCAGAAAATGAAAAAGAGTAAAGTTCTTATTTAATGGTAAATCAGAGAATCGAAGAATAATAAATTAAAAGCAATGAAGTAGTAGATATGATGGAACTTAATATAGCTGGTCATGAATTTTAAACTGAAAAAGCGTAAATAAGTGGTTTAAAAACTCCTAGTAAAGATAAAAGGATTTCTTCCAACTAAAATGAAGAATAAAGATGATATAGAAACTCATAAGAAATTATAAAACTTTTTGAAACTAAGTCTATTTAACCTGTAGTATAAGTTGATAATTTCCCAGTAGAAAGAGATATGAATGGTTAAAAAATATAATGAGAAGAAATTGAGACAATATTAAAAATTTAGTGATCTAATTCTGATAACCTTAATGATTTATCTGCCTGATGTCTCTAATCCTTAGAAGAAAGACTAGAATAGATTAAATCAGAAAAGTCTACAATATTCCTTTATTAAAGCTAAAATAAAGTTTATCCTTAGCTTTGTTTTTAAGAACTGTAGCAATTATAAATTTTCAGTGATGCAAAAATTTTAGAATAATAAAAGCACTTTTTGGTAGAATTTGCTATTTTTGACTAAAAAATATGAAAAAAAGAAATTAAATAAATACTAAAGATGCTAGCTGAAAAAGATCACAAGCTAAAGTTTATTTATATAATATAGGGAGAATCTAAATAATCACTATTAAAAGAAGTTAGCCGCATGTTTAAATAATTTGGAGCTGAAGTATTAAAAAGTGTCCTTTTTATAGTTTTAGGATATAGTTAAGAGTAAGAAATGAAAGAATATTAAGAAGTAAAGAAATGATTAAATTAACTAATTTAAGAAAAGTAAATAGATTAGAATCCTAATGTGCTACTATGAACTTAATCTAATATGAAAAATAAGAAATTTAATTAAAATTTAGCTTTATAGCTTATTTTAGGAAAAATTAATAATTACAATAAAGATTTTATATTATAAAAGAACTAGTGGCTTTAGAAATTTATTTAAAGGACATTAAACAATTTAAAAGAAGCATAGTAAAGTAACTTTAGCAAAGAAATTATAAATTTAAGAAGATTAACTACAAAAGCATATCAAAATTATATTGCTAAGATTACATTTTCATTTATAGGTTTTAAGCAACTTTCTTTAATTCGAGCTTATAGTTTGGGAAAAAACTGCATGGAGTTTTATCTATTAGCTTAGAAGCAAAAAAATGATAAATGAGTTTTATTAAAGACTGAAATATATAATTAGTTCTAAATTTACTAGAATAGGATAAGACTTAAACATTAAATGAAGAAGTAAGAAAAATAGTTAAATATAAGCAGATATATTATGAACGAAAAACGCTTTTATTAAAGCTCTAATGAAAATATGTTTGTAGTTATTTATAAATTAAATAATTCCGTTTCTAATAACACAAATTACGTTACTTTATAGCAAGCTATAGAAAATAGAAACCTTTAAGATAATAAATTTACTTCATAGTAACTGGAATAATTTATTTACTAAATCATTAAATTTTAGTTAGAGTTGCTCTAATAAGGATAAATGATGATACTTACAAGTGATTCTATATTAGTGAATCAAGATTTTAGTGATTTCAAGTTTATATCCTAGCCAGTTTAACTTGATTTCATGAATAATTAAGCCATATTTTTATTAGAATAAAACCCTCAGAACTTCTAGTATTTTCCGAAAGAATTTATAGATTATATGAGTTAAGGAAAAGGCTAAATTGATTATAATTGATTTATAATAAAGCAGATTACAATAATCTTTATAAATTTAATAAACCTTTAAGAACTTAGCAGTTGATGACTATTTAGTGAAGAGGAAATAATAAAAGAAATAATGTTAGAGCTATAAAATACTTAATAATAAAGATAATAAGAAAATTAATATACCTACTTGTAAGATTTATTCAATTTCCAACTATAAGAAACTGATAAATCCACTTTTTTAAAATAGTTTGTAGAATATTTCTTAAAAGTTTCATAATCTATTAGCGAAAATTAGAAGCAGTGTTTATAAAAATTACTAGAAGATTTAATTTAGAATAATTAAAAAAATTAAGTTTAAACATAAAAAGAGTAAGCATAACAGTAATCTAAACATTAAGTGAAATAAAAATTATAAGAAAATGCAATAGACTAAATAAGCAAACAATCACTTCTAAATTAAAGCATTGATCGGAACAAAGAACTCTTATTTTGTGAAATATAAAAAAAGATAGCCGAAGAATAAGAGCAGAAAAGTACATATATCTAAATAGAAAAATACTAACAAAATATAGAAGAAATTAATAATAAATTAAAGACAAAATTCTAAAGTTAATCTTAAGAAATATAATAAGTTTGAGTTTAGAATTAACTTGAACTAATGAAATAACTTAAAATATACTATGATGCTAAATTAAAGAAATACAATTAATAGCTAATCAAAGGAATAATTATGCAAATATTCTTAAATTCTTAGTTCTAAACATTTTTAGAAAATGAATTCTAAAAAATAAATTTGACTAAAGATTAAATAATTTTAGAAGAATAAGAATAAAACTTAGAAACATTTAAAATAGTTTATAGGAATCAAATTTATGCTTACTTAAAATAGTTAGTAAGAGATTTCCAACTTAATAGCTACTAAATTGCAGCTCTTGCTATATTCATAGAAAGAAAAGCTCTCCAAGATTATATGGAAAATGTAGCTTTAGCTTTTCCGTTTAGTGTTTTTTTAATTTTTTAGCTTTTTGACAATTAAAACTATGAAACCCATCAAATCTACTAAGAAATAACAAATCAAGGAGGTTTCACAGTTCTTTTTAATTGATATATATAAAGTATAAAAAATGCTAGAGATTCAGTATAGATTAGAGCTTATTAAATTAATAAAAAGTATAAAGAACTGATGATATTAAGTACTTAGTTCAATGATAAAATAAAGTTAAAATAAATATCTACTGGACTTTAGTAAATTAGGGTATTAAATAACTATTAAGTAAATTATTTAAATAAATAAGAATCTATTAAAATAGCTGGTATAGATGAAGTTGAAAATGATACTATTTGGAAAATTATAAGTAAATAAGAAGTTTAAGAAATAATATAAGCAGTATAAAGAGGAAATAAATTAGCATTCGTAAACAATTAAAATAAGGAAAAGACTGTAGAATGATAAAATCAGAAGGAATTTGATAGAAAGTAACTTTTATCAAGGCAAGATGAATAATTTAGTAAAAATCTAATAAAGTAATTAATGTTTATTGCTAATAGTGGAGTACTTCCTTTTGCTCTCTTGAAGAAATTTAGAATATATTTTCCTGAATGTACAGATCAATCGTCTGAAGAATAGAAAAACGAAATAGAAAACTTTGATTATTGAATAGATAATCATTAAAGTGATGTACTTTCAATTGATTTAAGGTTCCTTTAAGAGTTGCGTCAATTACTTAGTTAATTATAAAATTCTTTCGAAAGAAAATTATCAGCCATTTAAACTCTTTCATATAAGCCAATATTTATGCTTGCCTAATATAAGTTAATCTTTGAAAATGGTTTTAAATCAAGTATATTACTTAGCAATACTAGCGATGAATTTGAATAACAAAATTGATAAAAACCTTCTAAAGAAGAAAAAAATAAGAATATAGTTTTAGCTTAAAGTTTGAAGTTACAAATATTATTTTATTTAGAAATGTAAGAATTTGAAGTTATTAAGCAATTAGAAAAAGAGTAATAAAACTTTTAGATTCTGAGTAAAGAAGTAAATAAAAAAGAAGGTATTTAAAATGTTGAAATTTAAGTAACTGATTAATCTTAAGAAAGTTGCTAAAAGTAATAAGATTAAGATTAGTCAGAATAAGAAAGAAAAAGATAAATAGATCTTCTTGCATAAAGTAGTAAAATATAAGAAAAAAATTAGAATTAATAGATATATTAGCTAGCATTAGATAAATTAAAAAAAGTCTAATAATGTAAGCTTTTAAGTTTCAAGAGTACTGAAAATGATAAGTTGATTTCTGTGCTGTGTGGGAATTTACAAAATAAAATAGCAGAATGCGGCTGATTGATATGAGATGCTAAATTATTTAAAATTAATTATAATTACTTTTTTATGCTTATTTAAAGATTATTTCTTTTAAAAGAGCGATTATACTTTTTATTTCGAATTTTTCATTACAATATTGTACTTTTAACATTTATCTTTTTCCTCCCCTATAATAAATTTATTAAAGCTGCTTTAAAAAGAAATGCTCACTAAAAAAGACTTCTTGATCTTTAAGCTAAATTGAAATAAACTCTAAGATAATTTATGTTTTAGAAGATTTAAGATATTAGAATTATTTATTATTAAGACTTTAGATTTCAAAAATAATTATCTATAATTTTATACTTTTATATCCTTTCTATATCTAATACAAAGATCTTTTAATTTGACTAAGCATTTTCATATCGATGATATATTTAAAGTTTTCTTATTCTAATCACCTTTCTTATACTTTTAATTATATCTTTTTAATACTGTCTGATAAATTACAACACCTGTCTAAATTATAAGCTTTAGATTCAATTTATAATTTTGAGTAAAATTTTGCTTAAGTTTATTGAGATTTACACTACACTAAGTTTGAAAAATAAGAAAAGTTTGAAGACTTTCTTTTAACCTTTCTACAAAATATATTTTCAGGAATATATGCTGGAAAGTTAAAATTTGATAGAAGTTAATAGAAAATTTCTGACCTTTTGTTTAATTTTTTAGCAAGATCATAAGTTCTACTTATAAAGACTATGATTTTAATAATGAATAAGAAAGCTCAAAAAGTAAATATTTTAGTTGCTTCTTTCATTACTTGTAAATTTAGAATCAAAATTATTTATTTTCTACTAATAAATTTTATAAATTCTTAAAACTTCAGTTAAGAGCTATTTTTAATATTTTCTTTAATTTTTTTCTTTTTTAATTCTAAAGTTATTATTACGCAGTTATTTTAAATGTGTTTAAATTCTTTTAATTGTTGAATAACCTTTCAAGAAACTCTTCAAAGATTTATATTTGAAATGCTTCAACTAAATTAGCTAAATTTTACAAATGTTTAGTTTAAGTTTATTTAATTGTAAATAACTCTCATCATTTAGAAATTACATTTTCTTTTCTTAGTTTTGTGATATTAATGAAAGTATAAATTTTTTCTTAACATAGATTTTTCTTTATGATTTCATCCTTTATAGATTTTTTAAATCACTTCACTAAGATTAAAAATTAAATTTGAGTTATTTACTAAGTATTGCTAATTAAACTAATTATATTTTAAAATCTTAAAATTTAATCATATCCAATTAAATTACTTATATTTTTGTATCGAGTCCTCTTAAATCTTCATATCCTTATGGATAAAAAGAATCTTGTTAGAGATTGATAATATAAGCCAAAGCTCATACTATATCAAATTTACATGATTAAAGAATAGATTAACTTTTTATTATTTATCAATTATTTCATTGCTTTTTAAATAAAAATGATGCTTAAAAAAATTTACACTCCTTATTCATTCTTGATTCCCTTAAGTACTGAAAGGTTAAAAGTAATTAATAAAGTTTGATTTAAAATTATACCTATTTTTTCTTTCAATTGCGAACTTGATAATTAAACATTATAGCCTAACCATAGTAGAAAATATGAATGTAATAATACCATCTTAATAAACTTCAAAATCGAAAACAAAGTTCTAACTTTAGTTAATTTATTTATTTCTGTATATTTTATTACTTTACCATTATCTCATTAAAATAACATACATAATTCTTTTTAAATATAGATACTCGAGAAACTAAATAACTTTAAAATATTGTTATCTCTAATTTAATTTTTTATAATTATACGAAATTGTAAAATTCAATCATTGCAAGTTTGATAGCAGATGGTTATGTTTTCTGAAATTCAAATATAATAGAAAACAAGTAACAAATTAGAAAATAGAAATTGAATCTTTGCAAACATTGCCTTTAATTAAATCTTTTTAAACGTATATCATATCTCAGAAATAAAAAATGTTTTACTCTTAAAAAAAATTATTTTTTATGAAAAAATGAGACCTTTAATAAAGCAAACTTTTTACTTTTAATTTCGATTAAAAAATCAAAAAAAAAGATGATCAAAATAATTATTTTTTGATTTTTAGCTAACTAGATCTTAAATTTAAAAAGATATAGCTTGAAAAGAGGATGCTTTTAAATTTTAATCTAATAAAACAAAAGAAATCACAAAAAGATTAATGTTAAATAACTTTGAAAATGATGGTAGAAACTTATAAAAAAAAGTACATACTAAAAATACAAAAAATCTAAGCTAAAAGCAATAAACGAATAAAATAAGTTTTGCTAAAAAAGAGTGGTCTAAGATGCAAGTTTCAAGTGCTTGTCTTTTGAGGTATGGATACAAATCTTTTTGCTACCACATTTTTTATATGACTTTGAGTATACAATCTCGTGACATGTGACATGTGGTAATTTAGATGACAATATTTTTATCCAATTTATTCATATTATAAATTAGTGCTTTTTTTCAAAGGCATTTTTTTATTTTTTTAATTCATTTTTTAACATTCTTTTCATTTAAAAATTCGTTTTCAACTTGTTTGAGTTAAGGTTTTTTTTGGACATTTTTTATTTTAAATATTTGATGAATTGCTTTTTTATTAATATGAATAACTCCATATTTTTTTATTTCATTTTATAAATAAAAAAAAAAACTTTTAGAAAAACTTAAATTAATTCTTATCTAATGTTCTCACCTTATCTATTTAAATTTTTTTTGTAATTTTTGTGCTTTTTTTAATAGAAAATTTCTTTTTTGATATCATTAATTTTTAAGTTTTTAATCTTTTTTTTGACATATATTTTTTGTTACTTCACATTCATTTTTGCTCATTTTCAATGAAAACTTGATTTATCAAAAATTTTAATAAAATTTTTTTTTGAACCTTACTTTTTTTATAAAATTTTTCTTTCAAAAAAAATTTGTTAAATCAAAATTTTAAGAAGTATATACTCAATCTTTTTTTAAACTTACTCATTTGCAATGTTTTAAAAAATAATTTATAATTAAAATAATGGTGGGAGCTGAGATTGACCTTCTGAATCATACTTTCTGGTTTTATGGCTAGGAACAAGTTCCATTCCTATCGCCGAGAAAGTCCCTGGTCAAAGTCAACCTTTGCAAGAGAACGCCTTCCTTTTGATTATCCACTCCTGGTAGGGGCTTGAAGCCTGGCTGCCCATAGCGATGGAGCTCCCTGACAGCTGCTTTTCGAAAGCAACAGGATATCCCCGTCATCCAATGAAGGGAGAGTTGGGGTCATTAAACCGCAAGAATTTGTAGTCCAAAAAATCTTATAGTTTAAAATTAAATTAAAAAAAATTTATTAAGATAATTTTTTAAAGTTTCACAAAATTTACAACTGAAAGAGCAACTTAAAGAAAAAACTTGTTATACAAATAAAAAAGTAAAAAAACATTAATAAAAAGCAACAGATCTAAAATCAAAAGCAAAAACTCCAAAAACTCCAAAAAGCGATTGAATACAATTTTTATTTTTTTAGACAAAATTTGATTCTTTAAAATGATTTAATTTTTATAAAAATAAAAATGAAACTATTTAATCAATAATATAGAAATGTAAAAGATCTAAAAATATTCACCAGTTAAATCTGTAAAGCTAAGTAAGAAAATATTTTTTCACTCTAATTACAATGCACGAAATGCGAAAAAAAAAAAAAATAAGAATAAAAAAGAGATTACTACACCAAAAAAAATTTTCAATAATAATAAAATAAAAAAATATTTAAATTAATAAAAATAATAAGCAATCCTTTTAAAAAAACGTTTTTAAAAAAACAGGGAAAAAAATTAAAAAACATTTAAAAAAAATGGTTTATAAAAATATCTTATAATTAAAAAAAAAGGAAACGAAAAAATTAAAATATAAATGTAAATAAAAAAAAGATAGAAATAAATGTTTTTCGAAGTTTGAAAAAAAAGAGCGTAAAAGAATACTAATATGAATAGTAATAGTTAATATCAATCAGTTTTAGCGCAGTCGGTAGCGCATGTGCTCAAAATCTGAAGGTCGTGAGTTCGATCCTCACAAACAGCATTATATTATTTTTGAAAAAGTAGTAAGTTCAATTCGACTATATAAAATAAAAAAAATAGTTATAATATAAATAGATAACAATATAACGTTTTTTTGTAGTCACAAAATATTAAGCCTTATATATATAAATCTCAAAATAAATATAAGAAGAATGCTACATAGTGTGACGGTTTAGCACAATTGTTTTATAATCCTTTAGTATGAGTTCATCTCGAAGAAGCTACTTTTTTATGAAATTAGTAGTTGGCAATTTTTTTATAAAGAGTATAAAAGAATTGTATTATGAATTGTAATAGTAAATAATAAAAGGATTTAGCAAAGTCGGAAGCGCGGCAGTCTCATAATCACAAGGTCGTGAATTAGATCCTTACAAAAAGATACAAATTAATTAAGAAAATAAGTAAATTAACTTCGAAAAAATGTAATAAAAAAAGATTTATTTATAAATAAAAAATCATATAAAGTTTTTTATTCGTTATATGAAAGTATTTTTATCAAATTTTTTCATATGATACATTCTTGACGGGACTTGAACATGAAATTTCTTCCTGGCACCTTATCCATCTACAAAGACATCTATTATTGTTTCATGTCAATAATTTTTACGCAAAGAAAAAACGACACCAGCAGGATTTGAACCTGCGCGGGATAACCCAACAGATTTCGAGTCTGTCGCCTTAACCACTCGGCCATAGTGTCTTATTTTTATAGGTTCGGCTTCACTTAAAAATAAACGCAAATATGGACTCAATAATACATAAAGGTTTTTTTGTACATTTATGCAATCTTACATGTATGTGGAAAGTTATACTTTCTATCATTCACAT
Source organism: Loxodes magnus (assembly GCA_946699065.1). NCBI lineage: Eukaryota > Ciliophora > Karyorelictea > Loxodida > Loxodidae > Loxodes > Loxodes magnus. The sequence continues at coordinate 30,914 of CAMPDV010000110.1, forward strand.
TATCAGAAACAAAATATTAAGATTGTAACGATTTAAGTTGCATGAGAAACTTCTTTATAACTTTTTTTTATAAGAATACTGTATTTAAAATATCTAATTTAAATAAAAAAATGTCATCTTTTTTGTTACATGAATGTCTAAAAATATCTACTCTTTTTATTTCTTCGTTCTCAATATATTTGTAAGACAGTGTGGCCGAGTGGTCTAAGGCGCTAGCTTCAGGTGCTAGTCTTTCGGGGCGTGGGTTCAAATCCCACCGCTGTCACTTTTTTTATTTTAGTACACAATCATTTGATTTTATGATGACAATATTTTTATCAAATTTTTTCATATGATACATTCTTGACGGGACTTGAACATGAAATTTCTTCCTGGCACCTTATCCATCTACAAAGACATCTATTATTGTTTCATGTCAATAATTTTTACGCAAAGAAAAAACGACACCAGCAGGATTTGAACCTGCGCGGGATAACCCAACAGATTTCGAGTCTGTCGCCTTAACCACTCGGCCATAGTGTCTTATTTTTATAGGTTCGGCTTCACTTAAAAATAAACGCAAATATGGACTCAATAATACATAAAGGTTTTTTTGTACATTTATGCAATCTTACATGTATGTGGAAAGTTATACTTTCTATCATTCACATTATCAGAAACAAAATATTAAGATTGTAACGATTTAAGTTGCATGAGAAACTTCTTTATAACTTTTTTTTATAAGAATACTGTATTTAAAATATCTAATTTAAATAAAAAAATGTCATCTTTTTTGTTACATGAATGTCTAAAAATATCTACTCTTTTTATTTCTTCGTTCTCAATATATTTGTAAGACAGTGTGGCCGAGTGGTCTAAGGCGCTAGCTTCAGGTGCTAGTCTTTCGGGGCGTGGGTTCAAATCCCACCGCTGTCACTTTTTTTATTTTAGTACACAATCATTTGATTTTATGATGACAATATTTTTATCAAATTTTTTCATATGATACATTCTTGACGGGACTTGAACATGAAATTTCTTCCTGGCACCTTATCCATCTACAAAGACATCTATTATTGTTTCATGTCAATAATTTTTACGCAAAGAAAAAACGACACCAGCAGGATTTGAACCTGCGCGGGATAACCCAACAGATTTCGAGTCTGTTTTTAAAACAGCTTATTTTATCTTTTTCATAAATTTTAAAAATATCGAGATTTATAATAGATTTCTCATATGTCGTTTATTAATACTTATTTATTAATAAAATCATTTTCTGGTAACGCAGAAAATATTTTCAAAGTTTATGTCTAAATATGTTTGAATCAGATCTAGAATTTTTTTAATTTTGAAAAACTTTTTATTATAGTAAACTATATCATTCACATTCTTTAAAAAAAGTGAAGTAATATCATGAAATTTTTTAATTATAATTGAAAGAATTTTTATTACTTGAGAAATTGTCCTTGATTTAAGGATATTTTTAATGCAATTTATTTATTTTCATTGTAAACTCTATTTAAATAAACTTAAAAAAAAGGAATAAGGAAATATTTTAAGAATTTAATTGAAGAATTTCTACTTTTATATAGACATAACAAGAAAAAATAAAAAAATAATTAAAAAATTATGTCTGTAATTGATATTTATGCATTTTTCATGGAAACCTAAAAAGAGTAAGAATATAATTTTAGGTAAACTATTCATGACTAATATAAGATAAATAGAATCTTTAAAAAATCATTAAATAAATAAAAAAGATTATAGAGCGCGTATCACCTCATTGGCGCGCAGCTCTTTCAATATTATTATTTAATAATAAGGAAAATGTTCTCATGTTTCTTGTTAAAATTCTAGAGGTCCGATGAGTTATGTCAGCTTCTCCAAATGGGGAATCTTCTTATTTTAAATCATTCTAAAATCTAAAGTCAAACGCTTCAGTCTTTTTGAATAAGGTCCAAATAAGAGATAGTTATTAAGTCGGTAATTAGAAGGCCCGTCAGTCAAACTTTCATACTGCTAGAGAGAACCCTCGGGGTAAGTTAGGTATGTCTTAACGGAGCTTATCCACCCTTCCCCGTTGTGGTATTTAGTGCGATATTACTCGCAATGCAGTATACACTGCACCAGATTACCTACTAGTTTGGCTGACGCGGCCGATATCCATTTTATAAATATTAATAAAATAATATATATATTTGAAAAAGAACCTAAAAAACATTCAAGTAGTTTTGTAAAATTTATAAAATACACTTATAAAAATATTTTATAGTTACTTTTATACATGAATGATTTGAAGAACTATTATCTGAAGAAGAATGATAAAAACATTTTAAATAAAAAATGTCAAAATAAAAATGGTAGAAGGGTTCAAGAAAGGCTTTTATACCACCTCCTAAAAAAAGGAGAGAAAGTAAGGACCCTCAACTTTAACTCACACATTTTCTTTCCAAAACCTTCAAGAATAATAGACTCAACTAGGAACTTCCAGACCAACCTAAAAGATGGGATAAAAGGGCCAAAAGGCTACCCCGATGACACCAACTGAAGAGAAAGGACCTAGAAAGGTGCTGGAGACGCAAAAAGCAGCAGCCGTGCGAGAGTTTGCGATGCCATAGTTCCAGGAAGAACAGGCATAAATTTTAATCGCATTCGCTGACCTGAAGGAAGAAGTAAAGAGGCTACGATTAGAGAATAGAGCTCTAAAAAATCAAGTTACTGAGCTCAAGGAATGGAAAGAAAGCTTCTGGGAAGTCTACGATCGAGAGCAAAACACTTTCTTCAGGTAAATGGGATTGCTGCAGCAGAGAACAACTGTGCTTGAAGAGAACAGCAAGTAGCAACAGTAGTAGGAATTCAAAGTTAGGACAATTCAAGATACAATGGAGATAGAAGGAGCCACTACGTTACCGAGGAGTCCAGACAAGAAATGAATTAGGAATAAACCAAGATGCTTTGTATGCAAACAAACTGGACATAAAAATAGACAATGTTAGAAATTGAAATTAATTAAATAATAGTACTGGAATAGAAAATAATAAGAAAAATAATAGTACTAATATTAGGATAAGATTAGACGATAATTCTGTAACTAATTTTATCCGTAAGGAGGTTAAATCTACAAACCGAAGTGGTACACAATCCAAGGCGACTGAAGAAAGAGTTCTGAAGGGAGCTGGTTCCAGCCAGGTTATCAAACTGGTCCTGTGAACACGAGGTTGAAAGTCCTCCAAGTTCACTAAACTCCAATTTAAACTTTTTAATTTAATTTAGTATAAAAAATGTCAAGCAAATATTCAAAAATTGTTAACTTTATCAAAAATTAAATACAAATTTATTACATTTTAACTCAAAGTTGAAAAAAAATTAAAAAAGGAGTGAAAAGAAAAACATCTTGACCTTTGGCGTAAGAAAAAAATAAATTATAAATCATAAGTTTCATCGAATAAAAAAAATACATGTAAGAAAAATTGCAAAATAAATCAATTTTAAATGGTATTATATAAAAGATAAAAAGATAAGTAAGTTTAAAAAAAGCAAAAGAAAAAATTCAATAAAAATCATTTTCGACTAAATGATAAACAATACGAAAAACTAATAATCAATTTTATTATAATCATTAAATTCTAAAAAACTCATACTAAAAAACATGACTAAAAAAATTCGAAGAAAAATATGAAATGTAAAAAATACTTTAATATAATAAAAAATAAAAAAAATAATTAAGAAAAAAAATAAAAAATTCTAAAAAAGCAAAAAAATAAAAAAATAAAAAAATAAAAAAATAAAAAATAAAAAAATAATAAAAATAATAAAAATAATAAAAAAATGTAAAATATCCAAAATTATTAAAAGTTAAGAAAAAAAATGTATTTTATAACAGGTTCTTTATCAAAGTAAACTTACTTAATTTAAAAAATAATATAATGCGGTATGTGAGGATCTAACTAACAACCTTCAGATTATGAGAATGACGCGCTATCGACTGCGCTAAAACCGATGTTTTTAACATTTAAATTCCTTTTTTATCTTTTTTTATAGCTTGTATCGTTTTATTTCATCTTTTTTTTATTTTTTTTTTATTTTTTTTACATAAAATATACTAAAAGTATCTTTATTCTAATATTTTTACTTGTTTTTTCTTTTTTCTATATTTTTTCTTTATTATTTTTTAAACTTCGAACAATTTTTGTTTTAGATAGTTTGATTGCTTTCTTGACATCTCGAATTACGCTGATATTTAGTTTTAATTTTATAAAAAAATTTCAGTTTTAAAGTTGCAAACAATTTATTTATTTTCTACTTTAGATTTATTAAAATTTTTATCTCTAATTAATTTCTTATATTTTTTCAACTTATTTACTTCTTTCATTAATAGTAAAATCTTTTTTCATTTGATAATAAAGTTATCATTATGGTTTTTTATCCAAAAATGCATTTCTTAAATAATAAATTTTTCAATTTTACTAACTTTGTTCCACATTTCCATTTCACCACGCTAAATCAATTAGACCTACCTTTTATCTAAATTAAATAATTTATTTTTCTTAATTTACTTTTTCACTTTTCTCATACTTTCTTTTTCTTCAATTTTAGATAAAAATTATTTACCTTATTTCTTAATTTTTGTGAGTCAGTCCGAAAAAAAAGTGGTAGATTTTTAGGAATATTCAGATATTTTGCCAAATGCCACGTTTGAGTTAAATTTTTAATGTAAAATTATTTCTAACTTTAGTCATATCTTAAAATTTTCCAAACTTCGTTCTGATTTACGACATTGAGAGTCAGGATAACTCTTATACTTAAACTTCAATACTTTCTAGTCAGATTCTCGTACCGATAGAAAGGAACCCTCTATTAAATAAGACTTATCACACAAGGGCTCGTCCTTATTTTTTTGATGGAGTCTAATACAAGAATATTTGCAATGCAGACTACATTGCACAGGATTATTTTCTCAGCTGATTAAAGCCCGACATCCATTTAAAAAAATCTACTAAAATATTAAAAATTTAAAAAAGATAAAAAAAATGATAATATCTATTAATATGTAAATTAATACTCTAAGAAACTCAAATTAATTATGGAGAGAATCTATGGAAATGAAAAATTAAAACGATATTAGATAGAATTAATAAGATAGACGAAACAATTAATTAAAAAACTGTATAAATTTAATTAAATAAAAGATAATACTATGATAGAATTCCTAAACTTTAAAAAAATAATGCTTAACATTTAAAATTAATTATTTGAGTTTTTTGAAATTTAAATTCTTCATTACAAATTTAAATGATTTCCAATCATTCCTGTCATAATACTTTCATCATGAAAATAATTTTAAAATGTTTTAAAAAAATTTATATTATCATTTTTCGTCTTTATGATTTCATTAGCAAAATCTTATCTTAAAAAATAGAGTTTTTTTCCATAATCTCCATTTTCTGTCAAAATTTCTCCTTTTCATATCATTTTTTGAAGCATTTAATCCATCTTTTTTCTAAAAAAATCGAGTTTGCTTTAATATTTTTATTCCATTTAATTCTAAATTTGAAATAACCATTCTTAAAATTCATAATTTTTATTATCTAACTAATCATAAAATAATAAATTTTATAATTTTATTCAATTAACTTCTCTCTCCAAATCAAAATAAATATCATATTGTAAGTTTTCTATATCTTTTAAAAATTATTATAGATCCTATTTTTATTGAGTTTCGTAATTTTTTATATCTTATAAAATTTAATAAAAGTCAATTATTCAATCCTATAAATATTTATCTCAATCATTAAAATTTTTTTTAAAATCGATTTCTTTCAATATATCAATCTCTTTATATTATATTTAATTTTACTAGTCAATTTATATTAGATAAATTTTATTTTAGTTAATCTTATACAAAATTCCTTTTTTATATCAACTATAATTTTGAAAAAATCCTTCATAATATTATTTTTTATTTCCATTAAATTCTCTTCCAAACTTGATTGACTTTTTTTCTTCAACTGATTAATAATGATAAAAAACATTGTTATATTTCTAGATTATTTTATCACTTTTAAGAACAATGAAAGTTTAAAATAACTATTGTATTTTTTCTATACTCTTACTTCATTTTTAAGATTCACTCTAAAATATTTTGACTTTAAATAATTGATTAAACGATATTTCACTCAAATTCTTATTATATTAAGCCAAAATTTAGGAATATATAGGTTTATTATACGAAAAGAATATCTTTTAAATTGTTTAATTTTGAAAATCTATTAGTATACCATTTCCATGCTTAAATCCATTTCTAAACTCTCCGTCATAATAACAATTTTTTGTCAAATCTCTTCCATAACCTTCAGGATAGTGATTGGAATTAAGCTAGCCGTAAAATGTTCTTAAATTTTTACGATTTTGCTTTATTTATGCTTAGTTATATATAAACATTTACTGTTAAAAGATTGAAACTAATTTAGATACATCATTTGAATCTAAAAAGGATGAATTTAAGGAATTTAAATTTAAATGTTCTTAATAAGTTAAGTCAAAATTTTAATTGAATAAAAAAGGAACTTAATTTCCGTTTTGGAAGTTTACTAATGAAATTGATTCTTCTAAATACAAATAATCATAATCAATATCTTCAAGATTTTAGTAATTTATAATACCTTTTTTATTTTCTTTCTAAAGCTATTAATTCTTATAAATATTTTGCTTTTATTAAATGTCTTGCTATTATTGTTATTATTAACTACTTTCCATATCACATACTTATTATTCATTATTTTCAACATTTCCTTTTTGCTTGCTTTACTATTAGTAAGCATTTTATATTTATTATTAATTTTTTTTGTTTTCATAATATTTTATACTTTTTTTTCCTTTTTTTTTCTTTTTTTTAATTATTTATATTACTTCTATTTCATCCATACAATAAGTTTCTCAATTAAATTTATCATTAATTAAAAATTCCTTGAGTTATATAAAATCATATCTTGCTTCTGCATCATATTACAGACTTACAAATAGAATCTAAAGTATTTTAATATACATTTTTTCATTCGCTTAATAAGGGATAAAATTCACTAATTAACGTAAATATTTTTTGTATTCTTATTATAAAGAAAATACATCATGTATATCTTTTGCGTCAAGTAATGTTATTGCTTCAAGTAATGTTATTCCAAGTGAAAAAACATCAGACTTGAATTTATTTAAATTTAAGTTTTAAGTTTCAAGTTCAGGTGATTAATAATAATTAGTTCATATATTAATTCCGGTTTGCTCTACCTTTAGTAATGGATTAGAATCTTCAAAATCTCCTATTTTTACTAAAAAATTTTTATCCAAAAAGATATTTAAGGGTTTTATGTCTTAATGGCAAATTTTTATCCTTTAAAGAAAAGCAAATCCTTCAATTAAATCTTTTGCAATTTCTCATATTTCATTTATTTTAAAGTATTGTGTTTTCCTTTCTTATATTTGTTTACCCAAATTTTAATTTTCGTAAAAATGCATTTCAATTCAAAATATTTGATTCTATTTATTTCAACCATAATCATATACTTTGCGACAATATTTTTTATATTCCTCTTTGTATCTCCACAGCTTGCAAATAGTTTAAATTTGCTGACTATAATCTTATTTACCTTTTAAAATTTTAATTAACCTGTTTTTGTTTTTTTTATTTTTTACTTCTAATATTATCATTTTTCCGTTATTTTTTTTAGTGTTTTTAGCAACAATACCAAAACCAGGGATAAAATATTAATATTGATATAAATTTTCCTTATTTATTTTAATTTCGTTGAAATAAATTTCTTAACTTAAATTTCATTAATAATCTATCTTATCGTTTTTTAATGCTTGAACAATTATATTATTTCATTGATTTATATTTTTTTCTAGAAAATCGAACAATTCCTTACTATCCTTTTAACCTAAAGAATAGGGGGGAAATATTTATTTAATTTTTCAATCTATTTTAATTCAAAAAGCAAATTTAAATTTATCTAAAAAAATTATATGATAAGGCTATTTAATTTAGTCTTACTCTTAATAGCTTAAAAAGTTAATTCAAAGCTAATTTAATTCCTCCTACGCTTATGATGCTTCTAACTCGGCATTATGCTTTATTTATTCTTAGAGTGGATTATATTCGAACTTATTACTTATATAGTTTTTTATCGAAAAAATAAAAGGAATTTTTAATATAAGTTAAAGATCTAATAGCTAGCTTTTTTTTTAATTGTTGCAACTTTCATTATTATCTGATTAATTTTATATTATATCTCTATATTAATTTATATCTAATTATATATAATCTTTTCAACTATTCATACCATTGTATTTATTTTATATCCTATGAAAAATTTTATAATTTTACTGTTCTTAATTATCGCTTTCGAATAGTTATTATAATATTAGTCTGACTAATTGAATTTCATTTTCTTCAATTTTATTAAAGTCTATTTCTTAAATTTTAAATTCCCTTTTTTATGTTTAAAAACTGTAAAAATCTCAGTTTTTAGATATAATCTGCTCTAATAAATTCTAAATTTGTTCTATTTGATATTTAATCATATCGTCAATTTCTAAATTCTGAACTTCAGTAACATCCTTGATATTTCAAATAATTGTTTAATAGAGAACTTGATATATTTGAACATATTTACCTTCACTATTCAAACAACAATTTTCATGTCCTGTCTACTTTAAATTTTCCTTTATCTTACTTAAACAAAATGAATAAAAGCACTAATCTTCCAGAAATTTATAATTCTTTATTGCTTCTTGAATAGTTAATTTAATAATCTCCATATATCCATCAAATAGATTTTCTTAATGAGCACTTAAATCGTATAGCCAGTACATTCTATTATAATTCAAATTATTAAATTAATCATTTAATGCGAATTAGAATAATTGCTAATTTTATAAATTGAGTTCTTCATTTATAATCTAGTCATTTATTTATTATTAAGTATCTAGAAATTATTGTCAATCAAATATAAAAGAGATGTTATTATAATTGATACTAATTTCGCTGTCTTTTAAAAGGTTATATAAAATCTAATTTTCTGCATTTTTGTAAATTATATACTCTAAGTCACTTCTCATATAAATATCTTCCAGATTTTATATTAAAAAATCTTGCTCTATATTTTATAGTTTAGTTGCTAGGCTAAACTTAAGGAATTTATCTTACTTAAAATCATGGAATTAATTTATAAAGAAACCAAATTAAGATATTCTATATTTTATTTCATTGTTTTCAAATAGGAAAATTTAACTTCATGCTGATTTTTCTTCAAATCATTCATTTAATTAAATTTTCAGTTCATCCAAGTTTTCTTTCGTCATTTGACTTTTGAATGAATTTGCATTTTAAGGTAAATCACAATCAATATTTTCTCAATCGTATAAAATTTTATTATATTCATTGTTAAGTTTTTATCTAATGATAAAAGAATATAGACATTGAATAAAGCTTCTGCCTCGACACATTAATTAAATCATTTAATTCTAAAGAACTTCACATTTTTCGACTTCATTCAACTGTTAAATTATTTCTTCTTTTTCTATTTTTGTAAATTTATAGCCATTTTATTAATTTTCATTGTTTTAAGCTATAAATACATAAATTTTTTTGGTAAATTTATTTTAGCTTTAAATACTAAAAAGTAGGAAATCAAATCTATTTTTATTAAGAAATTGCTACTCTTAAAATGCTAAGTAATCTAAATATTTGTATAATCTATTTAGCATATCTAATTTAGTTACTTTTTCTTTCCAATTTCTTTATGGAAACTGATAGGATAAATGCTATTTCTAAAAATCAAATAAAGTTTCGTTCCAAATAATCTGCTTCTTATGTGACTTATTTTAATTAAGGAATTTACCTTCTACGATTAAATAATTATTTGCTCATACTTTTATTTAAGCTAAGTAAAAATTTTCTAACTTATTTCTCAAATTGGAACAATTGATCGAAATTTATTCTCTCAAATTTAAAAATTTATTTTCCTTAATTTACTGGAATAATGGTATAGAGTATTGGTAAGAATATAGGAAATATAAATCTCCAATATCTTGGAGTATTACTTTTTTTCTCTAGTCTACTTGACATAAATTCATAGAAACGTTCTTAGGAATAAAACTCAGCATTGATATGTTAAATTCAGCAGGTTTGGATTTTTTCTTTTTATCTAATGCAACTTATTTATCTTCTTTATTAAAAGAGATTAAATCTATATCTCTAATTTAGTTTAAAGTTTCTATACATTCATTATATTAATTCTACAAGGCTGTTTTATTCTATTCAAGCTTTTACTATTCTTCAGGGTTTGATTATTTCATTATATGCTATATTTCTCTTAAATAATTATCGAAAAATTCTTTTAGTTTGGATTCTACTTCAGACATGTTTTCTGTCCAAAACTTATAAAATAAATTTAAATTTTCAAGTCAGTTAGTCAATTTAAAATTTTAAGCTAATAAATTACAAAAAATCAATTTTCGTTTCTAAGAAAATTTAACTCAAAAATAGCTGAAAAAAGATAGAAAAGATTTTATTGTCTTTGCAAAATTAACTTATTGTAGAAGTTAGAAACTATTTAAAATATAATCTAAATAATGCAATCTTAGTACCAAGCAATAAAGAACTATTGTAAAAAGAAAAATAGGTCCCTTTTTATTAATACAATGATTCTCTAAATCCTTTCTATATTTATCTTTATAAATCTAGATATATCATTTTCCTTAGCTGCAAAATAATTTTTATTTAATATCTTAATTTTAAATAGAGGCTAATTAAAAGAAGCTTTGAACTAAAAATTCTAAAATAGATCTTAATTAAAATTTTATTTTTTAATAAATAAAAGAAGGAAATTTTAAATTTTTGGTTTAGATTTTGAGTTTGCCTCTATTAAGTTTAGTAAATAGTTAAATTTTTAAAATTAATGTGCCTATTTGCACTTTAAAATTAGCCAATTTTAATATTCGTTGTAGTTGTAAAAATTAAAATATTTTTCATTATTTATCATAATTTGAGGTTTCTTTAGCTTTAGATTATAAAGTTGCAGTTTAAGGAAACTCCTAATTTTAACTTAAGAAAATATTTTAGGTTAGATTTATTCGTTTCTAGAATGTTTGCATTGAATGTAATTTTAGATTAGATTGAAAGAAGGAATTTTTTAAGTTAGGAATTTGCTAATAACTTTACTATTACTTATATTTGAACGTTAAGGAAATTTGTGGAGGCAAAATACGATTTTCCTAATTTTTTGCTTTTAATTTTATTTCTTTCTTTATTCAAATTTTTGTACAATCTTAGTTCTTTCATTTTCATTAATTAAATGAGTTCCAATTTAAGTGATTTTTATATCTTTATTTGCGATTTCAGAGTAGTTATGTTTCTAATGTCTCCTCAACTTTACTCTTATATTGTTATAAACAGGATGCAATTTAAAGTCTTAAATTTTCTTTATAAATAAGTTCATTAGTTATTTTATTCAGCTTTAAAGCAAGAAAAATTATTTCCAAAAACCTAAGAAAAAAAAATATAAGCTTTAGAGTGAATTCTATGCTTCTGTATTTATAAATTATTTATTTAAGCACTAATATAAAATTATAATATGTTATACTTTATTTATTGGATTTGAATGAAGAAGATATGATAAATATTAAAAGGTTATAATTAACAATAAGTATAATAATCCAAAGTATTTAAGAAGGAAAATTATCTATCTTTAATAAATTAGTGCTGAATTAGGTTTTCTAAGATATTTTCACTTTAAAGGATTTAGCTAAGTTTAATAATTTTAAATCAATTAAAAAATAAATATTACATGATGAGTGATTTATGATAGAAGCAACAATTTTTTATTCCTTTAGAAAAAGAAGCGCAATAATTTAGATAAGAAATAGGATAATTTTGTGGATAGATAACAACAGGATTTTATAAAATTAGAGAATATTACAGACCCTCGCAAACAGCATATGTAGGATTATGTGGGAGTGTAAAGGATAAACTTCGCTTTTCTTGTTGTTAAAATTGCTAATAAAGCTATGTCTTTAAAACCACCCTAAAAGATTAATAAAATAACTAGCTTTAAACAATTGATATTGAGAAATTAGGTAAAATAAAAGAAGTATTGTCTTTATTTTAAAATTTGTAAGAAATTGAAGCTAAAAATTTTGTCAAAATGGAGAAAATTGGTTAAGGCTAATATGGAGAAGTTTGGAAAGGAAAATGGAATTAATAAGAGATAGCAATAAAGGAATTATTAAACTAAAGATTAAGTAAAGAAGCTGAAGAGGAATTCAAATAAGAAATGAAAATTATATATCAACTAAACCATTAAAATATAGTAAAACTTTGAGGACTCTGTCTTTCTCCATACTGCTTGATACTTGAACTTGGAAAATGCTCTCTGTTTGGATTTTTATAGAGTAAAGAGGAAATTTCTTGAAATAAAAGGTATTAAATTGCCTAAGATATTGCTCAAGGTGTTTAATATATTCATAGTAAAGCTATCCTACATAAAGAGTTAAAGAGTAAGAACACCATTTTGAGTAATTCGAATAAAGCTATGATTTGTGGCTTTGATATTTCATTTGTTAAAAGAGAATCTAGAACATTAAGTGATGAAAGATAAGAAGGGAGCGTAAGATGAATGGCTCCTGAATTATTCAAGAAAAAGCCTAAATATAGTAAATAGTCAGATATATATTCGCTTGGAATGATATTTTGAGAATTAGCTTCAAGAAAAATCCCTTGGGAATAAACTTTAAATGAAGTAATAATAGCAAATGTTACATAGGGAAAAAGAGAAATAATTCCTGAAGATTGTCCATAATAATTTTCTGAAATAATTTCCTAATGTTGGAATCAAAATCCAAAAGAGAGAATAAGTATTGATGAAATTATTATACAGTTAAATATTTTAAAACAAGAAAGTCAAATAGAAAAATAGATTTTTAGTTCGAATGAGAATTAACTTTCCATCTTGTATGCTTAGCCATAAGAATTATAGATAGAATCCTATTAAATAGATTATGATGAATAATTAGAATCTACTGTACTTTAATAAAGTGAAGAAAGAGAAATCTTCTAACTAATAAAATTTTAAGATCCTAATTAATATGCCGAAAGCGAAGAATAAAGTACTAAATCAGAAGAAAGGATAGAACTCGAAAATAATTAATAAGCTCAATAATATCAATAAACTCAAGATCTTCAAGAATAAGTTTTGCAAAGTTAAGAGTAAGCATAGCCTGACTTGCAATTCATAAACTAAGAATTAAACCCTTTCTTTAATATATTGAAAAGCCAAGATAATTATCAGAAAAAAATAATAATGATTTTGATTTTTAGCCAGGAGAAGTAATATTCTTATAATACTAAATTGCAAATTTAGTAATAAGAAGAAACCCAGAAAAATTTAATATACAAAGGCTAGATAAATCAAGATAACAATTATGAAGGATTTGGAAGATTTTTAGACAATTCAATTTATTATGAAGGATACTTTAAAAACTAATCCAAGCACGGAAGTGGAATCTTAATTAACTTAGAAAAGCTTAAAGTTTTTTAAGCTACATTTTCTCATGAAAAATTAATCTATAAACAAAAAATTGGATTTTATAACTTAATCTAAGATTAAATAGAATTCAACTTAAATATAAAAATTCCAATATTCTAATCTTATAATATATAAAATGTCTTAGGAGGTAAAATTATCGAAAGAGCTTAGGATTTAATGTCAATGATAAGAATCCTAGGACAAGATTTGATTTTAAGTTTAAATGATTGAGCATTCTACCAAGGAGAAGTTAAAACGAATTAATTCGGATATGGAAGAAAACTAGACATTAAAAGCAATTTATATTATGAAGGATTTTTTGAAAATGGCAAAATAGCAAGTTGAGGTATATAAATAAATTTAGTGAATGGTGATTCTTTTATTTTAAAGGGTGATTAAAAGGAAGGAGTTAAAATTGATGTTCTTTAAGAAATAGATTTTGAGAATTAAATAATAGAATGAAGCTAGTGACTTTAGCAATGACTATTAGAAGCTTTTTTAATTAGCTTGTAAAAGTAAAATTCAGAATAAAAATTAGAAATCAGCTCTGATAAAGTTCAAAAGGATTTTGAATGTTTCCATAAAAAATGCGTTTTGGATGTTTAAAGAGAAGCTAATTGAGCTAAACTTAATAGTATGTCTCTCCTAAAGTAGGAAGATAATCCAAAAATACTTTAGAAGAAAATGGAAATAAATCCTTTAGATCACATTGAATAAAATGTAATCTAGTTTATAGAAGATGCCTAATTTGTATTTCATCAAAGCGAAAATCTTTACGAATAAGTTAAAAAAACGAAGAATTTGGAACATCAATATCTCAATAAATATTTAAAAATGAAGTTTACTATTCTTTAATAAAAGCAGGCTTGCATATCTGATATAGTACTATATACCAAACAATTAGAGCATTTTTTCTAGACAAATAAACTTTAAATTTTAATTTTTTTATTTTCATAAAATAAAAAATAGTTTTTCCTCCCAACTATCTAAAAATAAAAATTTAACTACCCAAATACTATTTTTTAATAAATTAAGAGCTAGATTAGAAGATAAAAATTATAGATAAAGATATAAAAAGCTTACGTAGGTAGAGCTAATTTTAAATCTTTATCTATTTCTGGATTTTATTAAAAATTTGTTAATTTAGTATTATAATAATAAACTTTTAATGAATTAGGTGGAATTAATTAGTCAATAGCTTAAAAATATAAGAATAAATAGATCTAGTTAATAGTTGAAAAAATCTAAACCAGATTAAAAGAAATAAATAAATATTAAAAAAGGGAGTTAAAATTGGTTTTTATAAGATAAATTATGGTAATAGAAGAAATAGAATAATATACCTCCAAAATCTTCTATATAAGAGTGTAAATCAAGCTAGATAAATAAATTAAAGTTAAGAAAAAGTAAATTAATATATATCTAGATTTTGTTCACTTTGGTATAAGTTAAATAAATTTTAATAATTATTTTTCTTTTAAAAATATAAGTAATAAAATAGGTAAAAAATATAAATCAATTTTAGGGTAAAATTTCTATTTAAATATACTCTGTCTTTGTAAAAATATTATAGTAATATGCTTAAACAAAATTAATAACTCTTTTAGAAGCAATTTTAATTAAATTTACTATATAATCTTATTGGAATATTTTACGAAAGTGATATCGCATAATTTTTATTAATATTTAACTATTTAGCTCTAAAGTAAGCAAAATGTTTGCTATATCAATTCCTAAGATATCTAATAAATATTTGCTCATTATTTAATTTTCTTATGTGGAAAAAGATATTAATAATTTAACCTTAATAATTAATAGACAGAAGCAAACTAAATAAAAAGAAAAAATAAAATAATAGCTATAATAAGATAAGAAAGGTATATAATTTGATTATTTGACCATCTCTTTTTTTAAACTTTTAGCTATTTATGATTCTTTTTACTTTTAGAGATATTTAAATCAATCCAAAATAGTTTAATGTTTACCACATAACAATTTTATTTAATTTGGCTTTAATATTTTAAGATTGATCAGAGAAATCGATGATAATTACATTTTTTATTTTTTTAATAGTTTTAAAATTAACTAATTTTATTAAATAAAGAGCATGAAAAATCGAATAATTTGTGGATATAATTTAGAAGAAAATTAAAAAGAGATATTTCTATTTTGCTTTTAATTTTACTATTTTTATTAATTATTTAATCTAACTTTTTAAAATGCTTTAGAGAAATTTTAGTAAAATAAAAATTCTTTATAAGGATAAAATTAATTAAAAATATATATCTTTCTGACTACCATATTCATCAACCTTTAGAAGCATAGGCGATTTCTATCCAGCATAAGTTTTCGTTTAAATAAAATAAAATCCGAAATTACTCAAAATTATATAACTAAAAAGCATCATAATAACCCCCTTATACTAATGTAAACTTGAAAGAAATTTGTTTTATTATATTAACAAAATTAAAAATGATTTAGTCTTAATCTTTATTGCTTTCTCTTTACGAAATTTAATTTAGAACTTCAAATTCTCTAAGTACTACTAAGCTTATTAATGCAATAATTTCAATTTAATTATAGAAGTTAAATATACCATTTTAAGGTTTAATTATGATGCTTTATCTTTATAAAAATTTTAAATGATTGATAAAAATTAGCTTATGTAATTTTATACTTATTAACTAATACTCTTAGTCTGGAGATATATCCTTATACCAATCTAATTTTCATCAATTTTGCTCTTAGTTAATTTAATTTTTTCTTATTCTTTTATTCACTTTAATTTTAATTTATATTAGGAGTTATGTTTAAATCTCTTTACTTATATAAACGTTTTTTAATTAAGTAAATACCATATAGTTGAATCTGATCTTTTAAGAATTTATAATAACTATTGATTATAACCTTAAAGAGTATTATTTTATTTTAAATGAATCTCATTTATAACAAATTTAAATCTTAACTCAAAACTTATATTTTCCTTGCTATTTATTAATGAGCTTAAAGTTTTTCAAGTGAATTCCTTTTGAAAAGAAATATCTTTATTACATTCTTTATGATTTTTAACTTCTAATTTAAATTATTTTTTATTTATTTTTGCTTTAAGTTCTTGAAAATTCCAAATAAAGTGGATTCCTAATTAAATTTTAAAATCTTTTTAGATGAAAATTATTAGTGAAAATAGCTTTTGAAGTTGAAAAGATATCCAAAGCTTATAAGACTTAAATTTTAAGCATGGCCCTAGAAGCAGTGCTAGCAACATTTTCCTTTAATTTGTCTATAAGTATTTTTCATTAGTAATTAGTTATTTAAATTAAATTTCACTTATAACTTTATAAGATAATAATCATAAATAATAGCTTAGTTTTTAATTATGTTTGCTATACTTAGCTTTATATAATTAACTATATAAATAAGAGCTTTGGCTTATTATTCACTTATCTCTTTGATAACTATTATTTTTAATATACATTTATTTTCAACTTTTTCTCAATTATTTAGCTTTGCTTTTTCGCTATCTTTAATTTAGCCTTTTTGGATTCCTTTAACTAGTTTATCATAAGTATTTTCTATTTAAAACAACTAGTCAGATTAAGCAATCTGGAAATAAGCAGACAATTTTACATTTTAACTTTTTTTTTTCTAAATATAAACTACTTAGCCTTGCTAGAGAAATTTTAGTTATCATCATTATACTAATTTCTATTTCTGACTAAATTTTTAATCTCTCTCCTAAAGCTTCTCTCAATTTTAGGTTTTTTTATATTTTCTTATTGAAATATTTAATTAACCTCATAAATTTTAGCTTCCACTTACAAATTAATATCTTATTAAAATAGCTAAGCAAATATTAAAGATATGTAGCAACGGAATTTAATTATATAGTGTATTTCTAATTTTTAAGTTTGCAATTCTTAATCTTAGCTAAGTTCCTATATTTTAACCTTAGATTAAAGTAATTACTCTTATATGTTCAATTTTTATCATCCTTTGAATAGCGTAAGCATGCTTTGCTATTTTATTTATTTATTTCTTCTTATTTACCTACCTACTCTTGTGGTAATCAACTTCTGCAATAATTAAACATTTTTACATTAATTAGTTCTTATAATTATTTTAAATAATCCCAACTTTCTTAACAAAATAGCTAAAGATGCTTAAGTTTTAAATTTAAAAGCTTAGAATATAAAAGTGTATAGAATGATTTTCAGTATAATACGCAACACTTATTTAAACTATATCATTATTCATTTATTATACCACAACAACTACCAAAATTTCTACTTCCACTTAATAATCTTTTATTAACATTATAATGATTACTTTAGTATTTAGATATTTATTAGCTTTAAGTCTAGTTATTCTAAATGTCTATCTAATGTAAATAAGATAATATATCTCATTATTATGGGAAACTAAATGGCTATTTATATCATTCTTAAGAGGTAGTTCTTTGCCATTTTACAGTTCTTACTTTTTTTATTTCTCATAAAACTATTTTTACTCTTAACTTTGTAAAGCCTTTGCTTTTTTCTCTTTCAACTTGTGGAGTTAATTTGCTTAGGATTATTGAAAAGAAAATATAAATTGATCTGCTTTATCTTTTAATATAGCTGAAGGATTTAAAAACCATTAAGCAAGTTAGCTAAACCATTTTTAATTATCTTTTTAAAAATACATATAAAGCTAAAAATGTGCTTTTAATGGTTTTCTTAAGCTATTTAGAAGGAGTCTATCCTTATTCATAGACTAGAATGAAGCTAAACCAAAAGCACCTAAATCTATTAATATTAAGTATAGAAATGGTAGAGAATAGAAGTAACTAGACTATTTGATATAAACTCTTAGCTGTAATTAAGAAAGTCAGTCATATTTAAATGTTTTACTTGATATAAATTACAATGTAATTTAAAGGAATTTTAGGAATGAACTAATAAATAATCGTTAGAAAAATGGATATTAATGAAAGAGAGTCAAATACAGAGAAGAAAATTTCAAATTGAAGTGTGCACAACAAAGAGAAAATAAAGAAACTAAATCTCTATCAAAAGGCCTGATGCTTCATCAAGGAAAGCCTGCTATGCAAAGGACTAAGCGTTGTAAGAATTTTTAATCTCGCGGGAAGTTTTGCAATCCTTGTAACAAGAGAAAAGCTCAAATCTTGTTGAGATTTTGAATGATCTTAATTTTTAAAAAGGTATTGGGCAAATTATAAAGGACAAAAGTATCTTCATACCTGAGAGTATCAAGAATGACTCGTATTCAATCTTAACAAAATTGAAGAGACAAATTGAGGACTTGTCTGAATAAAGGCAAATTTATCTATAGACCATGATAAGCCATATGGCTTACTCGAAGATATTAATATTTGAAGAATTTGAAAGTGGAGTTAGAATGAAAGCTTTAGAGGAATTTCCTAACTAAAAAGCCCTAGAATTCATTCTATTCCTCTTCAAACAGTCTGCTATAATAAAAAAGTAAAACCATCCATTATGGTAGTTGAAGGAATGATAGCCTCATTTCTACTTGTTAAATAAAATTCAACATTCAAATCTCTCAAAATCTTCGGAGTTTCAGAAGTTAGTTAGCGGAATTTTCTTCAAGTATTAATGGTTAATTTAGAGTAAACGTATATAATAACTCAAATTGAATTTAGGCTAGTAAGCTAAACTCTGAAGAGAAGGATAAATTTCATTTTAGCTATAAAGTGGACTTCTAGAAACAAAGTAGGGACTAAGCAAAATTTTAAAACTGAAGAGATGTAAGAAAGAGTGGAAAAGTCTCTTGTAACAACATAACTAGTAAATAAATAGTTAAGTTAGAATCTTTTGTGTTATAATAACAAATTATCTAAATAAATTATGTGACAAAAATAAGTCCACAAATTATATTAATTAATATGAGAATTTATTTAACACTGAACTATCTTATAACTAGCACCTGATTATTCTACAATATGTATCATATCATTATCATATAGTAATAATTATGATATATCAAGAATAGAAAGCAGATAACACATTAAACTCTTGAGCTATAGATTCTTTTAGTTAATTTTTAACTTTTTTATTATTCCTATTGTTTTATATTTTAAGTATTAATTTAAATCATCCAGTTAGTCTAAGAAGCCAATATATTTTTATTTCTTGCATATGCTATCCTTACTTAAGATATCTAATATACCTGTTTAATTTAGAGACTTTCTTAAGCCTTATAATTTATTCATAATTAAACTTACTTTAAATAACTATTATCCCTTTTTTACAATAGAAAACGTGTATTATAAATTATGATGGCATTTAGAATAAATAGAGAAACCAAATTTATTTCATCATTTTTCTAGAAGTTCTTCTTATTATTTCTCACTTTCTGTATGTATTAAGATAGTAGAATCTCTATATTTGCCTGCATATAAATATTAGCTTTCATTCTTAGATGAAGATTAAAAAGCATTTATTTTACCAGCAATCTAAATTTCAATCCTATTACAGTTTAGCGCTATCTTTTCTTTATCTGTATTAAATTCCTTTTTATCTAACTAATAAAAAGCTTCTTAAGCTTTTAATTAAATTAAGAAGAACTGAAGTTAAGTCCTTCATCCTCAATATTTCTCTTATACAACTATCATCCTTTCCATATTAAGAAAAATTTAACGCAATTAAAAAATGTAAAAAGCGCGAATATAGAAGTAAGTGAAATAGAAATTTAAACTAGAAATAAGAAAATAATATTTCTCATATATTTAGCTTACTCTTAATTTACACTTAGCCTACTATCTTAATATATAAGTATTATACTTAGTAATTACCTAATTATTTATTAGAAAAAGAGTAATTATACCTAATTCTCACAGCCTAGCTTTCATTAGTTTATATTAAGCTTTTATTTAAAATGATAACTTACAAAGACAACTAAGCCTAAACAGTTTTAAGCTATCATTTTTATTCTAAAATAAAGGATTTTAGGCGATTATTTTGAATAAATAGACTTAGAGTAGAAGATAATTATTTTAGTTTACAATGTAATGAGGATAAATTATGTTATAATCATGATTTTACATATTTATAATGCAAATGAACTTAAAAATTATAATTGTTAAAAAATGGGCTGATGCTTGACTGGTAGAGCTAGAGAGGGATATGCGCAAGATTTTCTTTGTAATGAGAATATTAAATTCCCTTCTCATAGCTCTAGAATTCGTGCTATTTAGAAGGCAGATTAATATTAAATAATTTGCCTTTAGAAGTTTCAAGATTGGACAAGATCCTTAGAAGATTAAAGGACTTTTCAAAATGAAGAAGCTTGTGCTCAAGTAGTTTAGCTAATACCATAAGCTAAGGAGTTAGTTTCTTAGGAGATGCTAAAAAAGGTGAGAGCAAATTAGTCTCTATTCTCACTAAAGATATGGTAAGCTAGAAGGTTTACTCGAAGATATTAATAATTTGAAGAATTTAAAAGAGGAAATAGAAAGATTGCTTCATGCTGCTATTCAAGATATGGTGGACTTAAGGTTCGTATTAGAAACTATCAAGTATAATGTAGCATCAAACTTACTGGAAGGGAAATGAGAAAGCTTATTTAAGGTGCTGTTATTTTAAGTAAATGAATCAGAAATTTTAAAAAGAATAGGTCCTGAGGCTTGGAAAGAGTTTAAGCATCCTGTCTTTAAACTCTGAAATAGGTAGTCAAAACTTTTGAGATATTTTTACTTTTTATCATTGAAAGGCAAAAGATTAACATCCCTAATGTAGGAAAAGAGTAGAAGAGCCAACGATAAGTGCATAGTTATTAAGAATCTCCAGGCCTGAAATATCAATACAATATACCTCTAAGCTATGCTTTTAAAAGAAATGAACCACAATAAATTATCATAAATATTCTTTACTATAAAATAACTTGGTATCCATTATAAAATTTTTAATTTTAATAGATCTATATAATTAATATAAAACTAAGCATCGCTTAATCAATATTAGTAACTAGGTTTGCTAATAGAATAATCTATAAAATTCCAGATTGCATGCAAAATAATAATATAATTATTTCTATCTTTTATAAAGTTGAGCTCATTAAGATTATGCATTTACTTATTTTTGCTCTTTTATTTAGTAATTTTAGTATTTTTGATCTTTACTCTTTTAATATATAAAATCCATCTTTGTAAAGAAGTTTTGTTTGCGAAGCGGTCTTTCAATTTTTTTAAGCATACGAAAGCAAATTCTATGGAATTATCATTTTACAGCTATTCAAAAATTTCTATAATACACGAAGCTTTTTAAGTTACTATTTACTTAGGACTATATTCAGAAATTTTTTTATAAAACCTTGATTTAATAAACTAAAATTACGCCTAATTAAAGTATAATCTTAATCTAAGTAAAACAAATAAATAAAGCAGCATAAATTAACTTAATTTAAGCTAATTAAAGTAATAGTTTATTTATAAACTTCTTTTTATTTAAAAATTATCGTTCACTCTTTATTCTTTGCTTATTACAGTTTAATTTATTTATTTTTTTAGTTTATTTTAATATTCTAAAAGTTAATATCCTTATTAGTTTTAGTCTGTCTTTAAATGCTTTTATAAGGATATAATTTGAATAATAAGGAAAATAGCTTGATTTATTAAGCAAACTTATTTTAATTATTTTGGTGCTTAAACTATTTATGAAGTCAAAAGCATTAATTTATTATTTTCTTGAATGAGGCAAAATTTATTAAGTTTGATTTATAAAAAAAATGTAATTTCTTTTAATTTAAAGCCATCTAACTAAATAATATGATAGCTCCTTAAATCTTTTTAATAAATAGTAAAATCCCCTTAAATCTAAGGTTTTTAGACACAGAACATTTAATTTAATTGAAGCTAATCTTATTTAGACTATCTAAACATCTAAATCCAAACAAATTAAGATGGTAAAACTTCTATAATGTTTAACTTTGATTTATTACATCTTTATAAGATAAACAAATCTTAGTTTTTTGGTAGATTATTTTATTATTTTATTAATTAAAGAGATTAATAAAGACTGCTTTATATATTATATATAAAATCAAATACTTTTAATAATTACTAATTTGTTGCTTGATGGTATTCCTAATTAAAGTTAATAGAGTAAATTTATCTTTCTGTTTTTAAAAGAAACTATTAATTTTAAGTTATTTAAAAAGCTCTTTTATCTATATCATTTTTTACACTATTAGAGTTCATTTGTCTTTCCCTTACCATAATTAAAAAAATCACTTATTTTTAGAAAAATTTGAATTTTTAACTTAAATGAGAGAAAAATCTGATAAAGTATTTCTTACGGAGTTGAATATTTTATTTCAGAATACTGAAATTTTTAGCTCTTATTTAATAAAGTTTAAAGAATTTCTAAGCAATTTAGTTTAATATAATGCTTAATAAAAAGTGACAATATCTCTTTATATAATAAATACTAATACTTATAGAAATAATTTTTCTTTATTAACTTTAAGTTTTCAGTCAGTTCTCAAATATTAAATATTCCCTTGGATATTAAATCTAAATCTTGATTTATAATAAATAAGCAAAGCTATAATTACTAATAAATATATTAAAACTAATGTATTATTTATTTTACAACCATCATAAGTCATAATATTCAATTTTACTAAATTAGATAAAAGGCTTGTAAATAGAAAGTCAATTAGCGAATAACTTTTATATCAGATGCTAAATCGTTAAAAAAATTCCTTCTGATATTTCATCTTCAAGAGATTATTATTAGTATGTCAATAACTTCTTGCATGTACTCACTTACCATTGTTATCCCTTCACTATAACTAACAAAAGGATATAGAGTCTAATTAATACTGACAGATAGATTTCTATTAATTAAGTGTGTCTAACGTAATTAGTTTAGCTGATTTTATATTAGACTGATTATTTAAAATGAAGAGAATTATTATTTAAACTTTAAGTTTAATTATACAGACTAGCTTTAAATTGTGGTCAGCTCTTTTTATTATAATTGAATTTGCTTTAAATTATATTTGCAGTGTTAAGGCTGTTTTAAGATAAGCAAGAGACTCAAAATTGCCAAGAGATAATGAAACACATGAATAGCTGAAAAAAAATCGAAAGCTAGATTTGAATCCAGTTTAGATAACTTATAGAATACATAAAGGTATTAGTTTAAGTGAAATAGTTGCTTTAATAAGTTGATAACAACGATAGAACAAATATCAGCATGAAAAAAGATTAAGGTTACTAAGTAATAGAACTTAATAATCCATCAAATGAGAAAAGCTCCTTATTTAAATTCGTTAAAATGAAGTTAAATAAGATTTCACTAAATCGCATGAAAGTCAGGGTTTCTACTTTATATGCTAAAGAGGGTTAAAGGTAGAGGTTCGAATAGATAAATATACTAAAGGTAGATAAATAAAATAAGAATTATGTAGGATTTGGAAAACGAAATTCCATTTAATAAATAAGAATATCTTAGTAACTACCTTAAGTTTAGAAATGGAATATCTATTTTTATAGAATCATATTATATAATAAAATGTCTTCATCCATAACTTTCGATTAGTTATATAAAGGGAACTTTATTAAGAAACTTAAAGAATTCGATAATATAAGTATGAAGGGAATAACTATTATCTTAGTATTAAAGTTATATGATCTTTATTAAGTCAAAAGATTTAAGATTTAATCCCAAAAAGAGATAAATGGAAAAATAATAAAATTGGAAAAACATTTTTCCAATTAGATGTTACTAAATGATAAATCTCTTGGATATGGAATAATTAATACATTTTATATCTTCTTAAGTAAATAGAGATTAAAATTTATTTAAGAAAGAGTAAAGTGTAACTAATAAAATAGCAAGCTAATGGATTGAAGATCTTATATAAGTGGATAAAGGAAACATAATGAAATATAAAAATTTAGATTAAAAAAATTTGACAAGTGTCTGAGATACTGCCTTTTAATTCCAATTTGATCTGTTTTTAAGTAAAGAATAAATCAAAATAATAAGAAAAAAAACGCTTTAAAAATTCGAAGTTAGTCCTAGCATGCTCATAAAGAGTACTGAGAATGCAATCCTGATATAAAAAATAAAATAATGGATTTCGAATGTTGAAAAAACTAAAAATATTGAGAAAATCTACAAATAGACTGCTAGTTTGCGAGGATTATAATGGAAAAGAGAAGTTTAGAGGATTATCAAGTTATATTATAAGGTTTATAATATAGCTGAAGATAATAAAGCATGCATTTTTATCAGCAATATTTGTAAAGCCTAAAAGAAATAGCAGCTTAATTTTACTACTTAAGAGATATTGAACCATATTAAATAAAAAATAGGTTAGGATCTGAAGAAGAGAGGGAAATGAATATGATTTAAAGCATAATATCAAAACTGAAAGAAAAATCAATTTTTAACAATAAAATCCAAATTAATCCCCTTAAATCTAGGGTTAATTTAAATTTTCTATAGAACAGAAGCTATATACACAATACAAAAATGATAAAGCTTTAGTTGCCACGAAGAATTAATTATTAGTCAACATTTGCAGTCCAAGAAGAACTTAAATAAAAAGGAAATAACTGAGATAAAAATTTAAATTTTAAATTAATTTAAGAGTTATAAGAAAATAAATCTTATCTTTATTAAGCATACAGTTTCTTTAAATTCAAAAGACTGCTTAATTTAAGTTATATTAATTAAGAAAAATAATAAAATAAACTATAAAATTAAATTTAAAGAATAACTATGAGATAAAGTTGATAATAAGCTAAACTTTATTTATTTAAACAAAATACTAAAGCTATGATATATGGAAAGTAATGACTTTATCTATTAGAGTTATTAGAGGCATTTAAACTCAAGCAAAAGAGTTGAGCATTTAGACCTAAATTTAATTAAAGGTTGGATCTTGGAAGTTATAATTTTCTTTCAAGCATTAAAATATAAAGTGTTCTTAAATTCAGAATCAATAAAGGATTATATAATTTAGTTATCTGAATTTTATACAAAACTTAAGGAGATAAGCAATATAAGATGAATAAATCAGTTAAAATTATAAAATTTAATTAATGAATTTAGAATATAAATACATTTATGCGAATAAATATAATTAAAATTTAATTGAGATTTACATGCTTACTTCTAGAATTTCAATAATAAAATATATATCCCTAATTATGAAAAAATAAATTAAACAGCTATAAAAAAACTATTATAAATAATGATATTAGATATCTTAAAGAACTTTTTTCATGAGGAATCAAGGTATTAGTAAGATATTGTAAGATATAGAGCAAAAGAATCTTATGTATTAAACAAGTAAAGCTATTTTAAGGTAAATCTCTAAATATCAAAGATTTAAAAAATAGAAACTAAAATTTATTTTAATTTAATAGCATCTTAGTATGATTGCTTTTATTTAGACAGCAAAATAATTTTAACTTCCCTGTTTATGCAAAAGTTAAATATTTATTGCATAGATTTTATTCTCTAACTTAAATTATAACATTTTAGAAACAACAAAGAAACAAAAATAATTTAAGTTTATAAAATGTATTATTTACATTTCTATAATCAATTGAACTTTAACAATTATAAACCAAACTTGAAAATTGTTGGATAGTTAAAGCTTTAAAATTTTCACTAACCTATTTTATTAATTTCCATTAATCTTAGCTTTAAAACTTTATTAGTAAATATTCCTAAATAAGTAAGCTATTATCCCTAATTTAACTTCTTAGATTTAAATTATTAATATTATTTAATCTTATAAATTAAGTTTACTTTTAAATTAAAAAATGTTGGATTTTTCCTTCAACTACCATAATGAAAGGCTACTACTTCTTTATTATTTTTGTTTGCACATCACAAAAGAAATTTGAAAGAGAAATAGATTTATCTCTAATTTAGAATCGACTAAATTCTTTATTTATCATTCTATTTCCTCTTTCAAAGTCTTCAAATTATTAATATCTTCGAGTAAACTTTCTTGTTTATCACTATTTCTGAGATAATTAATTGCTACCTAAACTAGTTATTCTTCCATTCCCATGAAGAAACTTTAAGTTTCTTTTACTCCAAAAAATTCAATGATTATGATATTTCCATTCTTTAAACAAATTAAAAAGCCTCTTAGATCAATGTCATTTTCTATCACTTAAAATTCGAGTCGTTAGATCTCTCTAGATCTAAAAATTTCAGCTAGTCTGATACTTTTCTTCGCTTGAGATCTTTTATAATAAGCATTTTTGCCAAGTTATGAGATACTATGAGCATAGCTAAGCCTCTTTTATTTCTCTTTATTATGCCAACTAAATTCGATATTTCCCTCTTATCCATGAAGCTCTTAATTTTCCTTCCATTTTTATAACGATTATAACAATATGAGTTACAATGCTTATAAAAGTTAATTAAACTTATTTTAATTTTAATTAATAAATATGAAAGAAATTAAAACTACTAGCTGCTTTGCTTAGGATAGCAACGCTAATAAACTTTAAATAGACTATAAAAGTTTAAAAACATATAATAATAAGCTTCAGCATTACAAAAGCTAATTTGAAACTAAAATTCTTGGTTAGATTATTTGAAGCAAAGTATTTAGAATTAAACTTTACTAAGGATTATATTTCTTTCTAAATATTAACTGTATATAATTCATAAATATACATAACTATGGCAATTAGTCCATATGATAACCATTCTCTATTATAAAACTTTTAATTTTATTTATTCTATTCAATATCCTTTGGAATACTTCTAGATATCTATGCAAAATTAGAATATTAGCAAATCACTGCAGGACTACCTTTTATAAGTACATGTAATGCTTTATTTAGAGGTTGATTCTAAAATTTCTAATTTTATTTATATTAATAAGAAAATTTTTAAAAGCACTTCATTATATATCATAGTTTAAAATTAGCTATCTAAAATTTATTATATTTAGACTAAATTATAAAGCAAATGATTATTTTAAGTTTCTTTATTTATCTTAAATATAGAATGTAAAATGGAAATTAAGCTTGAGTATGTTAAAATTAAGATTTATTAAATATAAACTTAATGATGACAAGCAATAAAAGATTTAGCAAAGTATAAGAATTGGATGGCTTGAAATAGATGCTTTAAGTAATCTAAATTCTGTGAAATTATAAAAATTTAAAGGGTTTCTCTTATAATCATACTCTCATTTGTATTTAGTAATGCATTTCAGAAATTTGGTTATAATGATTTTCTTTGAAAATAAGCAAAAAATTCTCTTTCTTAAGATATATGAATTTAAGTAATTTTCTTAATGACAATTAAGTTTATAATTTCTTGATTCTGTATAAAGCAATTTAATTTAATACATAGAGGTAAAATCTAACTTTATAATATTAAATTGTTTAAAAGTATTTATCTAGTTAAGGTATTTTAAATATAAATTCCTTTATTATCTTTTAATTATAATATAATAGCTTTAGATTTATCATTTAAGACTGATCTTTAAGTATTTAATAAGATCTAAAATAAACTAATTTTTAATTATATAAACATATTAATTTTTATTATTATATCTTAAATCTACCTAAAAATATTTAGAATCCAGTTAAATTTATTTAATTTCATAGTCTTCAGTTATATACTTCGCAACTTTCCTTAGCTATTATGAATTTTTTATGAGATTGCTTCCTTTTAGAACAACGAAAATGTGATTAATAGTAAAGATATTGTAGGATTACTTACTGCAATGAATATTTAATGTTCAGATATCTGATCTTAAATCAAATTAGTTACTAAATTGCATTAACTATCAAATGGCTATTTTTCTTATTTCACTAAGAACTTTCATCGCATCATTTAAAATTATCATTCTTTGTTATATTTTAAATTTAGATAGCTTTTACTTTAAAGTTATTAACTAAAATTAAATTTATTTTACACTTATCTGATTTTCTAAGGTGTAGGATTTTAAATAATGTTCAGAATAACTTCAAAATTTTTGTGATGATGATGATTATTATTATATATGCTTAGATGCTATTAGTTATAATTCAATATACCTAAAGCTACTCATTTTATATATTAAATCTAAATTTGAATCTAGACGGCTTTAGAACTAAAAATTTTATTTTTAAATCTACTTTTAGTTTGCAAGATTAATGCTATTTCTAGATTTATTGCAGCTCCCTTCTAAAATTATTATTAGCTTGTTTATTCTTATAAATTTGATATTTTAGTCTTAATTTTAGAATTAATAAAAAGAATTGCTTAATTAAAAGAAAACTTCAATCATTTTTTATCTATTTCAGTTAATTTTTCTGGTTTATTTGTATTTTTTTAATTGCATTTTGCTCTTAATTAAAATCTTAGCTTACCAAGTTATTTTTTATTTATGTTTATACTTATCTTTATCCTTAAAATTCCTTTCAGAAATAATTAAAATTCATTTACATTTCTATTTTTATTTTTTTAGATGAATTAACTATGATCCACTAACCTATTTATAACTGCATTATATGAATAAATAAACAAAAGCTCATAAGAAGTAAATATAATTTTATATTATTTTCAAACTAATAAATAAGTAAAAGTCAAAGATCCTTCCAATATCAACTATCTATCTTCCTCCTTTTATATTCTAAACTTAGTAATACTTATAAATTTTGAGTTTATTACATTCACTTAGACATTCTTTTTGTTTTTAATAGATGATATAGAATCTAATTTCAATTACTAAGTATCTATTTAATTTAATTAGCTAGCTTATATAAACAACTATCTAAGTTTAGTATTTAAGTGTTGTTTTAGAAATAGGAATATTAATTATGCAACTAAGTCTATAATAAATGTAATTTTATATTATAATTTATTAGAATTTACTTAGTATGATATACTTAGGATTTATCAACTTAGATAAGACATATTTATAAAAGGGAAATTGCTCGCTTTCTTGCTATTATGTTGGTATTGTTATTGGGTATTATTTGTAGTTATCAATATTGTTTTCCTAAAGTAGGAAATTTGGATTGAATTAGAGGAGTAGATTTTGAAGTATTAAGTTATTCGAAATCAATTAAGGTGGCTTAATTAAGGATTGAGATATAAAAATCCATGCTTTTACTTTATATCTATTTCCTTTAATACGAGCAAAGGACAAGAGCCTGCTTAGAAAGAAGGAATACAAATGAAGTTAGACTAATACTTATGATGGTTCAATATAGTAAAACCTTAAAGATAAAAATAAGCAAGAAGTAAAGAAAATAATTCAAGAAAAAGTAGATATAAAGGAAACTTAGCTCTACTCGATAATCTAGCACTTCTATCCCAGTTAAAAGATAGGATTAAATTTAATTTTTATTAGATAAAAAAATCTCATAGATTCGAAAAAAAATAAGGACTACTAGATCAATTTCACCCAAAAGTAAAAATTAGTTAATAAAAGCTAATCTTAGTACATAAAGATATTTATCAATATACTTTATGAATTACAAGTTAATAATTTTATAATATAAACTAAGGACAAAAGAAGAAAAAATTAAGACTTTAAAAAATAGGAAATTTAAGACTTAAATGGTATTACAAAACTTTCTCATTTTAAGATTAAGAAAAATTTCAAAAGAAAATAATTTAAATAGGATTGAAGTATAAATATTAGTGGATAATAATAATTACTATTTATTTAGCTAATACTGAAAATTATATTGCCTTTTTAGATAGAAAAGATAATTAGAAATATATCTCTTAAAATTAAAATATAAAAAAGCTTCAACTAAGACGTCTTTAGGTGTTCTTTCTTTTAAACTCTTAATTAAAATATTTAAATCATAACTATAGAAGTAAATAAAAAATTAGGATCTATTTAGCTGAATTTTTAAGAGCTGCAGATGAGATATAAATAGGAATATTAAAATAAAAATGTTGATGTAATTTTATTATAAATAATAAAGGAATCTAATTAATTATAGTTATCTTTGACTTAATCTCTCCTCTATTAATTAAGACAAAGAATAATTAAAATTTTATTAGCAAAATATTAAAGGTTGAAATACTTAGAAAAGTATAAATCAATCATAATAAAATCAAAAATTGATAAAAAAATTAAAGTAGCCTTTATTTAAATTATAAACCTAATGATAGAACTTTTGATTTTTCACTTTTTACTTATCTATTTAGATGAATTTTAACTTAATAGAAAAATTTAATTATTGCTTAAATAGTTTTTAATCATTTTTTCCAAGATTTAATATTATTTTCATTTTAGAAGGAGATTTAATATGGTAAAAATAATAATTATTTTTCTATAATTTTAAGTTAATTTTTTCTTTTAAAATTAGTTCTGTTAATGGTTTTTTAGCATAACTACTTGAAACGAATTTAAATTTTTATTTTATTAAAACTATTTTTTATGTCAATTGATTAAACTGATAAAAATTTAATCTTAGAAAATCTTATTAATCAATTTTTTCAAGTCTTTTATATATTTCTTAACCCATTAACCTATTTTTGCTTGTTAAGCCCCAATTTTACATCTTCTGACTTAATATCTTTAATGATGTAACTGAGCTTTGCTAATTTACAGTTGCTTTAAGTCGAAATATTTTAAAGATTGAACTGCTTTTGTAAGGTAATTATTAATTTTATGGAATCTAAAGGAAGTGTCTCAATTTTCTTGTAGAGATTTAATCAAAAGTACTCTTCAAATTTAATATCTAAGTGTTTGAAGCAAAGGAGGAGATAACTTAAGTTGTTCTATTTCTTGTTCTCAGAAATTAGTAAAAAAAGACAGAATAAACTAAATTTGAATGCTAGAATTAAGATATGCCAGTTGATACTATTGAAAGTTTTGTAGTCTCTAAATATAAAAATAAATTACTTGCTATGATTATCAAGTTTACCATGCTTAGTAGCATCATGAATATTCAAGTTGTTTCCACTTTTAAATTCTTCAAATTATTAATATCTTCGAGTAAACCTTCTAGATTTACTATCCATTTTTTAACGCTTTCAGCTTACCTCTATCCTGCTTTTTATTATATTTTAACATTTGAAAGAAGTTTTCCAGCTTATGGCTTATTTCAAGCTTCTTAAGGATTTCATTTTTCCTATTCAACAGTACTTTAGTACTTTCAAATACAATCATTGTATTTAAAGCTAAAACTTGCATCAGACAAAAGTCTCATTTAGCGCTTATAAATATCAAGCTTAAGACTTGAAAAAGTATCATTTTCCAGTCTCCAACCTACATCAAACAAATTTAATAGTTTCCAAGAAGTTACTTGAAGTAAGGATGCCATATTTATAACAATTATAATTTTAGGTTCTTTTGCATTATAAAAATCATAAACATTTACTATGAAATAATTTTTATGAATTACATTGTAAATTAAGGGAAATAAACTGATTCTATTATAATCATATTAGTTTTCTCTTTCATACCACTAATAACTTAATAATTTTCCTTTACTAAGGAATAACCTGTTTCTTCAAATTTTCTACTAATAAGTTTATTTTTAGCGCTAATGAGATATTAGATCAGTTTGGTGATAGAGCTATTACAATAAAGCCTGGTATATAATTAAAAATATATAATGTTCTGAGATTAAAGGAACTTTTAACTACTATAAAATAACTATATAATCATGATTCTTTACTTATCAATCAAAATTAATAATTTGCTCAATATATTTCTAACTACTAGCCTAATTCTCCCTAAATAGTAAAGGGTATTTAAGTAATTTTTTAGAATCACTTTAAATTTAATTTTGAAAATAAAGCTTATTTATTAAATAAAAGAAGCTAGGATTTAAGAGAATCTACGTAATCTCTTTGTTTACTAATAAGAGATTATAGAACTCGAAACTGAGCTTAGTTTAATATTATACTAATAAATAAATTAGAAACTTCTGATTACAAAGTTAATTTAAAAGTAACTATCTTTACCTCTAGGACTCAAAACTAATCTTATACCATATAGTTGATTATAGCAATACTAATTTATCAACTTTTTTCGATTCTTAGACCATTTAAACTTTATTAAACTAATACTGATATAAACATCTATAGAAATTAAAGAGTCATTAAAAGTAATCCTTCTATCTTAAATTATGGAGTTAAGGATATTAATTTATATAGTTTCAACCAAAATATAAAAGGACTGTGATCTAATTAGATTGCTTTTATTTATTAAATTAAGAAATTCAAATGTAAGAGATATAAAAAGAAAGATTCTAATCTTTTTTATGTTTCTACCTTATAAAAGAGAAAAATAATATAGTCATGGATTTTTTAAGCTGATTAGACTGAACCAGGATAATGAATCTTAGCCTGATGAAACGAGGCAATTTATTTAGAAATTAGATGAAATTATCAGTTCCTTTAGTTTATTTTGAATTGATAAAGAGCAAACGAGAGAAAAGACTTATCCAAATTAAGAAAAGGTGATTTTATGCTTTACAAAAGTAATTTATCTTCAGATTATTATGGAGTTAATCTTACAAAATCAGATTTGACTTATAAAAATTAAATGATTAAGAAAATAAGTTTAGCTTAGTTTAAAGATAGGTATCTTTAAGAAAAAGTGAAATAAGCTAAATAGACGAAAGTAAATGCAAGTATTAATGCTAGAAATACGAAGCAGCTGAATTATAAAAGGCTTTAGAAGTGGAATTTGTTATATAAATTGTTGATAATTAAGCCACAATAAAAATTTAATTAATAATAAAACTTAAGTCCTTTCTGAAAAGAGTAATTCTCAGATAAATCCATTAAATTGAAACTATCATTTTATATTTCTAAAGATATATTTGAAGACAAACAGAATAGACTTATATTAGATTAAGAATAAGAGTTTAGGCTATTGAGAATAAATTAAAATTGAAAAAGTTATGAAGATAAAGACTAAATATCAAATAATTCAAATGTGTGGCAGAAATTCATTTACAAATTAAATAACTTGATAAAGAATAGGATACTTAGAGCAATAAAAAAATATAATATAAATGATAGATACTTAAAACGAAAAACTAACAATCCTATGCACGCTCTTGAAGTAGCAAACTTTTATGCGAAAATTAAAATTCTACAACGGTAACTATAATAACTTAACAGATCAAAACATAGACTATGTAATATAATAATAGAAAACTAATATAAAAGAGATATTTTGTAGCTAGATTTGAAATTCAATCCTTAAAAATTCCAATAAAATGAACAGCTTAGTTAACTAAGCTATTATAATGGCATTATAATTGAGTAATAATTTAAAGAAAGATTCTCAGGAATAATATTTACTCTACTCTGACAAATCTTATTAGTTTATTCCTTTTTATATCCTTATTTAAAAAAAATATCGATCTAATTAGGGAAAGTATTAATCCTTTAAAAATTAACCAGCTTTTCTATTATTTTTTAGGGTTTCTATAGCTCTTTATCACATAATTAATGGTCGATAAAATAAAATTTATCTAGATAATTTGCTTAAATAAAATTTATTTATTTTAAGAATTTTATACCTTTATTATAAAACAAAATTTATCTTATTCTAATGAAACTTAAATTCTTTTTCTCAAATTAAAGGTAAATTTTAACTGAGCCTTATGGAATTCAGAAGCTTTATTAATCTTTGGAATTAGAGAGAGGGCAGATTGATTTATATATCTAATTAATCATTAATCATACGAATAACTTTGTGCCTTACGGCTTAATTAAAGTTTTATATCTATAAATGTGTTTAATTATAAATTTTAAAATTTAATTTTTTCTTATTTAAATAATAGTTAAAAATGGACGAAAGTCATATATAATTAGCTCATATTATCTCTGGAATGGTTTGGGAAAATAAAGAGAAATTAGGTATCTATAAGAAAGAAAGTGATAGATCCTGACTTAATGAAACTTTATAAGATGCAATTGAAAAATGATCAAACTTAAGTAAGTTGGATCTATCTAATGGAATCTCGCATTTTGAGGATTTTATTATGCACTCAAATTTTATATTAAAGAAAGAGGAAAATGAGTTTAAAGCAGACTGTGTAAGTATGCTTATTTAAAAAAATATCATTTTAGATTTTATAAATAAAGTAATAAATTCTTCTAATTTTCCAGGAATAAATTTATACGATTGTGAAAGTGATCTTTTAGGAGAAATTAAAGCGTATATAAATAAAGAGGAGGTAGAAAGATTGCTTAAAAACAATTATTCATAATATGAAGAGCATAAGCTTATGTTTTCTAACAAACTAAATGATTTGAAAGAGATTTTAAATCATGAACGGAATAGAAATAAAGCATATGTCTTTTTAAGTGTTAATAAAATTCAACTTTCTAATTTTTCTAGCTTTAAAATTAAAAAAATTAATAAAGAGGCTAAAATCTACGAGAACAAATAAGATATGATAGTGGAATTTTCTTCAAGTATTAATAAATCGACATTAAGAGGCATTTTACTAGATACAGTTCATGTGAAAAAAGCGGAAGTAAATTTTGTTTATTGTATTAGAAGTGATAGCATGAATGATTATGATAAGGACTTAAAAAAATACATTAAAATATTAGGCAAAGATTCTATAATTAGCACGCTTTTTCTTTTATTTGATGAAGGAAAAGAAAATGAGAAGGAAAAATACAAAGCATTAGAACGCAGTATGAAAACAGTGACTGACAGTTTAGGTTTAATATGTAATCCCCATATAATGTTAGCTTCCAAATAAAGCAATAAAAATATGCTGGATTAAAAGATTTCTTTTCAGCTTATATTTGAAAATATAAAATCTTTAAGTTTTGATAAATTCGATTGATAGGATTAACAAAACTAAATTATATAAATATAAAACTAAGCAAGGGAATCTATACCAATGGTAATTAACAAAGAATTTTAAACCTTAGAAATATTATATAACAAAGCCAAACAAAATTACATTCTTAAAATTCCATTTTAAAACTTAGGCATTTAAGAATTATATTCAAATCGTATAATGAGCATAGGGAAATGTAGAATTGAGTTTTATATACAAGCGCAAATGCAAAAAAACAATTAAAATATCTAATTAAAAGTAGAAATTTACAAAGACTTTGAGCAGGCTTAAAATATGCTCAATACAAAAGACAGTAAAAAATAAAAAATGAATCAACAGAAATCTGAGCAATTCTAAGCCTTAAGCAATAAATTATTTTATTAGTAAGCTAACGAAAATATGTTCATAATAATTTATAAAATACCAAACTTTTAGAAGCAAAGTTAGTTAGAAAATCATATTCTACTATATACCGCTATTGAAAATATGCGAGCAATAAACAATAGATTTACTTGCTGATAAGTAGAGAACTTCATCTATCGTATCTTATATATCTAACTCTAGAATTTTACTAAAAATAAAATTATGATTCTAACCAGTGATTCCATCATAGTTAAATAGGATTTAACTGAGGCCTTAATTACTCAAGAACCAATTCAGCTTAAGTATGTGTAAAAAAATCAATTTCTTATTCTTGAAAGCAACTACAGGAACTATTATTACCTGCCAATAGATTTTATAGAAACTATGTGCTAAGGAAAAGGAGAAGTAGATTATTCCTGGTTCATAATAAAATAACTAACCGCTATTATTAGAAGCATAATATGCCACGAAGATATTCAATACACATGAATTAACAGAGACATAGAATTGATAAACGAAGTGCTTTCTTAACTTTAAAACGAAACAATTTAACAATAAGAATAAAACAACATCTCACATTTATAAAGCTTGTTCTTATTCTAGTTGCAAGAGGCGAATTAAGCTTTATACTTATAGACCTTTGTAGAAAACTTGTTATAATTTTCAAAGACTCTAGATTAAAATTAAAAGAATCAAATCTAAGAACTTCTTGATTAGCTAATAAATAGCAAGAAGGATAATCAAAGAGAGTTAACTGAATAAACCATTTCAGCTTGCTAATAAAATAGCAATAAGTAAAGATTAAATTCAAAAATGAGAACAAAAGCAAAAGGTGCTAGTGAAACTTACAGGATATTTCGTTCTAAATATGAAATTCTTAATAACATTTAATTTTCATTACTTTAAAGTAAAGACTAAGATTATATAGGTAGCTTGAAAAAAATTCAGCAGTTAATAAGTTTAGATGGTATGAAAAGCAGGCTATATGATGAGATAGAATCCTACCATAAATAGGTAAAGTAATATCATTAAGAAATTTAAATATTTTGGTAGAATGATAAGCAGCAACTTTACTAAGGATTGATCTAGGAAAACCTTTAGCTTATAAAAATTCTCAAAATAGAGTATGATAAAAAATTTAAGAAATATAACATAAAGATCATCAAAGGATTAGTGGTTTGAATATAGAAAAATAAATAGTTTCAAAATTTTTTACAGTAAGAGTTTGCGATTTTTAGTAAGGCTCCTAAGGAAGGCTTTAGTTGGAATTGGAAATTTGAGATATTCGAAAAAGCATATATGATATAGCTTTACCAATATCTAAAGTAGTAAGTAAGAGATTTCCAGCTTAATATCTTCTAGGTGGCTGCATTTGCTATCTATCTCGAGAGGAAAGGACTTTAAGAATTTACGGAAAAGCTAGCTCTTGTCTTTCCTTTCAGCGCCTTTATCATATTCTAGCTTTTCAGAGATGGTTAGCTAGAAACTCATTAGATTTATTAAGAAATAACAAACAACGGAGGGTTCACAGTGCTATTTAATTGATATATATACGGCATGAAAAACTAAAAAGAATCAGTTCAAATAAAAGTTTGATAAGTAAATAAGAAATACAAAGAGCTAGTATCACTAAGTACTTAGTTTAACGATAAAATAAGTTGGGATTAAAAGCGGGAAATACTTTATTAAATATTGACCTATAAAGGATTTGTTCGCAGCCTAACAAAAAACTAGCAATTTAGTATAAATTATAATGAGAAAGAGGTTAGTAACGATGCTTTATGGAAAATTATTAGTAGACCTGAAATCTAAGAAATTATACAGGCAGTATAGAAAGGAAATAAAATCGCTTTTGTCAATAGTCAAAACTAGTAGGAGCTCGTTTAATGAATCAATATGAATTAATTTAATCGAAAGTAATTGCTATCCAAGCAAGATGAACAAGTTTCAAAGAATATAATAAAGCAGTTATTATCTAATATTAATGGAGGTTTAGTTCCAATAAGTTTGCTGAAGAAGTTTTGTCTGTGGTTTCCTGAAGAATCGGAAAATTCATCTGAAAATTAAAAAGTAGAAAGCTAAAAATAGAAATTTGATTATTAAATAAATAGGCATTAGTAAGATGTACTAGCAATAGACGTAAGAATGCTTTAAGAACTATAACAGCTAATCAACAATATAATGAAAATCTTTGAACGAAAATCATCAGCTATTTAGACTCTTTCTTATAGAATCGTATTTATGAGTGCATTTTTGAAGGTTACATAAGAAAACGGATATTTATCAAGTAAAGGAGCTAGTGAGAGCAGTAATGAAAGCATTTTAGAGAACTGAATAAAACCTCTAAAGGGGGAAAAAGAGACTAATAAAAAAATGGCTTCAGTTTAAAGGAACTAAATTCTCTTTAATCTCAAAGAGATAGAAATAAAAAGTATAGAATATATCATATAGATGTTCTAGTAAATCAAATCATTGAATCAAGTTTAAATGTCCTAAGAAGGAATAACCCAATTAGAAGATATAAAATAATAAACTTCTAGTGAAATTCCTCAAAAAAATTAATAAATAAGCAAAATTGTTCGTACATAATAAAGCTTATAGAGCAGTGAATTAGAAAATGAGGAAGTCTAGAAAGGAGAAATTTTGTAAAAATTAATTCCATTATAACAAAAGTATTAGTAGCTGATTACAGTTTTATAATGCTACTTTAAGAATTAAAAAGATGACCATTTACTCTATATGATAAATGAATCTATAAATTCAAAAGTGCAATGGATAGCAAGCTGAGATGAAAAAATATTAAGACGTAATTATTTCAAGTTTTAAAATTAAATATTTTCTTTCTTATTTATTTTTAAATTTTAACCTGTTAGAATTTCTAATTTCACTTATGGTTAAATCATTTTTTTTCGTTTGATAAATTTTACCTTTTTTGTCTATGCTTAATACTCTTAAGTAGCTTCTATTTGTTTTTTGGGATAAATCATCTGATGAATTTTTTATGGAAATCCTAAAAAATCTCAAAAAATATTTTAAGAGTAAAAATAGCTTTAATGTGATTAAAATCGAAGAAGATTAATTGTGAAACTTATTAGGAAAATCTAAGAGAAGTGATTTGGGCTACTTTCACCATTTCAATTTGATTTTTATTCTCAAAAATATTTATTAAGGCTTATAAACACTTTTTTCTTTCTATATGCGTTAGTAAATCAGAAATTTTTAAAGTCTTGAAGGACTTCAAATCTGAGTTTCTATAATCTAGGTTTCAAAGCTTAAATTTATCAGTTTATCACTAATGACTATTTATATCAGATGAATTTGCTTCAGTTTTAAAAGCAAATGAATATTGTGCTATTAGTCTTTGTAGAAAAATTTTCTAAAAAGATCAGTTTGAACGTTAAACCAAAGTTAAAATCAATTTCTACAGGATCTCAAAATGCTTTCTTTATAAATAATTTAGAAACTTTATTGTGAAGTCTATCTGGCTTTAATATATTATCAATACACAAAACTAAATAGATAAATAAAAATAAATTCTAATTCAACTAGATTTAATGTTTATAAATTTATCAAACTATCACTATTATTATTTATTCTAAGTTATTAAATTTAATTATAGCTATTTGTTATTAATTTAAACTTTCATTCTGATTTAGTAAATATAATATATTATTATTCTTTTATTAAGGGTCTTTTCATTCATTTTAATATCTGTATTCTATTATTA
This sequence comes from Loxodes magnus, assembly GCA_946699065.1. Taxonomy (NCBI): domain Eukaryota; phylum Ciliophora; class Karyorelictea; order Loxodida; family Loxodidae; genus Loxodes; species Loxodes magnus. The sequence goes on from CAMPDV010000110.1 coordinate 70,344, forward strand.
TTATATGTAATTATTTATTAAAAATACAGCATTGCTTTTTATTCTTGATTATCATACTAAAGTAATTTATTAAATAAAACTTGTTATTTATGTTTCTCCTTTCGTTGTAAGTTGTTCCTTCTTCAATCCTATAACTTTTTTATTCCTAAAGGATCTCTCTAAATATAAGGACTTAATCAAATAATTTTCTTACTTTATCAGAATTTTTCGCGAAATATCTTATATACTTATGTTAAAATTCTTTCTTTGGCATTATAGCATCTCGTCTTTTCTCAGTTTGCTACTTATATGCTATTTTATAATTACATTAGAGCAATAACTTTTATTTTATTCTTTTAGTGACTCAAATAATTTATTTTTATTTAAACTTTAATCAAGTTTGATTTTCCAAGTATTTCTATTGCTTTAATTCACTTTAAAAATTTTATTCATCTTCTCCTTTTATTTTTAAAATATATCAAGCAATACTTTTACCTACTTCTGAGTTTTAAACCTTTATTGAGAGATTTTATATTATTTTCATAGTAAGTTATTACCATGCTTAAAATCACTGTTTTAAATTTTTCAATATCTTTTAAGGTTATAAATCTGATTTGTCCTAAATAAGGGATTATTATTTTACCTTATATAAAAGAGCATAATTTCCTTTTTAGAAAGATTGCCCCTTAATCTTCCAAATAAAAAAAATTATATTAGTTAGCTTTTTATTTCTATAATCTTATCTAATAAATCTTTAATTATGCAATAGTTAGAAAAAAGATTTTATGAATAAGCTTAAAATAGAATTGGATAAATTATTACATTTAACTAAAAATAATAAAAATTAAAGAGAATGAATAATTATTTTTTGGTAAACTTAGATAAAAAATGTTTGAATTATACTATTTCTTTTTTATAGATACTAAATAATAATAATTTATGCAGCTTCTAAAAGATTATGAAGAATTGGTATTTTTTGCTTTAATACATTTTTAGATTTTTTTCTTAATATTTTTATTTTTTAAGTTCTTTTTAAGGTTTCTATAGCTAAATTTATTTGAAAAATAAATTGGGAATTTTTAAAATTATGAGTGAAGTTATACTCAATTTTTATAATTTAGAAAAATGATCTATGAGAATTTTCTTCAGAGATTGATAAATGTATTTAAATAAGGATAAATTATTAAATCTTTATAATTGAGAATTACCAAATAATTAAGAAATTAAAAAAATTGTAGAATCTCTTGAGATCACAAATTTATTTGTAGCTAAAAGGAAATAAAATAAAAAAGAAAAATAAGGACTCTTTAAATCACATCACTATAAAAGCTATTGACTAAATTAATATCAAAGACTTCAGAATTTTAAATGATAAGCTTTGCTTAATTTAATGTTTAAAATCATCGACAAGTTCTTTATTAATCTAACTCATAATAATTAAATTATTTGATATTAAAATTTATTGCTTAATTTTATCTAATTAAATACATAATTTCTTTAGTTATTTAAGCAAAATTACAATAAATTTTACACATCAGTAGACTTTTTATCATTTTTTAAAGCAAAGCAATGAAAATACAATTTTGTAAAAAGAAAAAAAAGAATCTAAAATTAAATTATTAAGCTAATAAAATAACTAATTTTAAAAGCTATCTAAATTATTCCAATCAAAGTTATCTTTTCATATTAAATTTAGAAATAATAACTAACTAACAAAAAAGCAAAGCTTTATTTAAAGGATATATCACTAGTAAATATATTCTAGTAAATTTATTATATATAATAACGATGTTATGATATTAATTAATATCATTATTTTTATTTAGTAATTATTAAACTTTCAAATTTAACTTTGCTATAACTTTTATCTATTCGTGGGGAATCCTTTTATTTATTCTATTTATAAGCTATCAATATAAAAAGAGTATTGCTAATTAAATAAAATATAACTAAAGAAAGTCTGTTCAAACCAATTTTGATAAAGCTAAGAAAAATTAATTATATGTTTGAAATAAGCTAGAAAGGCTTGAATATTCCTTATTAATTAGTTTATAGACTGCTAAAGCCATTTTTAAGATAAAGATACCTAAGCTTGTATTATAGTTACTATCTTAGACTATCACATTCTGCTACCAATCTAAATAGATTAGATTTATTAAAACATATAAATGCTGATATTTTATTATTTAGTTACTAAGAAGAAATAATCTTTAATTTCACTTAAATCAATCTAATTTTATAACTATTAAGGATATTCTGATTAAGTATTTTCGTTAGTTAAATAAAAATTTTGAGTAAACGATAGAAATTATTTTAAAGATTGAATACAAAGCAACTAAAATGGAGAATTGATTCCACTAATAAATAGAAGGGTATTACAATTTAATTTCGGAAAAAATATAGTAATAGATAAAAGAATCTAACCCTTAGGAAAACCTAGAGATTAATAGTAGAAAAGACTTATTAGAAGAATGGAAGGAAAATTCTCTAAAATGTTCATAATAATAATGTGAAATTTTATACTATAGAATGTTAAGTCAAATTTAGAAAATAAAGAGTCAAGACATTTAGACATGATCATTAATAATATAACATTCATAATGTGCCAACCAAGATGTTAAACAAATGTAATATCATCAAAGATTCGTAGAAAAATAAGTCTTACAATAGAACTGGAACGAAGATTAATAAAAGAAGATTATTCTAGAAGATAATGAAATTTTATATTGAATGATCATTAAGCAATTTCAAATCTAGTTATTCTATGCAAATCATTAAGAAAAATTCAAAAACATAAAGGAACTTTTTTCTAGCAAAATATCTGACATAAAAAATAACGGAAGTCAAATATCGCTTAAAAAAATCACAGTTTCCTCTAAAAACTTTATTACTATAAACTGTGAATTCTAAAACAATGAAAACTAACAATTTGATAATTTTATTTTTTATGAAGATGCTTTTAAGTTTAAATAGACTAAAGAATAAAATCCGCCCTATTAGATAAATAAAAAGAAACCAATTGATTTCATATAAATACTTAATAGTATTTATTAGTTTTTTGATTGCAAGCTTCTACAAGAGTAATTAAATTTTATAAGGAAAAACGTTAAGATAAATTCTAACAATTTTTAAATTTTATATTTTTAGGAAAATAATGAAGACTTAAAAATAAAGTTTAGCGTATTTTAATTCTAAGACAGTCTAAATCCAGATAAAAAATTTAAATTCTCAAAAATAAGGGAAAAATATTTAATTCGTCAGTTGGACGAAATTCTAAATCAAAATTCTCTTTAATAATAATTTCTTGAATTATTAGAAGAAGGATATGATTGAATTTAATGCCTATATTCTTTTATTCTTAAGAAAGCCTCAAATTAAGATGTAGCAAATATTTTGAAAGAATGGAAATATATTTTTCACCATAAGTCAGAAAATGATGAAAAGATAAAATTTCTTGTAAAGTAAAAAAAGACCTAAGATCTTTAAATTACTCTACAAAAATGATTTAAATAAGAATCAGTGTGAAACCATTTCTTTCTATTTTAAAACTCATCATTGAATTACAAGCTCTCTTTTTGAGGCTTTTATATGGACTCTTTCTTCGAATGTAAGGAATAAAAATGACATAGATTCAGCTTGAAAAGTGATTTATACTAAATAGAAAAAATTTTTAGCATTTTATAGGTAGAAGATATATATATAAAGCCTGGGTTAGATCTTATAGTTTTAGATAATGGAAAACTGAAATACAGTTCTATAACTAACCATGATGTTTACTTTTACAATTACTCTTATAATTTCAAGCTGCTCTGATAAGAATTCTTAGATAAGTATAAGTCGAAATAAAAAATGTTAAATAAAACTTTGGAAATGCAAACTGAGCAGCTTTGTAAATATGCAGAAGATATGATAAATAAAAAGTAAATAAAACTTAAAAAAATTCAAACTTTGTGACTTTTTGATGTAGGTATTCATAAAAAAATTGAGATAGTTGACTATTTAAAGATTATCAAGAATACAATGAAAGATATATTATCTTAATTCAAAAATGAAGGATAAAATAGCTTTTACTAATTTTGCTACGAGGAATTCAAACATAAATTAGCACAATAAGGCCATATAAAATGTTGCATCAATAGAGAATTTAGTTATACTTAAGTTTATTAGGCTCTATATGAAATTATCACTCAAACACTAAAAGAAAATTTTGTAGGCAAAGAGCAAGAAATTGATGATAGAATAAAATGATAAATTAGCTTAGCTTAGATTTTAATAGATTCAGTAATTTCTAAAAATTTTGATGTAGAGAGATTAAAATAATAAATAAGCTAAATAGATAAGTTTGATCTTGTTGAAACAAATTTCAGTTAAATTGAAGAAAGTCAATTGCAGATTATTTGACTTATAATTGCTCAATTTTTTTAAAAAAGGGATTAAGAGGAGCAGAACTTCTTAGTTTTTCATTAAATAGAAAACCAGCTAAAAGAAACGAACTATTGACAAGATTATATTTTACTTTCCTTAGAAGATTATGAAAAAATAATTAAGGAAAAGAAGAAGGTGGGAATAAATTAAAACAGAGACTAGAATAGTTAAGAAAGTATCAGCATGCTAAATTTAGAATATTTTAATTTTATTCTTTCTATAAAAGAATTAATTTTTAGCTAAGTTTAGGGAGAAATTAATGAAAAAGAAAAAGAACTAAATTTAAATTTTTTAAAGAGCTAAGAACAAAATTTAATAAAAAAGCCTCACTATGTGTTCTTTACTGATAATTTTAAAATTATCTTTTGGTTAAAAATCAATTGAGATGCTTAAGCAATAGTTTCCCCTTATTCATTAGGCTAAAGTAATTAAAAAAAATTGTTCAAACTTTTGGAAGAAGAAAATTTTAATTGGGGTAAAATTATAATATAAAGGCTAAGAAGTTCTAATTATAGCTAAAAATATAATTCAATATCGGAAGTTTATTTCAATGGAAATGATTAGTTATGAAAATACTAATACTAGTACCTGTTTCCTAACTACGAAATATTAGAAAAAATATGGGAAAAGAACAAAGAGAACAAAAATATTAAGCTATTAATATTGAAGGTAAATAATAAAGCAAATGAAACTAGAATAATAAAGATAATAAAAGGAATTAAAAATTTCGACCAAGTTGATTAGTATATTCAAAAGTTATGAGCAACCGAAAAGGAATATACAGAATATTGTTGCGAAATTTATAGTTATAACTAAAACTAATAAAATTAAATTCTTTGGATAGAAATGAAATATTATGGGAAAGGAGACTTAAGTAAAATAATAAAAAATTAAACCAATTTCTTTGGTTTTAATTGGCTTTTCTAAATAGTAATCCATTTGCTGAAAGGTTTTGCTTTTCTTCAGAGCTTAGAAATTTACCACTCCGATATTAAACCGCTTAACTTATTTGTTGACTAGAAGGATAATGTAAGAATAGGAGATTTTGATGACGCTTAGTCTTAACTTGAATTAAAGGAGATATATCATATGGTTTTTACTAAAGGGTATGAATCTCCAGAATGTAAAAGCCGATGCAAAGACAAATATAAGTCGGATGTCTATTCATATGGAAAAACAGTACTTGAGCTATCAACTTTAAAAAATCAAAAAGAGTGAGAAAAAAAATTTGAATAAAACAAAGATAGTAAATATCTCTATGATACCATTGGTGAGCAAATTTAGCATTACAAAAACGAATAAAAATTTTAGCAGCTTCAAGATTTATTATTCTTATGTTTAAATAAAAATCTTAAGTGCAGAAAGAATTTTATAGAACTTAAATCCTTTATATAACAAGAATAACCTTTAGATAATGATTATTTTTTATATATTAACGATTCAGAAAACTGATAAAGTACAAACGAAAATAAATAATTAAGTTTAAAGTCAAAAGTTACTAAAAAAGATTAATAACATTAGAAAAACGAAAAATAATCATAAAAAAATAAATCTATAAGTTCTTCATCAAGTAAAAAAAGTGAAACAAGAAAAGAATATAATAGAAATAAATAAAAGTCTCAGAAAAAGAAAAAACACTAAAAAGAACCTACAAATTTTTATAATTTTTTGTAGAGATAAGAGTTAATTAAGGGTGAATGTGAAGATGAATAAAAAGATAATCAGTTAAAACATTTGTAAAATCTGGAAGAGTAAAAATAATAGTAGACTAATAATTTTTAGGAAATAATAGTAATTTCAAATAAATAATCAATTATTTAAAGTTCTAATTCTAAAAATTAAGAAACATGTTGGCAGTTAAATTTGTCTAATTAAAGTGATTAAAAAAGTTCTGAGGAAAAAAAATAAAGTAAAAATATTTAATTGCAAAGTTTAAAAAGCATTTAGAAGGAAAATATATATTAATAGATTTAAAAAAGCCCAGGTAAAGTTTTAGACGAACTTCATACCCCTTAGAGCGAAAATTCATCCTAAGGTCCTTAAGTTAACTATAAAACTGAATTGGACGGACAAAACTAATAAAAGTATAATATGGATTAAAATTAATGATAATCATAAAGTGGTTGTCTTATATTAAAATAGCATTAAGAAAAATAAGCTCAGAAAATGAATAGTATGATGGTTAATAATCTTCATTAATAAGATTAAAATGAATTAGAAAATTCTTAGTAATCTTTTGCAGAGTAGATTCAATAAATAAAAAAAGCACACCAGCACGAATTTTTAGAAAACGAAAAAGACTCCTTATTTCAATAATAATAATAAATTATCTCATAAAATGAATAATAATAAGAATAACCCTATTTCGACTGAATATAAGCCAAAAAAAACTACTAAATAGACTATATAACTTTTCAAGAAACAGAGAAAGCTATACTATAAAATGAAAATTAATCGTAATTTTATAAGCAATTTAAAAATGAAGACCCACATGTTTGTCTAATAAAAGCATTCTAGTAAGAGCTCTTTTCAAGGGGAAAATTAAATAATAAAATAATAGTTTTCGAATCTAAAATTTACATAGGAGTCCTTACTTAATAAGATTGTCCTAATGAAATTGGAAGAATTTTATAAAGAGAATTTTATTACGAAGGTGGATTTAGAAATGGATTCAAGCATGGTAATGGTATTAAAATAGATTTTGAAAGTTAGTTAATTGAGTAAGTATATTTCATTCATGATGATATAAAATTTTCAATTAATTTGGGTGAATATGAAAAAGATTTAAATAAGATAATTTTAAATGATAGAATCAAAGTACCTATATTTTTGACTGCCAATTAAAAATAAAACCAAATAATAAATAAAATCTAATAGTTAATGTCTACATTCATTGTTCTAAAATGTAGCAAGATTCAATAAAAGTAGCCAAGAGTATTTTGTTAATTCTAAACTTTAAACGAAAAAGAAAACATACAGTTCGGAAGAATTTTTAATTTAGAAACCTAAGAATATTTTGAAGGAATTTTATAAAATGAAAATAAATATTAATAAGGTATTTTGTTTGATTTGAAAGAAAATGAAATTAAGTTTTTAAAATAAGATAAATAAATCTAAAATTATACAATTAAGGGCGATTTATTAAACTAAATAAACTTTTCAGAAGATTTAGAAGATTGGAACGATCAAATAAAAGAATGAATAATGGAATTTTATGATTGTCTATAGAAAGCAAAAGGAATTCAACTATAAGAAGTTTAAGATGATTTAGAATATTGTAAAAGCGAATTGAAACAACTATGTGACGACAATTATAGTGATATGGAAAAAGAAGAAATATGGATGAAATTATAGATTTAAATATTGCCGAATTAGAAAGAAAAAAACAGTTGAAATATCACGCAAGATGTAACTCAATTTTAAGAACAAATTAATAGTGTTTTTCAAAATTAATTAAACATATATGAAAAGGATTTGTAGTCAATCATATAAGAGCTAGAAAAAACATTCACATTCTAAAGTTCTGAGAATAGACAATATCTTGCAAATAAGATCATTTGGAAGAAGAACGAACGGTTGAATTATCTAAAATCTTACATTAGCCTTAGATTAAAATTATTTTATTGAATTCATTGAAAAGTCACCAAAAAAAACTAGAAACCTTTTTATAAATATAAGTTTAACTATCTAATACTTATCAAATGTTTTATATCTAAAGACTAATTTTCTATAAAGCTTTTAATATAAAAGAAATTATGAAAATTTTTAAATAACTTATATAATAATTTTTAGAGACAAGCATCAATAAAATTTTATTTTGACTAGAATAATAAGAATTATTATGTCTATTGCAGAATTTTATTTTATAAATTATTTAATAAAAAACTATCTCATTTAAAGAAAAAATTTCAAATAAATTTCAAAAATAAAATAGAAGGAGAAAGATTGAGGATAACTATTATAAAATTAAAAAAGATAGATATTAAATAAGTTTTAGTATGAAAGATAGATAATTACAATAAAAATGGATTTTAAATATTGTATAAAAATTTAAATAGTCTAATATTCATTTTAAATTATATACTTAGATATTAATACTTAGAACTAAATTAAATTAATTATAAAATTTAATTATCTTTTAAAAAAAATTATTATTTAAATAGATAGTGTATAAATCTTTATCTTCAGAAATTAACTGATGTTGCTTGAAACAAATATTAAGATAATTCAATTTGGAAATTAGGTTTATATGAATCATTTAAATAGTTTTAATGAGAATGATAAACACTTCTCTTTTTTAAGACTTTAATTTAAACATAATTTAAATAAGTATTTTAAATCTTTAGTACAATCAAGAATAACTTAAGTTTGAAGTTAAAAAATACAATAGATCTTTAAATAACTTAATAAACTTAGAAATTTAAACTTCATAATGCTATTAATATAATAATGTAAATGGTCCATAATTATTATAAAATTTAAATAAAATTCATTTTTTTAATTATTTTCATAACAACTTTCTTAATTTTAAAATAATAAATCTTATAAAATAAATGCAGAGACCATTTAATTTTAAATCTCTTAATATTAATAAATATTCTTTAAATATTTTAGACTTAAGTGATCTGAACTTTAGAAATGAATATGAAGATGAATAAAGATAAATTTTTATAAATATTGCTGAAATTTTTTATTTTTTAGGAAAAATAGAAATTTATTAAGGTATTAATCAAGTAATTATCAAATAAAATAAGTTTGAAAAGAGAAAAAATAATAAATTTGAAGGATGCTATTTTAAATTCTAGTAACTATTCTAAATTATATATCTTCAACTTTAAGTTAATAGGAATTTCCACATTATTTTTACTATTTTATTATTTATAATCCTTCATCTAATCTTTTTATATATAGTTACTTTCACTTAATATTTAGGATAATTGAAGAAATTAAAAAAGTAGGGAAATTTAAAGCTATATATTGGATAGTTAAATTCTTTTTTTCGAGGATAATGGTATATTTATTCAATTCAACCTATCTTGCCTCAAAAATTCTTTCTTAGTAATTCCTTTAAAAAAACAACTTATATATACATTTAAAAGATTTTAAAATAATTTATTTTAGTAAATTAAGAAAAGTTTTAGTTTGGGAAGAAACTTATAAGATAATTTTAGGAAGTCTTTACACATTCCTTTTCTTTAATGAAATAATTATTAAAAAAATTATAATTTTTTAAATTAAAAATCTTTGTGTTTTGCTCTAACTTTTTGACAATTTTAAAAATCATTTTTTATATTAAATTCGATGCTTCTTAATCCCAAATAAAAAAATGTAAAAATACTTCCCCTTTTAAAATTATTTATATAACTAAATCTATTATCTTTTTTTCTTAATAAAATATTTAATTTATAATTATGTTTTTCATTTTTATTTAAATTAAAATTAACAAATAATTTCTTTATTTAAGCTTAAGCTTTCTATTATTAAAGATTATTATTGTTTATTAACTTAATATTAGAATGTATTAAGCTTAGAAAAATACTTATAATATTTTTATTAATTTACTTGGCCATCAATTAGTTCTTTCTTTTTTATTATTCATACAATTATTAAAATTAAAAGATTCTTAATTGAATTTTTTGATTATTTAGATAGATATCATTTTTAAAATTTTTATTGCTAAAAGAAAAACCATGTTGTAATTTAAAATTTTAGCTTAAGAAAATAAGCAAAGCCAATTTTTTAAATTTATTAACAATTTTTTGGGATTACTATACTTGAATCTTTAAAGAAGCTATATTAAAGAATAAATTAAATAAAAGGCTAAAAAATTTTAAATTTTAACAAATTAAGAAAGCTTAGATTTTGGGGAAATAATAATTTAGTTGTAAGTATAAAAACTTAAATTAAAAAATAGTTAATAATAAAGAAATTTTAGTTTAGTATTAATATAAAAATTATTAAGAAATTGGATTAAAAATTAAAATTGCTTATCTACACCATTCTTAATTTCTTTTAGTGCATGAAATTTATAAAAATTTTGTTTGAAAATAGAATATTACAAAATAAATACCAATTGCAATAGTACCATTTAAATAAACTTATTAATGATCTTACACTAAATCATATATACTAAAGTTTATTTTAAATTAAAAAATAGTAATTTATAAGGAAAATAATTTAATGTTCTTTAAATTTTTAGTAAGTTATTAATATAATTAGAACATATTAATTAGAATTTAATATATCTCAGTATTTATTAATTAAAATTATTCTTTGCTATTTTATCTTTTTTGGAATGATCTACTATTCAATTTTCTTTAATTTAAAATTATCTTAGCAGGAAAAATGTTATGATTTCAAAGTAATTTCATGTATTTTATAATGCTTTTACTTACAAGTCTGCACTCATTATGAGAATACTGTTTCTAAATATAAAATTAGCTTACTATTTATTTATTCATTTCCATTAATATTCTTGTAGAAAACTTCTTAAACCTTAACCACTGGAATTTTTTGAGAGATTTGAACATCTAATTTATATGAAATGCTGATATATTTTAATCACTCTACTGAGAGATGATTTTCTATATTATTTCCTAATAAAATATTTAGCAATATGGAAATAGAATGCTTCATAACTTTATCTTGATAATTGTTTAGAAGCAATCTTTCCACCTTCTCTTTAAATTCTTCAAATTATTAATATCTTCGAGTAAACCTTCTTTTTCACTATTAATGGAGATTATCTCGAACTAAATTTAATCTTTTATTTTGTAAAACTGAACGAAAGAAAAATCTCTTTATTATTTGTTCTTTCGCTTTGTTCTTTCTTTTAAACATTTCATAAAGAGTTCTTAGTACATAAACATGCTCCTGTCTACTTCTTCATTTAACTGTGGTGGATCTTAAATCTGATAGCTTGTTTCCTGAAGATCACTTATAAGTATTTTTTATAAATAAAATGAACTAAAGTCATAATAAACTCAACTTACATTGTAAATGCCTTAATTACATTGTAATCAAATAAAATTTAATTAAATGAAGCAAGAAATTTCATTACATTGTAAAAATAAGAAAAGTAAAGCTAAAATTAATTAACTCTTTATAAGCATTAGAGAAAATAGCAAAGAGAACTCTTAATATAAAATAATAGCTTATCTAAAACAATTAATTAAAGCTATATTTCGATAGTGAAGCTTTTAAGGTATTTTCTTAATTTTACAATACATCTATTTTAAAATATCTTATTCTTATAATTGAATTAAGTTTAAGATTATAATTAGTAACCATTTAGAAAAGTTAATTATGTTCAAATAGCTTCATATTTTATAAATTAAAATATTGCTAAGCAAAAGACTAATAGAACTCTAAATTATTCTTTATTTATATATCATAATTAATTAACTAAAGCTATTACTTTAACCATTCATTATGCTTCTATAACTTATTATATTCATTATTTTAGATTAATTTATTTCTACCACTAAACTTATTAATTTAGATCTCCTTAGAATTAAAGCATTTTTAGTTACTTATTGTTTAATTAATAAATATCTTCTAATAAGGTAGAAGAAGAAGGAAAGATTTTAAGAAGTGAAGCAAAAAGAAGTAAGATTAAGAATAAAAATATAATAGTTACTTTGTATAATTTTATTCAAAAGATGTAATATAATCCAGTAGGGAAGAAAAAGAAATCATTCATTTATTTTTTGTAATCAAAACTTTGAGGTAATAAAAGATTATGATTTTACATAGTTTAAGGTTGAAATTAAATAATTAATATAATATCAAATAAATGTAGATAGAATATATCCAAAAATTTAATTTATTTAGCAAAACTTTAATTTAATTCCAAATTTTTATTTATAATAACCAATTAATAGCTTCTTTAGCCTTTCTATTCAATCAAATAATAATAAATTATTACTAAGATAAACTAATTTTAAAATCATCTGTTTAATACTTTTTAATTTAATGTCATGTCTGTAAATTAAAGTTTATAGTTAAAACAAAAAATATCATCATTAAATTTTAGATGAGTAAATAGATACCTGAATTTAAAAATTATTTGGATAGATTTATAAGTAAATTAGCTAGCATTTCTTTGATAGTTTAATTGTTTTATTAATTTTTAAAATATGATTATTACCTATTTAAGAGATATCTAGCTTAAGTACCTTTTTTTATTTTTAAAATTTATTGCATAATATATTAAAGCTTCATCACCTTTAATTGATTACAAATAAGAGATTTTGGAAATTTTTTTTCATCATTAACTTGCAAAATTAAATTCTTCTAGTTTCTTTGAGTCGTAAATTCTCATAACTTGCTTATTTGATCCTCTTGCTAGTGATTGAAAATAAAAACTGCATTACTTTTCTCTAATCTTCTCAGTGCATTTATAATCTTAGGAGCTTTTAAATATTTAAAAAATAATTTTTTAATAAAGTCTTCCGTTTAGCGTCAAAGATCTTTTTAAGAAGTTGCAAATTTTTTTTATACTATTAAAATTTACTTTAACTAAAGTTAATAGCACCTTCTTATCTTATGGCCGTATTTTTTCAATATCAGCATTTAATTTTTCTTTCCTATTGTGTTAAGCTTAAGGAAGAATTTTATTTCCCCCTTGACTTTTAACTCTTGACTGTTGACTTTAGATCAGTTGATTTTTTATCTAAATGCATTTCAATAAATTAATTTACTGATCAATTTGTTGATAGTTAGCTTAAGAGATTAAGCTTAATTGGTTCAGATTCAAATTTCATTTATTAGCTTCTAATTTTATGTTGTATATAAAAGTTATACTTAAATCTTGCTAATTGTAAAATGCTTTCGTGGGAGATACTTATTTCTCCTGAGTCATATTTTATATAATAATAATTTTTTGATTAAGTTTAAGTTGGTAAGTTAGTTCTGCTAAAGATATTTAAAGCATTTTTTCGAAGAAATTTTAAAAATTTTGGAAACGATTTTTGAGTTGACTTTTTAGCATCCTTCGTAAGAAATTCTTTACTCTAAATATAAAAATTTGAATCTGGTTTCAGAAGAAATTGATTATATAATCAAACTAAATTCTATTTTAATATTCAATAGAAAGATAAAGTGAAAAATATATAATTTCAATGAGCATTATTGCTGAGAAAGTAGTTTCTAATGTCAAATCTTTCTAATATTAAAGAATGCTTGAAAAATATTTTTAATTAATAAATTTATAGCAAAAGACAAAGAAAGTCTAAATGAACTTAAAATTTGAATAAATTAAAAAAAATTGATTAATGCATAAACTATTACAAATTTTGCTAATATAGATAGTAAAAGCAAATTGCATTAAATCCAAAATAATAATTTAAGATCTTAATTTATTCTATTAAAGCTTTAAGTTTTATTGATATGTCTCTTGACAATAATTTTTTTTTTAAATCGTAAATTTTTAAATTTAAAATCAATTATTCTTTTTTACCTTTTTTCTAAGTTACATAATATTTATATTTAGAAGAAGTCTAATAAAATGGTTAAAAATTAAAGTTATTTTTCTATAAATTTGAGCAAAATTTTTCTTTTAAAACTAGTTCTGTTAATAGATTTTATCATGCAATTTGAAATTAGTTTATCATGTAAATTATTTTGTTTAAAATAATTTTTTTATGCTATTCGTATAAACTGATAAATTAATAACTTTTAATAAGTCTCAAAATAGGTTTTTCAGGGTTTCTCTTATTTCTTAACTCTTTAGCATATTTTTGCGTGTTAAACTGGAATTTTACATCTTCCTTCTGATAATATTTGAAAAAAGATGGACCCTATCAATTTATAATTGTTTTAATAGGAAATTTTTATCTGATCGAGCTATTTTGGCTTTAAATAGCCTTTTTATCATCCAAATGAATAAATTCATTTTCTGTTTATTTTTCGATTATGAGAAACTTCATGTTTATTTCATTTTAAAATTCTTCAAATTATTAATATCTTCGAGTAAATTTTCAAGCAAAGATTTATACTTAATTGTTTTAAGCTTATCTTTACTCCCTACCCTTTTTAAACTTTTCCAAAATCTTAAACTACAATAAAAGAGAAAATTATCAACTTGTTTTCTTTTTTAAACTTCCTAAGTCCTCATTTTTTCATCTTCAGTAGTCATATTATTCTTTTATGAATCTTTTTAATTTATAAAGCTAAAAACATCAGAAAGATTAAAGTTTGTCTAATATACTTTAATTATAAGTTTTCTACTCCAATTAAAGCTTAGATTATTATTCTTCAGGTTGCATCTATAAAAATAAACCTTTTCTTTGCATTCCCCCAAACAAGTTTGATGCCATATTTATAACGATTATAATTTTTTAGGTTCATTTACATTATAATAGACATGAATATTTACAATTAAAATAATTTTTATGTATTACATTGTAAATCTAAATAATTAAATCATTCTATTATAATCATATTAGACTCGCTTTATTTCTATATTTAACTTTATTTTAGTTAGTTTAAGAACAATTAAACTCTAAAATTTATTTGAAAAACCATAAATAATTTCTATTGTACAGATATTATTTAATTAGGAGTTTCGAGGATCTGATTATTGATGCTAAGAATTGACAGAGATTGTATGTTTAAATATAATTAAAAAAATGTCAAATAATTTAGATTAATTGCTTAGTTTATTATGTCTTGTAAGTTTAAAATAAGCTAAAATAATTTTAAATGAGCAGTGATTTAAAATAACTTTTATAATGATAAAGAAATTATAAAAATATACCATAATTTAGTTTAGTCAGCTTTTAAGTAAATAAATTTTAAGAATTAAATTGACAATCAAAGATAGAATCCAACAGCATGTTTCTATTCTAAATATGACTAGAAATCTCAAATACCTAATTTTATATTTTTTAACTAAATAATATTTAACTAAAGAGTCATTTTAATACTAAAGGAAAATTTTAAGATAAATTGAGATAGAATTAAGTTTTTTTTATCATTTGTATAATATGAAAATTTTTTAAGTCTAGCTAATTAAAAGGAAGATATATTTATAAAAATTATTTTAAGCAAATATTTAAATTACTATTTAAGTAGTTACAAGCATTCAGAAAAAAAAGAGAAAAAATATGAAAACCTTAGAAAATAATTGTAGATTCTTTGTATCTTAGTTTGGAGTTATTCCTGAATAAGTTTGTATTTAAATATCTAATTCAAGTTATCCTTGCAATTGACATTAGGACTTCTAATTTTTTAAATAAATAATTTTAGCAAAAAAATTTTTTGTTATATTGATGATTTTCAAAATAAAATTACATTCCTAAAATTTTTTATTTTTTACTATTCCATTTGCTTATTTTTCTTTCACTTTATCTGTTTAAAAATGAGGTAGCTTTTTATTTGTCTTCTTTGAAATTTTTAATCTAAATTATTACTAAATCAGCAATCAATTTTTATACAGCATGGATAAATACTTTTTACACCCTTTAATCATTTTCAGTCAATTCTAATGAGAAAAATTATTTTCCATTAAAGACATTTGATCTAAAAATTAACTTCATTATTTAGTTCTAAATTTTTCACATGAGATTGATATTATCATTCCTAAAATTTCAATTAAATTTGAGAAAATTATATATAAAATAAATGAATAGCAAAGGAATGATGAAAAGCCTCTTATTTTTTAAACACTATTTACTAAAATTGTTGAGTTAGTGTAAATGTAGAAATATGAATATTATAATTAAAATAGCTATTTAGATTCATTTTTTATTTTACTAGAATACCTTCAACACTCATGTTTCCTAAATTTAATTTAAATTATAAATAATTTGGTAAAAATAACTTCAAGCTGGGATAATAAAAAATTAACTTTATTATAATTATTAAAAATAAGCTTATAATAAATTGTACTTAGTAGTTTGAATATAAGTTATAAAATAACTAGAAATAAAGAATCAGTCATTTAGTTAATTTACTCTAAGCAGTTAAAATTTACTTTTCTATTTATTGGGCAAAATCTTATACTTTTGTCTGAAACTTAATTGACTAAAATTTTCTTTTACCTATTATCTTTGGAATATCAAAGATGTGTCATTTATCTTGCTAAAAGCATTTTAAATCCCTTTTAGATTTTATTAGATATTTTTATCTGATTTGTGTAATTAATGAGAAAGCATGTGTTCTAAATATATTAATATCTTAAGTTATTATTCAAAGGATTATTATATCTAAATATATTTATATGAGTAATAGTAAAGGAAACATATAGCTCACAAGCTAAATTTTAAAACAAATTACTTATTTAAATTTTGACTAACTTCAATCTATTTATCTAAAATTTAAAAATTAATATGAAATGAGACTGGATTTTTTTAAGGCTTCAGCTGCATATCAAGATAAATGTCAAAATCTTTAAAGAAGAAAAATTTATTCTAAACTTTAGATTAATATTAAAGTTTATCTTTCTTAGAATTTTTATATGAAAAAAAGAAAAATTAATTGATAAATTTTTGGAAGAAGTTTGCTTATTTCTAGATAAATTATGTATATATAAAAACTTTGAATGTTATGATAAATTGAAATAAATAAAGCTGCAGCTTTCGTTTTTAATTTTTACAAAGTGCTAGAAATATATTGGATGAAAAATAGCACAATTCAAACTTTAAAGGCTAAGGAAGGAAAAAAAATAATACTTGGGGGGTCGGATTAGATTAGAATAAAGGCAGAGATAAGAGTAATGCAGTTTTGTTAGAAAACATTAAATGTTTATTTAATATGTTGATATAACAAAAAAAGAGATTCACTTTATAAAATTTACCTGGTATATTTTATAATTAATAAGAATTTTCAATTTACAATTGCAGGAAATATAATAAAGTCTTATATTATCATAGATAAATTATAAAATACATTGATGGATTCAAAGAAATATCAAAAAAGAAACTTAATTTTATAATCTTAATTAATTGTATCTAATAAATTTAAAACAATTAGCTTTCTTTAATGTTTCAAGAGATTAAGCTTTAGGTTCTTTTTAACTTTTTAGTTAAGCTTAGTCTCATTGCACAATCTTATTTTCTAAATTTTTCTATTAACGATTTTATTTAAAGCTTGATGATTAAAAATAGGATATCTATCTTTTTGTTAAGTGTATATATCAAATATGATATATTTAAATTTCATCTGATATACAAATAATAAAATATAGCAAAAGTGTATTTAATTATAAAGCTTTAATTTTTCAATTATATCCATAAAATAAATTACTAAGGAAAAAATCTTAATTATCCATTGTCTTGACATTTCATATATAAAATAAAATTATCTTTAATTAGTTTTTTAAATAAGTATCTTCAAATTTTTCTATTTTCATATACAAAGTAATATGAGACCCTTTACTAATTTAAATTTAAAACAATTCTACTAAAATGAATTAAATATACTTCCTGTTAAAAGCATCAGAAAACTGGATAAATATAGAAACAATGAGAGAATGCTAATTTATTGAGAAGGGAATAAGAAAAATATCAGAAAATTTTATATTTAGAAGATTTTATTTTCTTGCATGATTTCAATTAAAAGAAATGAAAATTTATATTTAAGCTATTTAATTATTTTAATAAGGTTAAAATTTAAATTTTATTAGCTTTTTCTAATTAAAAACCTTTTAAATAAATTAAATAGCTAGCTCTATTTATCTTTGATTTTCTTTGATTAAAGTGGAATATAAATTCCGAGTCTAAAAATCTCGAGCTTGTTTAATTGAGAATCTTATAAAGAGAATATACAAATTATTCATCAGCAAAAAAGAGGACATATAAAATCATATTATAACTTATTTATTCATTAAATCAATTTTAAGCAAACATAAAGATTTTTGAGTTTAGAATTTTCTAAATTCCTTTATATAATAATTTTTTTGTAAGGCTGAACCAATAATCATAACCTATTTTTTTAATTATTTATCTTTTTCATTAATAAAATAAATAATTCCAAGTATAATTATGTTAGATTTGAGACAGGTTTAGTAGTTCTATTTATTAAGTGTTAAGGTTAAATCTTATTAAGATTTATCTTAATTTTAAGTAATAAAGTTTTTCGCTTTTGCCTCTTATTTAAATTAAAAAACTTGTTTTTTATTTTTTCAGACTTCAACTTTTTTTTATTTGATTGTGAAGTCATAAAAAATTTAAATTAAAATGGACGAATATACGATGTTAGTCAATAAGCTAGCAGCTTTGGAAGAAGAACATAGAGAACACATTAAAGTACTAGAGTTTCTTGAAAAAATGGAACCAGAACGAAAAGCCTGGCGTTAGATTGGAGAAGTTTTGGTTGAAATGAATGTTAATGATGCGAAGCAGAGTGTGAATTCTACCATGCTTTAAATTGAAGCTGCAATTAAGAAATTAAATGAAACCTTAGAAAAGCAAAGAGAGGAGTTCATAAAATTGCAGGAATAGCGCTAGAATTAGTAGGGCCCTTAGTGATATGATTTTAAACATAAATATTTATTTCTAAATTTAATTAATATAACTCTAATCTTGTCAAATGAATAAAAGAAATTTATATACCTTAATATCTTTTATTTAACTTAACTAAAAGAAAAAATCAAAAGATTTATTAAAGATATTTTAAAATTTTCTTTCAGCAAAATTAAATAATATAATTCATTTCTCTACTAATTACATCTTGTTGTAATTTGAATTGCTTTCTTTTCATGAGATGGTTAAAATTTTTTTTTAATTCCGAACTCTAATTTTTCTTTAAAAGAGTTTACTCTTTAATAGCTCAGATCTAATTCCATTTTAATTAAAGTTGTTTCCATTTATTATAAATCTTTTAAAGCATTTTGCTATTCCATTCATTTTTCTTAATTTCCATGTGGATGATTGAATTATAAATTTTGTAAATTTTTTTCAATTGTTTATCTTTATAATATCTATATGGGCTTCTATTGAATCTCTAATTAACCTTAAGTTTATTGTTAAAGAATAATTATATATAATAAAGCTTAGATATAGCTTTGAACTCTTCATCTCTATAACTTAATTTATTTAAGCTACAAAATAATTATTTTAACTATTTGAGTCAGCAACCTTTAAATATTATCTCTTTTATTCTAGTATCAGATTGCTTGTAACAATCATCCTTTACATCCAAAGATTGCTTTTATTTAAGTTCATATATATTCTTTTAGCAACGTAAATTTAAATATTTCAGGAACTCAGTCTCGTTAATTAAATTAATTTCTATCTATTAATTCATTTTGAAGAAAATAATTAGTATCTTATGCAACATATATAAATAGGAACGTTTAAAACGGTGTAGGAAGAGATTTGCTGAAGTATTTAGAATTGTAAGTAATTGTTCTTAGAATCTTTAATTAAATTCAATAATTTCTTTTGCTTACTAAATTGCTTTTTCTTCTTTACTTTCGATCCGAAAATGCATGGCATCAAGTTATGCTCTATTTTACGTTTCTAAACTTTTCAATTATTTTATTTTGTCTAATTTGCTTAGATTAATGCAAGAATATGATAATTCGTGCCAAAATAACTCAATTATAGATGTCTTAGGTTTTTCCATTTCTTTATAACTAATAAATTGGTCCATTAGCTCCCATCAGTATTACTAGCAAAGCAAGCTTTATCTAATTCATATATTTGTTGATTTTTTAATTTTGCAATGATAGCAATATAATAAAACTTTTGATATTATAATTATCTAATTAAAATCAAGGATCAATTTAAAGGATAATATAGGAATGCTAAATATAATACTTTAATAATATTTATTCAAATCAAGATACTTATCTTAACTAAAAATCCTCTAGTCTTTAAACTATTAACTAAAACATTCAATTTAATAAATTTGCCTACAAGTAAAGAATCTTAATTACTCTAGCACTAAAACTTGTTTATTAAATGAATCTAGTAAAAAGATTTACTAAATGCTTTCAATTTTGTAGATATGATTATATAAGACAGTCACCTCTTATTAAATGTAGAGAGTTAAAAAATAGGTAAATAAGAGTGATTAATGTAAAGTCTAAGCTATTTTTAATTAGCCTTTTTCTAAATTAACTTTATTTATTTATTACCTTCTAAAAAGCAGCATTTTATCTTAGCTTTTAAGAATGCTGTTCTTTTAATTTTTAGCAACTAGAATATACTCTATTTAGACTTTAATTATATAAGTGCTTCTTTTCCTATTTTAAAATGAATTTTCAAAGCTTTGAAGATTAACTAATACTGCTAGACGAAAAAAGCAAATTAATAAGACAGAAAAAGTAATAAAATAGAGTAGAAGGAATAAAATGAAAGGAAGTAAGTAGTCTATTGATATAGTAGAAATGAAGAACTAGTTATGTAAAGTAACTTACTAGATGCTTAAAGTTAAACTTATAATACTGTACAGCTATCATAAATTAAAGGTTTGGAATCATTTAATATGCAAAAAAGGTTTATAATTTAGCTTTTATTTTAATTAAGCAATAAAAAGCAAAAGGATAAATTCCATCAATTTTATATCTTTATAGAATTAAAAAAATAAATATAACTTAAAAGATATATTTAAGAATTAATAATTAGCTAGATCAATAATTTAAGAATTTAATAGTCTTTAAGATTTTTTATATAATTAAAGATATAAGAGAAGTGCTACTATTGCATTTCTTTTTAAGATAATAAACTAAGAATCAGAGCATCAAATATACATTATACTTAAATAAGCTAATACTATTGAAGAAGGAGGAATAAAGCTTGCGGCTCAAAATTTAGCGACATATGATTGATTGTAAACTCCGTTAAATTTTTAGCTAAATCTTGAAAAATAATAGATAAAGAAATAAAATCTAGAATAAATTAAACTTAAAGAAAGATTCTTAATAATAAATTGGTTAGGAATTTTTTTAATATATTAGTAAATTTTTAAATGGATAAAACTTAAGAAGCATTATGTTCTATACTTGATTATTGTTAAACTTGGATTTCACAATTAAATCAAATAGATGAATATATAAATTTTGAAATTCATCCACAATATTTTCCTCTATAGAAAACTTCTAAATTTTATGACCAAATAACTTTAGCAACCTTAAAATTTTGCAATTCAAATTTTAAATATATTTCATACTTAAGCAAAATTATATCAGGGAAAAATAATATTAATATAGATAAATAAAACTTAAAGATGTAGATAAATTAAGATATAAAATAGATAAATGAATTATTTATAAAGTTTAAAGCAAAGAATTTATTCAAGCTGAACTAGAAAAATTACATATAACTAAATGAAAAAAACGGAGTATACTAGTATATAATAATAATAATAAATTAGCGTGACTTGACTATTATTAGGTCTGTCACGAGACTATTATTTTGTTTTTAAGAAAAATTTCAGATTGCCTTTTTTTTCTATATACTTGATTTTCTTCTTGTTCTATGAGTTCTCCTTCCATTAATTCATCATTTCATTGCTAATCCGTATTGAATCTATTTCTATCATTAAATCTTTTTGCGACAAAATCTTTCTTTATTTGAGTTCCATTTTTTGTAATTTTTTATAGTTTTTCCGCTTCTTTACTATCTGGAAGTTTTTTTTAACTTTCCTCAGGTTTAATTCAATTTGTTTTGAAAATATTCTAAATGTTCTTAACTGATTTTTTGTTTCATACCTCTAGTTAGTTCCCTGAATAACCTTGTGTGCTCATTGGTACCTGCTCTATAGTCTTTTCTTAGTATTTTTTGCTTTTGCAAAGTTTTATCTAAATAGCCTCTTCTTATCTCTAAAATTCCTTTTATTTAATCCTTTACTATTTGGTCAATTTTCATTCTTTAGCTTTCCTTTAGACTCCGTATTAATTACTAAAATTTATAGCTTCCTCACACGATATTGACTAAGTCCAGATTTCATAAGAATGCTTTACTTAGCTATCTCTGAAGTAGATTTACTAAAGTTAAAATTCGCATAGATTTCTGGCTTTTTTATATTGTTTTTAAGCCTTTTTTATGTGATTTAATTCTTCTTTCCATTACTAATATAATCCGCAATTTGCATTCAATGAGTTGCCTTTCTTTTTAGATTTTATACTGCGCTGCTGCATTCAGTACGTAATCTAAAAAAAATACCATATTACATACTTTCTATACTTATATTTCTAAGATAATTTAGGGGTCCCTAAAAACAGCTTTCCAATCATTTGTTGCAATAATAAAAGCAGGTGCACATGTTTTGTGCTCGTTCTAAGGCTTTTACTCAATTATGAACTTAATTTACTCTTTTATTTTTCTACTATTTTTCACATCAGCTATCTTGACTAATGATTTCATCACTCAGTTATAAAGTTTCCAGAACCTTTTAGAGTAAATTAAAAAATGAAATAGTTACTTTTTGCAAACCAACACATTCATCCATCTAAAATGAGATCATAGTTTAGGAATAGATTTCTTCTAAATAATATCATACGTTATCATAGGCAGAGTTACAGAATTAGAGTTCATATTCATGCAATTTATTTATACACAGAAAGGTCTATTAAAGCTCTCAATGATCTTCGCTAAGCAATTTCTAATTTATTAAATATGTCATTTCGAGATCTATGGTTTTCACTATATGATTTAAAAGCAAAATTGGCCTATAATATATAATTCATAGGATATTCACTCTACCTTTTTTATGAATTATTAAATATTTTAATATTAAAAATCTAAAAGCTACAATCAGTTTATTTCAGAATTTAACAGTTGGAAATCAAATTCAACTCAAATAGCTGAGCTAAATGAAATTTTATTTATATTAATAAATTTTCATTGATCCTATAGATGTGGAATCAGATACTCGGCCAACGAAAATTCCTTACTTAAGAGAAAAAAATAATACTGGTACTGCTGGAAATATGGACACATTTTAAGATAAAGCCGAAGATTCTAATAAACATAAGAAATTGAAATTTTAAGATATATCAGACAATAATTAATCTATCTTTAATTCAGAAGGTCTATTATGTAAAAAATGTATTATATTTGTAGAATTGAGATGAAACCAAAAAATGCTATGAATGAAAATAAACTGAATCAGATACCTAAGATAAAAAAAAGTTAGTGCGATACGGCTAGATATTTACTTATATAAGATGATTAGGCGAAGATTGGAAATTTATTATTTAATACAACTAATAAACGTTTAAAAAGTGATGGATCTATAGCTGGTTGAATTACTATAATTCATTAAAATATATTTCCATAAGTTAGTCTGAATTTAAAGCATTTCAGTTTATTTCTGTAAAAAAATTTAAAAGCATGTATTATAATATTAGTTGTTTAACCTTAAATAGCACATAAAAAAAGGTAAAATTAAATTTATATTCTTTGAAGAGAACTTCACAACTTGCTTGATTCCGCTCTCTCCAAAACTAAAGGATGGCGTAGGACATCGTTAGTCTGCCATCCTTATCTTCCACCAAAAGCCATTTATTCTTCTAGTTTCTATTTCACTTTTGTTTTATTCTTGAAGTCTTGAGTTGTAAATTTTTTGCTATATATTTATCCTTTTCTCGTTGGTCAAATGCAGAAAAGTTCGTCTAATATTTATTTCATATTATTTCTTTTAATTTAATGTTTCTTTCAGACTATCTTCAGTAGTGGATTTTCTGACATATATAGCACCTGATCTTTCTACCATAGTAACTTATCTTATTGTTTCTTATTATTATTCAGGCTCGATTTCCATTGGAATGCTGGATTACTAATCTTGAAATTTTTAAACTGCTAGCTTCTAATATTCTTACTTTACTTAAAGTTCTTTAATTTATATTAGAATTTAGAGAGTTGGAATTAAAATAATTGAGGAACTTCATCGAATTATTTGATAATATCTTCAATTTAGCTACTATTGGCTCTTAAAGCTTATTAAGAGTTTCTTATATGTCTGGGAATTATAGATCTAGTTATTAAATCAATTTATCTAACGTTTTTTCTAATTTTTCTAGTCTTAATCTTTGCTTTTTTAGCTCGTATTATATATTTGATATCCTTTGCTGCCCTGATTATGCAAAGGATACCTAAGATTATTGTTCTTAATCTTATTAAGATAATTATTCGATTAAATAAGGTTGTTATTCTTATTTTTTAAATAATTCGTTAATAGAGGTTTATTATTTCTTAGGTACCATTTTATATATATAATACTAAATCAGATTGGAAAATGCGATATTAGAAGATTAATAAAATATTACCAAAACTATATCAATTAATTTCCAAATAAAATTAGAAAACATTGATCTATAAATAAAAAATTTTCATAGGATGTTGCTTAAAAGGAGATTAGAATTATTTGAACTGAAAAAAGATGATTGATAAGAAAGTTCTGCAACTAAGGGAAAAAGTGAAAGACCAGGGAAAGATGAAGATAATGAGGGAGATAAGAGGAGAAAGAAGAATAAGAAGAATAAGAAGAACAAAAGGAAAATAGAAGGAAGTAGCTGA
Source organism: Loxodes magnus (assembly GCA_946699065.1). Classification (NCBI taxonomy): domain Eukaryota; phylum Ciliophora; class Karyorelictea; order Loxodida; family Loxodidae; genus Loxodes; species Loxodes magnus. The sequence continues at coordinate 95,216 of CAMPDV010000110.1, forward strand.
TGACGAAGATGACCTAGATAAAGATGAAAGTGTGAAGAAGTGAAAAACTTTTAAATATCATTATAACATCTTTAATTAAAAGAAACAATTCTAACAATCTTTTAGTTAAATTTAAATATTATGAAAAAACTATAAGAAATATTTTCCTAAAACAAGATTGATAAACATAAAGAGGTGAAGAATTAGAGAATAGAAAAGAAATGATGAATTTTGAAATAGATCATATTATTCTAAAGCAATTACACATCCAAATTTATAAAATTAGTTCTAGATTTTCTAATTATTAGACAATTTTTATCAGATGGGAATCAAAAAATTTCCAATTACTTATGTTTAAAATCCTGGATACAAAAATTAAAAAGGATTTAATTAGGAGAGTATCTTAATTTAATCTTCTAGGTTGAAAGCATGTAAAAAAGATAAGATAAAAGAAAAATTTAACTAAAGGCATTTTATCATTTAATAAATATAATAAAGATTTTTAACTTGATGGACTTTTAAAGAGGTAATAATTTTAGCAAGTTTAGCCTTTTTAATAAGAGGAGCAAAAGATTTTTTCTCTCAAAAATAAAATATAAAAAGTTTAAATTTTGGACCTAAAAAATTAAATTAGCTAAATTTTTTTATTATATGCTCTATTTACTCTTTTTGTAGGATTCCAATTTTAACTTAAGAGAATAAACATTAATTTATTCAAACAAACTAAAAAACTTGTGAATAATTAATGTGAAACTAAGTAAATGTTATAAGATATATAATTTCAGCTTTATTTATTTCATAATAAAGTAAAGCATTTTTATATAAGATAGGGTTATTTGGTTCCCTAAAAAATTTGTATTAAGAAATCAGAATTTGCACAAATAAATGCTGTTTTGTGTTAAAAACACAAATGTTTTGCTGTTAAGAGGTATAAGTAAATAATGTGAAACCAACAAACAGAATAATTTCAACAGAAAGGAAGAAATTCCAAGTGAAAGAAATTTTAAAGATAAGTAGGCACTAAACATTTTCTAAAATAACTGGTCAATAAAGAGTAAAATTAGCTAAAATATCATTAAATAAAGTCTAATAAATTAGGAAATTTGAGCAATAAGCAAGAAAGTCGTTTTTTTTGAAAACCTAGCATCATTAGTTAATTCTCTTAATTCATTTTCAATATTTCTTAATATCAAATAACTTGCATAAAGTCGCAAATCTTTATTAATATCTCATAAATTTAAATTAATTCTTCACTGCAAAAACAATATAAATCATCATAATTTTAGCGCATAACATAAATCAATTTTGTAACATAATTTGAAAAAAAAATTATGTTACAATTAATACATTAAATCATCAACAAAGTCACATTCTAAAAATTAACTAAAAATTCTTTATTTTATTTTAATTTTTAAAATACTAAAGAATGATATAAAATAGATAGTGACATCAAATTTCTCTATGAGAAAATTAATTTTTAAGTTAAATTTGAAAAAGGAAATTAATATAATGATTACATGCTTTTCTTTAAAAACTGGGAAAAATTATTTGTCTAGTACTTTTAAAGATGTAAAGTATTTCACTTAAATCTAATATAATATAATTTAAGTTTAATTATATTGCATTTTTTTTATTTTTGATTATGTTAAATTACAATGTAAATTTAATAATAATCAATTTTCACATGGCTGAAAATTAAAGAAACTCGATTCAGGAAAATTAGGGAGAAAATTTAAAATTTCCAACTAAGGAATTTTAGAACTAAGAAAGCTCTAAAAATTTGACGCAAAGTTAGTGGAGCACATAAGAGAGCTAGTATTCTAAATTTATGCAAAGCTATTAAAATGATTTATATTATGAGCCTTAAAAAAATATTTTGAAAAAATCTGAGAATTATTAATTAGAAAGTTAAATTAAAAAACAATAATAAAGCATTCCTAATTTCTAATTATTGGAAAAATAAATCTCTTACTAAATGGATAAATTAATTGAAATTTTGGGTCAAGATAAAAGTTATAATTGCGAAAAAATCTCCGAAAATACTTAAAAAATAATAATTTAATTGCAAGAAGATATGAAAAATTGAAAAAGATGCAGAAAATTTCTTGCTCAGTTCCAATCCATAAAAAAAGAAATACATTTTATTTATAAAATAAATTGTGGGAAAAATACCGAATGACTTTAGAGTATTAAAATAATAATAAGAAAATTAAAATCAGAAGTAATTAAAAGCATACTTTTTATAGTATTTAGTACCAATTAATACAATTAAAAGCAGGAATTTCAAGAAGTCTAATAAAAATTAAGCCAACTAATCGAGGAATAGTAGTTAAAAGAATCTCTTCATGTGTTATACTAACAAATGGATGGCAACAGTCAGTAAGATATAAGTGCTCTTTAATCTATATTAATTAAACTAAAATCTTATAATATAGATTTACTCTTCAACGGAAATTAGTATTTATAAATATTCCTTCGTTAAAGTCAAATGGAAACTTAAAATTAGAGAGGAATAGTTTGCGACAAGTGAATTTTAAATATAGGGAGCTTATCCTAAAAAGCATTTCAAACATACGTTATTAAAGTTCCTTTTTAACAAATAGGTTATTATGAAGTTCAATAAATTAGAGTTTTAAGCGTGGGAAAATATAGAATAGAATTTTATTTATGAGCTAAGAAGATAAAAAGCAATAAACTAGTCCTGCTTAAGCTAGAAATCTATAGAGATTTAGAGTAAGCTTTCTTTTCCTAAAGAAAATATCATGAGCAACAGAAAGAGCATAAGTAGCAAAGTGGAGAAAATTAATTTGCAAATTACAAGCTATTTTATGAATTAGTCAACGAAAGTATGATAATATATGTATTCAAAGCATCATTCAAGTAACTTATATTATCAGATAATTATATGACCTTGAAGTAGTGCATAAAAAATAGATAAACGCAGTAAAAAATGTTTTCATTATATGAACTGGAAAATTTCATCTACAACATAATAAACATCTAATTTAAGTTGTTACTATATGGCTAAATCATGATACTAGCAAGTGACATTATATTAGTAAAAGAAGACCTAACTGATATTAAATTTGTTTAGCAGCCTGTGCAACTTTAGTTTATCTTCGACTAATTATTCATTATTTTGGAACAAAATTAATAGAACTATCAATATTTTCCTAAAGAGTTTATAGACAAAATAGTTGAAGGAAAAGGAAAAGTTAATTATGGGTGATTTTTAGTCAAGTAGCTTACAATGATCCTTAGAAATTTAATCAGTCTTTAAGAGTTAGAGAGTATTTGAACAATGAAAGAAGAAGCATTAATATAAGATGTCCTTTAAATGATAAATAATAATAAGATTTGGAATAATGAACATGATTACTCAAGCTTAAAATGATTATTTGAATTCTAGCTGAAAGAATAAAATAGTTCGATATACTTTTAAACATTCGTTCAAATCTTTTTATAAACTTAAAAGGAGTTGCAACCAAATCAGAAGATGTAAATATAATTACATATGCAAAGCTTAAATTATCTTATGAAAGGATAATAATTTGAAGCATCTTACCTTATTACTTAATCAATAAAAAATGACTAGAAGAAGTAAATTAAAAGATAAAAAATAAAGCAAGTTAGTATAAATTGCATATAAAAATAGACAAATAATAAAAGAAACTTGTAAAAGCAATCATTTAGCAAAACTTAAGAAATGGAAGGATTTATTATTAAAGTTATTTAAGTTTTAACTAAAAATTAAAATCAAAATAGCATTTAAAATGATGCAAATAATTTCTAAAACTTAATTAAATTAAATAAGAGCCAAATAAACTTAAAACATGAAAATGATTAAGATCAAATTTGAAAAGGATACATTTAGTAACATTTGGAATTATTTAAATGGCTTGTTAAAGAATATGAAAAAATGAAGGCTAAACATAATAAAAATCTTATAAAAGGGTTGACTGTCAGAATTTATTAAAATTCGTAGTTTAAACTATTTTTATAAAAAGAGTTTTAGACTTTTAACTAAAATAAAAATAAGTTTTGCATAGATTAAAGCACATGAAATTAAGAATCATTTTAGAAGGTTTACATGATTTAGCTTTATTAATATTTAAAATAAGTAACTAAAGAATTCCAACTTAGCTCATTCCAGGTTTGCGGTCAAGCCTTATTTTTGGAGAGAAAAGGCCTAAAAGATTATATGGAGTAATATGCTCTAGCTTTCCCCTTTAGTGCTTTTATTGCTGTTTAACTATTTGGAGATATTTAATTAGAAACTCATCAAATTTATCAAGAATTAACAAATAAAGGAGGTTTTACAATTCTCTTTAACTGGTATATTTACAGCTTAAAGAATGAATATGAATCAGTTTAAATGAAAATTCATTAAGTAAACTAGATTTATAATGAACTTATATAGTTAAGTAGCTAGTTCAAGGATTAGTTTAAGGTAAATAAAAAATGTTAGCACCTTTATTAGAATTTTATCAGCTCATTGATTATGGAAAAAAATAAAAGAAATATAAAATTTAATATCAGAGAAGTAGAAAACGATCCAGTCTGGAAAATTATAAGTAGACCTGATTTTCAGGAGATAATATAAGCATGGCACAGAGAAAATAGGATTGGTTTTATTAAAAATTAAAATTTAAGCTAACCAGCTTAATGATGCGACTTCAGTTAATTTAATCAATAGGAAATGCTACAAAATTAAGAAGAAAAACCAAGAAAAATTTTGAAGTAGTTGATGGTCCTTATTAATGGGGGTTTAATTCCTCTTTCTATGTAAAAATAATTTAAAGTTTTCTTTCCATATGATTCAGATAGTTCATAAGAAAGCTCTTTCAATTCTTAAGAAAATGAAAAGTTTGAATATTGGCTGAATTGTCATGAAAACGATATATTACTAATTAATTTCTCCACAATTTAAGAGATATAAAATTTACTTTGAAAAGTATTTAAACATTATGACCGCAAATATTCTGCTGTTTAGTAGCTTTCTTATCATCCAGCTTATATGAGTGCGGAATTAAACCTATCAAAAAAATCCGGATATAAATCAAGCTATGAAAGTATTTAAAGCTTCGATGAAGAATAGCAAGATAATCGAATCATTCCTTCTAAAGAAGAGAAGTATAACAACAAATAACTTTTTTCTTTCTTACAGAAGCAAATTTTATTTCATTTAAACTAGGAAGAAGCCCAAAAAATAGATGAAATTTAGAAAGCATGCTTAAATTTTGACTTTTAATATCAATAAGAAAATAACGCACAAACTTATAAAAGGGAATAAATCGAAATAGCTAACCCAAAATAAATTACTGTTTAAAATAGTTTAAATAAATAAGAAAATAATTAGAAGAAACCAGAATAAATAAGTTCATACGAAATTCTTACAAGATAAGTTGAATAAAGGCAAAAGCAAGCAGGATTAAAAAAAATTGAGTTACTAAAAGAAAAATTGAAAAAATTGAGCATTATCTTCAATAGAACCTCTGAAAATTCTGAATTTCGTTAGATAATACAAGAAATATTAAAAATATTATCAAGCCAAATAGAGGAATCTCTACTAATGGAAATTTGATTTTTATATTCAAACAATAAATTTTTAATTCTTTATTAAATCTTAATTTGGGAGTGTGATGATAAAATTTATAATATAAATGTTAAGAATATTTTTATATTGCATCTTCATTCTTTAATGTAGAATTATTTTTTGGCTTTTCGGAAGGATTTTAGCAAAATATTTAGAAAGTATAAAAATTACTTTTTCAAGGTGAAATATCCATGCCTAGAATTCCTATTTATTTAAAGATTTTCAAATTCCGTCATTAAATCGTTAATTTATCTCTCTTGTTCTCTCTGAAAATTGCATACCAACTCATCCTGCTTGTTGATAATTTATTCCATTTTCTCGTTATATAAAAATAAATCTTTAATATCCAATTCAATTATTGATTGTTAATTTAATTTCTTTTAGTTATTCTTAATGTATATAAAGTACCCATGCAGCTTTAATATTCTAATTTTTTTCTGGATATCTTTTAGGTCTTTATCTGTTAATTTTCAATTACTTTATTAGTTCCATTTTTTTAATTTTAGAAGTTTTCATATCTTGCTTATTGACTTTACAGATGCATACTTATTAATTTTAAAAGCAATCTAATTTTTACAAAAGTATCAAGATTATTTTAACGATCTTCAGATTTGATTAAATCTAATCAAGCAAATTTCAATGATCTAGTAAAAAACCTAAAGACAATAAGCTGAAATCTTTGCTTATATATCACTATAAGACACAGACTTCTTAACCTCACTGGCCTTTTATTTGAAATATTTGTTTTTAGTAGTTTCTTAGTTATAAAAAATGATCAATGAACTATAAAACTTAGTTGGAAATGTTTAACTAAATGAGTTAATTTATTATTCTTTTATTTCATCAGCTTTGAAGAAATTTATTTAATCTATTTAAATTTAGCTTTAGGAAAGAATATTTAGCCTTCTTGATTTCTTTTAGCCTTTTTATAAAAAGTTGATATACAAGAAGTTCTCTCTTATTTCTAAACCAAACAAGAATATGATATTGTATAGATTAAGTGTTCTATATACTTAAATTATTTCCATCTAGTATCTGTTTTAGGATTAATATAGTAATTAATAATTAAGTCTATTATATTGCTTGTATAATTAATTTATTAAAGGGCTATCTTAATCCTCTTACCCAATATAGTCTTCATACTAAAATATATTTAAAAGTTGAGCTTATTTATTCCTCTTAAAAGAAAATAAATTGATATTTAATGAATAATCACTAAAGCAATTTTATTAACCCAATTCCTTTTTCTAAAGTTAAATAAACTAGCCTTAATATAAATTCACTAGCTATATGTCTTCTATTTAGAGAAAGTATTATAAGCTATTCATAAGATATGCTTCTAAAGCATTAAAATCAAACTAAAATAAATAATTTTTCTCTCCTTCATTGTTTAACTTATTTATTAACTCATTTACCCTTAAATTATATAAAAAAGAGCAATTAATTATTTATGAAATTATCCTTCATTACAACTATTGATGACTTATAGCATTATAGCTTTATCTAAAAATTATAAAAATTTAGTTCTTTAGTTAGTTATTCTATTACTTAATGGTAATAAACAAATTATTAAGCTTATTTCCTTCTATTTTATAACTAGTTAAATACTTTTCGTATTTGGCTAATTTTAATTGATAATATTCAATTATTATTCTAGCTTTATAGCTTTTGCTTAGTATTAAATTCAGTTTATATAGATAAAATGCAAATCAGTGTAGTGAACAATTATAGGACTAGATCATGGGAATAGTTTTTAGATTCAAAACTACTAAAATAAGTTAATAGTTTAAGCAATTAAATTTCTTAAACGACTATGGGACTTTTAAGATATGCAAGAGTTCTCTCTTTATTTAAGTCTAACCATTTATTTTAAGTGTATTTCTTCACTGCCTATTTTAAACATGCTTATACTAGAATTTATTTATTATCATTCGCTTAGCTAGGATAAGTGATCAAAGGAGTAAAATATAAAAATGGGCATGTGTTAAATTGAATGAGATATAAGATGCCAAGCAATATCTAATAAGATTGTGATGTAATTTAATAAGAGAACCTTAAATCTATCTAAGATTGAAAACAAATATCAACTATTATAAAATAAAATTTTAGATGCTATATTTCATTATTTAATGGAATATCCTATTTTATCTATTTTGTTAAGCTTGTGTAGCCAAAATTCAAAATTGCACCTATGTTTTAATTCTAAACTTAAGTTTTATGTTTATTATAAAATTTATAAAATAACTAGAATAAAGAATTTAAGAGAGGGTAAAATAAAAAATGAAATTCAATTAATAAACTATAAAGAAAATAATAATAAACTAGCCTTTAATATATAAAGATCCTTCTATTTCATCCTATAATGTAGTTAATAACTTTGTACTAAGCTAGCATTTTCCCACTATTATTGAATATATATAGTAGGCTTATAGCTTTAATTAGATAGTTAACTTTATAAAAAGCTGAGGTATCTATAATATAATTCTTTTTATTAAATGCTTATCTTTGAAATATTTCCTGATTGAAAGTGTGAGATACCATGAGAATCAATAGTAGCATTTTATTTAATCACTTCGCATCTAATTTTTTCATAATTTTGCTTACTTGAAGCCTATATAAATCTATTAATTATGATTTATAGCAATGAATATATATGCATATATAAATGGTAGTTATTGGATTTAATATTATCATTTAAAACCTAATTGTTTTCATAACTTGATATTGATTATTTAGTAAAAGTATAAGGATTATATTAACTTAAAAAATATCTAAATAATTAAAATATTTTAGTATTTTTAAATGTTTTTAACCCTGAAAAGATCAATCCCTAAATAAACTTAAAATTTTTAATTTGGAAGAAAAAATTTGGAATATTCAAGTGGCCATTCAAAATGATAAGGCATTTAAAATTTAGCTTTAAAATATATCATATCAGCTAAATAAATCTTAGTAAATAATTTGCTTCTTTTCTATTTCAAATAAAAATAAGCATGATCTTTCTAGATCTTATGTATTCAATTAAATAGGTATTAAAAAAGCAGCTTATATATTAAGCTTTATTTAGTAATAGATCTATTAAAATTATTCCAATTTATAGGATTGTTCTTTTAATCTAATTACTAAATTAATGACCTAGTTGTTTTTTAACTTTAGCTTTTTGCTTCAAACAGGTATTTATAATTTCATAGATATGTTAATACTAGATCTTAAAATAAGGATAGAATTAAAAATTTAGGTATAATTATTTATAGTTAATTACAAGTCTAAAATATATCATAAATTAGATGAATTTTGTGAATGTAAGATTCTAAAGTAAATTATTATGGAATATAAATAGCTAATATGAATAATTTAATATCTCTACATTCATCTAACATTCTCTTTATAATTATTAATTAATACACCAATAGTAGATTAATAATCATCTTTTATAGTAAAATATTAAGTCTTTTTTATTAATAAGCTATTTTTTCAATGTACGGCAAAGGGATATTTATAAGTAATTTAAAAAAGCCTAAGAACTTTATTATTATTTAGAGGGTTTTTTATTAATTAAACAATAAGTAACTAAAAATGCTTTAATTCTAAGGAGATCTAAATTAATAAGTTTAGTGGTAGAAATAAATTAATCTAAAATAATGAATATAATAAGTTATAGAAGCATAATGAATGGTTAAAGTAATAGCTTTAGTTAATTAATTATGATATATAAATAAAGAATAATTTAGAGTTCTATTAGTCTTTTGCTTAGCAATATTTTAATTTATAAAATATGAAGCTATTTGAACATAATTAACTTTTCTAAATGGTTACTAATTATAATCTTAAACTTAATTCAATTATAAGAATAAGATATTTTAAAATAGATGTATTGTAAAATTAAGAAAATACCTTAAAAGCTTCACTATCGAAATATAGCTTTAATTAATTGTTTTAGATAAGCTATTATTTTATATTAAGAGTTCTCTTTGCTATTTTCTCTAATGCTTATAAAGAGTTAATTAATTTTAGCTTTACTTTTCTTATTTTTACAATGTAATGAAATTTCTTGCTTCATTTAATTAAATTTTATTTGATTACAATGTAATTAAGGCATTTACAATGTAAGTTGAGTTTATTATGACTTTAGTTCATTTTATTTATAAAAAATACTTATAAGTGATCTTCAGGAAACAAGCTATCAGATTTAAGATCCACCACAGTTAAATGAAGAAGTAGACAGGAGCATGTTTATGTACTAAGAACTCTTTATGAAATGTTTAAAAGAAAGAACAAAGCGAAAGAACAAATAATAAAGAGATTTTTCTTTCGTTCAGTTTTACAAAATAAAAGATTAAATTTAGTTCGAGATAATCTCCATTAATAGTGAAAAAGAAGGTTTACTCGAAGATATTAATAATTTGAAGAATTTAAAGAGAAGGTGGAAAGATTGCTTCTAAACAATTATCAAGATAAAGTTATGAAGCATTCTATTTCCATATTGCTAAATATTTTATTAGGAAATAATATAGAAAATCATCTCTCAGTAGAGTGATTATAATATATCAGCATTTCATATAAATTAGATGTTCAAATCTCTCAAAAAATTCCAGTGGTTAAGGTTTAAGAAGTTTTCTACAAGAATATTAATGGAAATGAATAAATAAATAGTAAGCTAATTTTATATTTAGAAACAGTATTCTCATAATGAGTGCAGACTTGTAAGTAAAAGCATTATAAAATACATGAAATTACTTTGAAATCATAACATTTTTCCTGCTAAGATAATTTTAAATTAAAGAAAATCGAATAGTAGATCATTCCAAAAAAGAGAAAATAACAAAGAATAATTTTAATTAATAAATACTGAGATATATTAAATTCTAATTAATATGTTCTAATTATATTAATAACTTACTAAATTTTTTAAAGAACATTAAATTATTTTCCTTATAAATTACTATTTTTTAATTTAAAATAAACTTTAGTAGATATGATTTAGTGTAAGATCATTAATAAGTTTATTTAAATGGTACTATTGCAATTGGTATTTATTTTGTAATATTCTATTTTCAAACAAAATTTTTATAAATTTCATGCACTAAAAGAAATTAAGAATGGTGTAGATAAGCAATTTTAATTTTTAATCCAATTTCTTAACAATTTTTATATTAATAATAAACTAAAATTTATTTATTATTAACTATTTTTTTAATTTTATTTTTTTCTTACAACCAATTTTTTTAAATTATTTATTTTTTAGATGTTTTAACTTTATTTTTATTTAATTTATTCTTTTTTAAGTAATTTAAAAATTTTCTTTCTACCTGATTTTTGATCTAAATGCTATCTAATAAATAAATCCTTTAAAACGATGCTAGAATGTTTTGCTAGATAAAAATCATTATTTTCTTACAACTGCTTCTAAAATATTTAGCAAATATTTTTTTCTTGCTTTATAACCAAAATAATTTGTGATTTATTTAATCTACTAAGCTTACTTTAATTATCATTCATTTATCTGGTTTCTTTTATATTTTAGTATTATTTTAACTATTTATATATTTTATATATTGGTCTTTTAATTCTCTTGCTAATAAAAATATTACAAATATTAATTTCAATCTATTTATTTAGATATTTATTATATCTAAGTGATAAAAGCATTAAACTAGATTTTAAGACAAAATCATCTATTTATTAGGATTTATTTTTTACTAGGTTATTAAGAAAAATATTTAGGTTCCTAAGGAGTTTATTTTAATAAGGATGATGTTAACACTAAATTTAGTTTAAAGCTTAAATTGAAGTGAGAAATTTAAGTCTATGCGCAAAATGATTTATTATAGAAGGAATTTCAAATTTGAAGATCTATAAAGACTCTTTTGGATTTTATTTTTTAAACTTAAATGAGCAAATAACTTGATTAGAAGATAAAATACCATTCAGATGCTTGAAAGTTTAAATATCTATTAGATTAATTACCTCTTATATTAATTAAATACAAATATATACATAAATCATTTTCTACTATACATCTATTATTAAAAGCATTCAAAGCTATTAAGATTTATTTCTACTTATTATTTGTCTAAATAGACTTATATGATGATGAGTTATATATTTAACATGATAAATGCTAATTTAATTCTTTAAGTTCCTTCAGTTATAAATTTTTATGTGTGTAAGCTATAAAGAGTAAAGTTGTATAATAAGATTAAATGATTTATACTGAAAGAGCTAATTAGTTAAATAGACAAAATAGATTATTATTATAGATTTAATGTTTCCAGGTTTTTACTATTCTATCACTATATTTACCTTATAAGCCTAGACTGGTGCTATTAATATTACTTAATTCTAAGAGTTTATTTAAAATTATTAAATTAAAATCTAAAATTAATAAAATTGTATTTATTCTAGTAAATAAACTAGAATCTAAATTTAACATTTGGCAGAAATAAAATACTGAAAGCAAAGAAACTTTAATAGTAATGAAATAAAAGGAGTCGATGAGTGAAAGGAGCTTTTATAATTATATTGACTTATCTTGTCTTTGTATGCTCTTAGATTTATTAAATATTAATATCATTCAGCAAAATAACTTCAAACTTATCAAAATAATGACAGTCATAGGATATAATAATTTACACTTCCACATACTAAAATCAAATTCTTTGCTCAATATACCTTTAATTATAGTCATGATTTTCTGTTTAATTTACCTATTATTAATTATTTAGATTTAGAAGGAATCTAATAGCTAAAGCTTTAATATTCGTTAATTTTTTTAATGTCTACTTAACTCAAAATATATTCAATTTATTAGGATGTTTTAAAAGCTTAAGATAAATATTAAAGAACAATAATATAAACGTTTAGTTTCAATAAATTTCTCTTTAGTTTTTATTTAACTATTTTAGCTGATTTTATATTTCTGATTATTAAAGACTAATAAGTTTAATAGAAAAAATAAATAAATTGGAAAAGGAATAAATAAGTAGATAAATGAGAAGCTAGGAAAATTATACTAAGCTTAAATTAGCAAAACACTGAAAAATATTTAAAATATTTGCATTTAATTATAGAGATAGAAATTGTTTAGAAAGTGGAAATAATAAGGATAAACAAAACTAAAATTTAAATATTGCAAATATAATCTAGATATAATAATTAAGAGATTTAGTCCTTTTCTTCAACTTTGATATATAATGCTTACTATTATTATTTTTTTAATTTTGCAAACCATTGAAGTAAATTGAAGGAGAAATATGATTAAATTAAAAAATTTATAATCCAATTTTTATATAATGCTAATTCTTTTTCTTTAAAACAATTTTTTATTTATTTATATTCAGTATATCTTCTATCACTTTTATCCAAGTATATTTTACCTAAATTTAATTCATTTCAGAAAGAACATTTCAGCCTTTATTGCTAATGAATATGATATTTTTATTTCTTTATCTAGATTAAAATTTACGAAAATTTTGCAATTTCACTAAAAAACCTAAGTATCAACCTTCCAAATATCAAAATTTTTTGTTGCTTTAATCTTTTTTATTTATTTTTTACAATATGAAATATTTAAAAACAGTCTAAGTATAGATTATAACATTTAATCATTGTCTAAATATATTATATATATAAAATATCACCTAATAAATAATTAACTACCCTAAAAATTCTAATAACTCTTAGAATGACAGTACTAATTATTTCTGATTTCTTTAGATGGAGAATCATAATTTAAAAAAGGTTATTAATGAACTCTGTCAACCATCTTAAGATCTAACCAACACTAACATATGTTTTAAATTTGAAAATCTATACTATCATAGGAATTGATTCTAACCATTCTGTTCAGTCATTTAAGGAAGAATTTCATAAACAAAATAGATTGTAAAAGAAATTTAAAAAGATACTGTAAGTTAGAACAGTTCTAATAACTCATATATCCAATGAATATAGAATAATAACCTCAACATAAGAGATTCCCTATCAGAAAAAATGATATGCTGGCATTGTAAGTGGCCAGGATATAAAGTACGGAGTTGTTACCAATTCTAATAAAAATAAAAGAGAATAATATGAAAATAAAGGTAAAATATATTAAAATATACTTCACAAGTAAAGGTATATTTTGTAGAAAAAAATTCCAACAAAACAAAGAAGCTATCTATATCTAATAAGCAGTCAATTAATTCATAAAAAATGATTGGGATTTGACTTAACGGAAAAAATAAAGAAAAGTAATCTTAAAATAATCAGGTCTCAAGACAGTGAAGATCCAAGCAAGTTTGAGATGAATACTTTTTTCTAAAATTAAATTCTTTGATAGATGAAAAACCAAATAGAGTGGTGCAGCGTTAATCTATTATACTATACTATCTATAATTAAAAATTTATTTGATATAAAAGTCAGTTTGTATTTATTTGGAAATGTAATCTAACTGTGGATAAATTTAGCTCCCAATAATTTGTTGTTTAAAAATATTTATACTTGATATTTCAGATTAATAAAAGGTCATGCTTAAAAATTCTTTTAGATAACTTTATGAAAGTTCTTAGTTATTTTACAATAAAATGCATAAAATTCCATCTACTCTCATTTAAGATTTTAGAGCTAAATTTCATTTATAAAAATAATAAGGATTATGAATGAATCTAGCTTACTCCTTCTACAAGCAATCTGAAACCTTAATTTTTTACTTTCAATAGCCTTAGCTTTATTAATATTATTGTTTTTGCTCACCTTAATTTTAATTAATGTGATTTTATTTAAATGATTATAAAAAAAATTTGTTTTTATTTATATTCTATAAATATTTTTATATTTTTATAGTTAAAATTTGCTTTTTAATAACTATTTATAAGTTTATACTATCATGATTTTTTTTTCAATTTGATTTTTGATATTCAATCAAATAAAATTTTCGCAAATCAAATGTAAGAAAATTTTATTAGATTACTCATAATAAAATTAATTTAATTTTATTTACATTTCTATAATTTATTTTTTACAGACAAATACTCACTTAAATATTATAATTTAAAATCTAAAATTTTGATATTAAAATTGTATAACATTATTAAGATTTATAAAGCTTAATTAATTAATATCAATAAAATATTTAAATTTTATATTTATAAAATTTAAATAATAATAATATACTAAATTAAAATGTTCGTATCTCCGGGGATTTTAAATCCCTTCAATACATACCTCCAGAGTTCGTTCCTTGAAGTTTAAAATAAAAGTTAGGGACTCCCAGTTTTTTTGGAGTTCTGGCACTCCCTTGAAAAAGCCTCCTTCTAAATATTCTTCCATCATTGTCTTCATAAATTCTTGACAGTTTTCTCCCAATCTCTTCACTGTTTCTTCTCTTTTTATCCAAATATATCTTGCATCTCTTGTATGTGTGGAATCTTGATTTGCACAGTTAGCACAGCTTGACGATCCTTCTGGGAGGAGTTATCTCTAAGGGTTTGTGTATTCTAGTTCCATTTTATTTTCAGCTAAGGTTTAAAGCTAAGTTCTTTTTTCTGCCAAAAGTTTCACTTCGATTTCCTGTTTCATTAATCTTTCTTCATTGTTTAACTTTTCTACAATAATTTTTGGTTTTCTTTCTTCAATATTTAAACTTCTTCTTATAGGTTACTGATAGATTTCATAAGTTATTTTATTATTAGCTATTCATCATTTTTCTATTTCTATTTTATTTTTTAATTACCCCTTTTCATATAGTTGCTTGATCGTGACTATGGGAGTAAAAAGTCTCGCTTGTTTTAGTCAGTTTCTGTTGATTTAATTTCTTATTCAATTTAAGATTATCTCTATTTTTCTAAATTTGGGGATTAAAGAGCCTAAGAAAATTATTATGTTATTAAAGAAGACGTGGTAAGAGAAGAATTAGAAATATCTGGCTTTTTTTCCTTTTTCTATGAAGCTGGAAAAAAAACCTTCTTGAGACCTTCTGCCATTTTTTTTATTTATAAAATTTAAAAAAGAAGTTTGATTTATTTTAAAATTAAATAATATTATTTTTCCTTTTTATTATATATTATTAATTTATATTAATTTATTAATTATTTTTTTTAAAATAATTTTTATCGAGAATTCAATTCGTAATGTTTGCAGGGCTATAATGGTCACCCCTTTAATAAGTTTTCAAGTTAAAAATATTAAGGCTTTATCGAACTAGGAGATCGCAAAACATGTCCTTCCACATTTTCTGTTCATCTAGTCAGGATATATCTTTAATATTTTATTAACCTCCAGTATATCTAAATTTCCTTTTTTATATAATTCTCACCACTCTGCATTATATCTATTTTTTCGCCTTATTTATTCTTCTTTTTTCTTTTTTTTTCGTGTTTATTCCTTCAGTCCTATAATAGAAGAATAACTTCTCCATATATATAATTTAATTTTAAAATAGTAGAATAATTTTATAATTATTCATTCACAATTCATAATCTTCTGAGGTCCTTGTGCTTTAATGTCCATGTAGTTGTCTATTAGGTTAAGTTAACTTGAATTACTCTTCTAACTGTGATTAAATTTTAAACTAATAATAAATTTAATTATTTTAATACTTAAATTAGCTTAATTAGTTTTATTAAAATTAAGCTATAATTAAATGTTGCTATTGGTTATAAAGATAAAGTTAATTTGCTATTCTAAAAGATTTATTTTTTATTTTAATATTATAAATAAAAGAAGATACTATTTATATTTAATTTTTTAATTGGTTAAGAAGGAAAGATAATAGGATTAAAACCGGAATTTTTCACGGCTCCAAAAAAGCAGAAATTAATGAAGAAAGCCTAGGACCAGAAAAAGGATACTAAAAAGATCATCCATTATTATGAGTCTCTCGCCTCAGAAGAAAAGCCCAGGAAATAGTTTAAAAATATAATGCGCTCAGAAGTCTCGAATCTCATCGCATAGTAGAAAAATAAGCTATGATTAGCTGATTAAAATTGTGCTGGACCTCCAAGAAGAGGTACAAAAGTTGAAGAAAAACAATTAGAAGCTAATGGAGAAACTTGAATTTGCAGAGGAAATATAATATAAACTCATGATCTAAGAAATAGACTTTAATGCCTTTTGAAATATTTAAAAAAACCAGAACAATTAATCATAACACTAGCAATATTATCAGAAAGAACTGATCAAAAATAGAAGACAGTCGTACAAATAGTAGCTCTAAATAGAACTGAAAGAATAAAGGAATGACCAATGATAATCGAAGATGAAAATAAATCAAGATTTCAACTTAAGAGACATTTAAAAAGATGCAATTTTTGTAACTCTCAAAAGCATCTTTGGAAAGGTACTAGAAATTTCTTGATTTCATGTATGAACATTGAAATTAGTGGAAGTAATTGAAAAAAAAATACAATAAAAACCAAAATTATTAAGAAAATATTATAACAAATTCGAGAAAATTTACAAGAAAAAAAATAGCATCTACATGAAAGAAGAATTAAAGGATAACATGCAATGGCAAGGAGAAGAGTCGTAGAGATATTCAGACTATTATATTATCCTCTAGAGCAATCTAGAGGCTGGCGGGAAAGAGGTTTTAATAGCTCCAAGAACACAAAAATTTAATTTTGTATTTTGTATTTGTATTTGTATTTGAATTAGTTTAAGTTTAAAAACTTTTATAAGATATTCTAAATTCATTTAGCTTAGGAATTTCATCTGTTGGCTTATTTGAATATTTCAATTTAATAATCTATCATTAATTTATTAAGAAAATTTTAGCAATTTTTGTATAAAGTTAAAGTAAAAATGTTTAGAAAAATTAATAAAATGTATTATTTATATTATGATATTTACTGTTATCAATTACCGTTTAAGTTATTTTTTTCTTTTAATTATAATAAAATGTAAGACATTCCCAAATGCTAAATTTGCTAAGAATTTTTCAACTTAACTGACGCTCAACCAACTATGTTACCTTGTTCACACACTTTCTGTGGCTTATGCTTGAACACTTAGTACTATTTGTAAGGCTTAATGAATTGCCCTATTTGTTCGAAGAATTTTCACTTTAATTTTTAAGATTTACTGAAAGATTAAGATTTAATAGTAATAATTTAAGAAAAAGAAAATTAAATTAAAAAAAAGGAATAAACTAAATAGAACTTAAAAGGCATAAAAAACTAAATACTAGTGAAATCTTAAGCTATTTAATAAATATAGACAAGCATTATCAATACTTTAATTAATAAAATAGCATAATAAAATAATTAGATTTCATAAGTAGCTAAAAATATTTGTGTAGTAGATTAGAAAATAAAAATTCTAAAGAGTTTATCTAAAAAAGCAAATTTATGTACTAAATTATCTTAGAAAATTATTGATCAAATATTAGACTTAAAATGGATTGACACAATACTAAGATATGCAGATGAACAAATAAAAGAGCTATAAATCTAAGAAAGTTATATACTTTTTCATAGAAAACTAAGTTTTATATAAATTAAGGAAATTATGAAAAAAATTAGTCTAGCAAAGTATATTCATCTTTTTAACTGGAGAACTTAAAAATTATATTTATTTAACATTGAAAAACAATAATTTAGACAAGTTTAAACTTCATTTAAAATTCCTTAATATAGTCAAAGTGTTGACTATAAAAATAAATTATATCTAATTGGAGGAGATGAGACATCTTAAAGTTTAAAAGAAGTTTGACAAATCAATTATTTTGGTAATAGTATAAAACTCAGTAATCTAAATAAGGGGAGATTTAATTTCGGAATAGCAGCAGCTAGAGATCATATTTACATTGTTGGAGGATATTTTTAGAAAAATTATAAATAATAGACAGTTGAAAAGTTAAAAATAGGAAGATAAAATGAATGATAGAACTGTTCTTAATTTCTTTTTCCTATAAATTCCTAGACTTTACAAGTAGATAAATCTGAAGAAAACATTTATTCTTTTGGAGGACTTAATTAAACTTCATAAATTTTAGAAGGCATATGAAAATATAATATATAAAATGATAGATGAAGCAAGTTTGGCTTAAATCTTCCTGAAGCTCTTTTATTTCCTATAGTGTCATTAGAACCACTTATTATATTTGGAGGACAGAATGAAATGCAAGCAAAAGATTATTCAAGGAAAATATATAAAAGATGTAAAGATTAGTGAAAATAAAATTATTTATTTAGATCTATTATTGCATGAACAGAGTTAAAAGTAAGCGATAAATTTGGCTTCGTTTTTTCTTTAGAAACCCAACCTTTAGTATTAAGAATTAACTTAGAAAATTTGAGTTACACATATATAACTAATTGAATAAAGACTCTAATATAGTTTTAATACTTTTTATTATAATTTAATGATGCTCTTTTATGAAGCCTTTATACAATAGCTTATATTATATCTAATTTAAGATAGCTAAAATGATAATTAAATACTAATTTAGTTACAAATCAATTATTTTTATTTACTTTCACTTAATAAAATGCTGAATTTCTATAATGTCTTTCAGATTTTAAATATTGAGTATAATCACTAAAACATTTATTTTATCTGGCCTGTAAATAATTATCATCATTTATATCTATTTTAAGATACTTTATGATATATTATGATTTATCAAAATTGATTAAATTTATTCTATAATAAAAAGACAAATAGTCTTAGCCATGGATTACTAAAAGAAGATTTAACTACTATTCTTTGAGAATAAGACCCTAAAATCTCAAGTTTCAGAATTATATGAAAAATTAGGACTTTGGTATAAGCCAGTGTGAAGATACAAGAAGAAAGTAACTAAGTGAACTAGGAAATTAGTAGAAAATCGGAAATGCAAGATGCAAATTTTCAGCTCTAATAAATAGAAGTTATAGTCAACTAGTTTACCTTACCTTGACAATTAATAATCTAGAAAAACTAAACAGTGAAGACTTTTTTGATATCAAGGGGAATTGAAAATTTAATTACATTTATAAAAAGAGAAATATAATAAGACGTTGATTCTTCAAGAGAAAAGGACATTTAGTAAGGCAAAGTTAACAGTTTACAATTAAGTAAAGAATTAAAAATATCACTTTTAAGAAAACTGAGTCAAATATATTGTACGAGAGAAGATTAAATTTATGGGAGAAAATACTATCAAGGAATGGAATTAAATAAATCAATAACGGAAACGAACAATAAAATAATGAGGAACATATAAAAAGGAGTCACAGTGACAATGAAAGAAAGAACGAGCATTAGAGGGAAGTAAGAGAAATAAAAGGAATATATATCAAATTAACTTAAATAAAAGCATGAATTTAATCTTTTTATTCACTTTCACATCCATCATTTACCTTTATTATTCTCAAAATAATTTTATAAAAAAATAACCAAAATTTTTGCTGATTTTTAAATACCAAATATTCTTATAATCGTAATATTTATAATAAGATTTTTAATTCACAAAATTATTTTTATTCTAGCTTATTTAAGATAAAATCTACATAGCAATCTTTTATTTTATTGTTTTTGTTTTTAAGCAAAATAGACTTAAGATTTTTAATTTTTCCCTTATTAATTTTCAATTTCCTTAGAAATCCTTTAATTTAAATAAAAATTTTAATTTTTTTACACTGTCTAGTTAAACTTTTATTTTTTTCAAATTTATATGCTTAAATTAAAATTTAACTATTATAAAGAAATTTTTCTATTTACCAATAAATTAAAGATTTCTAATTAATCTTTTTTAGTTATGTTTTAAAAATATAAAAATAAAAATTCATCAAATTAAAGTTTAGGACTATCTAAGAAATTTGCTAGTAACTAGTAAAAATAGATAAATATAAATATTGAAAATGAGATATAAAAATGTATTATGAAAAAATAGAAACCTATTAATAATATATAAAATATTACCTAATAAATATCTAACTACCCTGCAAATTCTAATAACTCTTAGAAGGACAGTGCTAATTATTTCTGATTTATTTAGATGGAGAATCATAATTTAAAAAAGGTTATTAATGAGCTCTGTCAACCATCTTAAGATCTAACCAACACTAACATATTTTTTAAATCTGAAAATCTATACTATCATAGGAATTGATTCTAACCATTCTCTTCAGTCATTTGATGAAGAATTTCATAAACAAAATAGATTGTAAAAGAAATTTAAAAAGATACTGTAAGTTAGAACAGTTCTAATAACTCATATATCCAATGAATATAGAATAATATCCTCAACATAAGAGATTCCCTATCAGAAAAAATGATATGCTGGCATTGTAGGCGGCCAGGATATAAAGTACGGAGTTGTTACCAATTCTAATAAAAATAAAAGAGAATAATATGAAAATAAAGGTAAAATATATTAAAATATACTTCACAAGTAAAGGTATATTTTGTAGAAAAAAATACCAACAAAACAAAGAAGCTCTCTATATCTAATAAGCAGTCAATTAATTCATAAAAAATGATTGGGATAATAATTAAAAAGATGATGGGAGCTTAGATTGACCTTCTGAATCATACTTTCTGGTTTTATGGCTAGGAACAAGTTCCTTTCCTTTCGCTGAGAAAGTCCCTGGTCAAAGTCAACCTTTGCAAAGGAACGCCTTCCTCTTGATTATCCACTCCTGGTAGGGGCTTGAAGCCTGGCTGCCCATAGCGATGGAGCTCCCTGGCAGCCTCTTTTCGAAAGCAACAGGATATCCCTGTTATCCCATGAAGGGAGTGTTGGGGTCGTTAAACTGCAAGAAGTTGCAGTCCAAAACTCTTTAAGTTGAAATTAATTAATTAAAAATGATTGGGATTTGACTTAACGGAAAAAAATAATCTAGACTCATGACAGTGAAGATCCAAGCAAGTTTGAGGTGAATACTTTTTTCTAAAATTAAATTCTTTGATAGGTGAAAAACCAAATAGAGTGGTGCAGCGTTAATTTATTATATTATGCCATATTATATATTATTAGCTAGCATCAAAAGTTTGATTATATAAGATTTTATTTTCCAAAATGATATTAACTTAATATAATTTATTTTAAATAAAAAAATTAAAATATTATATCTGAATTTAATTATTTGCTATCTTTCTTTCAAAATTTAATATTAAATTAATTTTCCCAATGATTATATATTTTTTAATTATTTTAAACTATTTTTCAATTTTCTTTATTATCAAAACTCTAAAATTAAATTAAATATAAGTTTGTTTGGAATAATTAATTTAAAATTAAGAGAAGAAAAAATAATCAAATTTTATCTTTATTAATAATTTTATCACCATCTTTAAAATTACCTATTTAAATTATTAAGTTGTTAAATAAATTGTTTAGTGGATCCAGACAGTCACCGCTTAAAAGAATTTTTTAAGTTTGTGCCTAGTTTTTAACGAGCTCTAGAACTCGCGAGTCTTGTATTTCTTGTCTTCCATCTTTTGTCATTTCATTCGTTTTTCATTTTTCACAATATTTCCAATTCAAGGTCCGTTTTCAATCTATAAATTTTCCATTCTCTCTACATCAGATTTGGTTTTTCCTTTTTTTTATCTTCTGTATAACTTGCTTTTTCCATGAATTTTCCTTTACTTTTCCGAATTATCCACAGATCTTCCACAGATGATATTTACTTTTGCAGTAGTAGCATAGTTTCCTTATCTTAGGTCCTTTTTATTGATCCGGCTTGGAATTCTTTCTTATTTCCATCTTATCGGAACTGAAATTCTATTCTGATAGAATCTGCTAGCTTTGGAGACTCTTTTAACTTTATAAAATGTTTTCAAACTGCTAGCTCTAGGCTTGGATCTACTGAACTTGGGAATTTGTCTGACTGAACTGTTCTTGTTAGTACTTCCATAGAGCATCGATCTCTCTTTCCTAGTTAGACATTCTGAGGTCTAATGTATCTTACAGTCCATGCTGGATCTATTGTGATAGTTTGTCATTCTCTTTACGAAGCTTCTTAACCTCTTCCTGGAGGTTCAGCACCACTTTGATGAGCTGTTCCATGCTCATCTGGCCAGAAGGATTAAACTCCGACACTTCCTGGTGGAGAGCAGACTTCATCTGCTTTCTCGGTTTCTCTTCTGAGGTAGGGGTTTCCACGTGTTAGTCTTTCTTAAAATGTTGCTATTCTTCCTGGTTGGACTAGGTTCCAAGATATTAAGGTTAAGCGAGAGAAAGTTAATTGACTTTCGGTTTTTTCTCCTATTTCTAGGAGGTGGTGTAAAAACCAGATTTAAAACCTTCCACCATTTTTTATCAACTTACCTATTTAATCTTTAAAAAATTATTAAAGTTTAATAAATATTCCAGTGTTCAAATGAAATTATTCGCACCATCTCTATTTTATAATTTTTTCCTATATTGGGAATTTTATTAGATATTAATCCTTTATTCTACAGAATATTTTCATATTTTTATCTTTGAATAAATTTAAAAAAGTGTGTTATACTCTTTATGAAACCATTTTTTATTTAAAAAAATAATATTTTATAATTTTTTAAAAACTAGATTAGTTCTAGACTAATTAAATAAGATCTAACAATTATTTTCAATTTTCGAAATTATATTTAAATTAAAACATTTTAGTTCTATGTTTAAAATTCTAGCTTTAATTTTACTTAATCTTAATGTTTATCTTATTATTGGCTTTTCTAAATTTTTTTAAAATTAATAAATTAATCTATCAAGTTATTAATTTTTTTAAGCTAATATATTAAATAGATAATTCTAAACATATTATATCTAGGTCTATTTAAATTTAGGCTAAAAAGATTTATTAATATATTAATAAAATCCTCTAAATCCATTAAATTTTATCACATAATTTGATATTTAAAAGTATTAAAAAAAAAGAATTATAACTAATTAATTTTATTTAAATTTTACTAAATTTATATTAAGAATATTATATTAAAAACTTATAAACCATAAATATAATTATAATTATATTTGGAAACTTTTTTTAATTTAATAGAAAATATTTTTAAATTAAATTATTTATTTTTAAACTAATAAATTAAAGATATTTATCCTAAAAATTATTTTAATCTGAAAATATTTTTTATTTAATAAAATTTAGAAGTTGAAGATTTAAACACTTCGCTTAATGAATTAAAGTCGAACGTGGTCCTTTTGCGCTATAAATAATTAATAATTTTTTATTTTCTTATTTGAGAGAAATTATTATTTTAAATAATTTATTTACTTTGAAGATAATTGTAAGAATGTATTTTCTTCTTGTCTCATACTTATAAATATATTTTTGTTTAAATTTATTTTTAAATAATTAAATTGAGCGATTTTCTTTTTCTTATTCATTCAACCACAATTCCTTTCTTTTTTCAAATATATTAAATACATTTCTTTTTTCGATAAATTGTACTTCAATTAATTAAATAATTAGATATCTAAAATATCATAGTCAAAACTAGAATAAATGAACTAAATTCATTTTGCCTTAAAGTGTGTGCAAGATTATGTTTTTAATTGTAATTCATATTTCTCATAAAATTAAATCTTAATCTCATTTTATTTTACCTTAATTAATAAATTAAATTATGAATTTACTCTTAAAATAAAGCCTTTTTAGTAAGATAAAGAACTAACTATATTTTTTGCTTTCAATTATATAAACTAATTTGCATAGAATTGTTTTAATATCTTCTGCTTATGATGAAATAATTAATAAAATAATCTTCCTTTGACTTCAATTAATAATCTTCATTGCCTTTATCTATATAGTTATATTGGTTTTTTATTATTATTTAATACTTAGCATTTTTTTCCTTTTTTATAATAAACTAAGTACTAGATATTTTCAATTTAAGTTATGATACTCAAATTAAAGATTTGAACAATCGTTAAATTAGCGAGTTTTATTTAGTTATCAATGCTTTCGAACTTCTACTTTCTAAATTAAATTTAAGTATTATTTTGCTTTTATTTTTTAATTTAACTATTTTGTAATAAGCTTTATTTTATTTTTTATCTCTAGGAAATAAAAAATTTAAATGTTTAAGGTATTTATTTCTTTCAAATTTTCATTCAAATGGAATAAAATTAATCCTATTTAAAAACTAAATTATTATAGCAGATTCTTTACCCCTTAATTATAAAAAGAATCCGTCTATTATTATGTTTAAATTAGCTTTTATGAAATATATTTAAATTCTAAATAATTACATTTTTCTTAGTTCCCTTTCTTTATTTTTACTTTTAGCAAAAGGTTTTAAAATATATAATTATTATCTAAAGCATTATTAAAGAATAAAAAACAGAAATTAATTATTAAAAGACAATTACTTTAATACCCCTCTGCTTGTTATTCTTAGACAATAGCTAGAATTAATTTAGATTTATTTATAGATAAGCATTTTGATTTTATTTAAGTTATAATATTTATATATTTAGACTTATCTTCATTTATTAGCTTAATAATCTAATAGCCCTTACAAACCTTAAAATTATTTAATCTATTATTCTTTAGAAGTTAATATGAAATTTTATAGTTTGAGTGTAATTTATAATAATCATATTTCCTAAAATTAATATGATTTATTTATCTTTTTATCATATCTAACTAACAAATAACTTTCACGTATAATATAAAAGAAAATTGTTTATCAACCTTATTAAATTATTTTTATTTCAAGCATCCTTTAAATAGATTCTATATTTATTTGTTTGCAGTATAAGCAACTAATGTTTATTAGTTTAGATTAATATCATTAACAATCCTATTTCATTAACTATATCAAATAAAACTTCTAATTTCATATACTATTTTCTATATATAGGAATTCCATAATGCATCATGAGTTAGCTGCTTATTTAACTATAATTAAGTCATCGGTATATTCCTTAACTTATATAAATAAATCTTCTTCTAATTAAATTGCTCCAATTAGTAAACTTTTTTTATCAAAGCAATTATCTTAGATTTGAAGGAAGAAAAGGATTAAGAAAATAGATAACTAATATGACTGTTATTGGAATAGTGTGCTAGTTGAAACTTTTAAAATAAAAGGTTATTTTTGATGTCTAAACTTATATACTTTTTATTTTCTTAAGTTGCTAATTTAATTAAATAGTTAATTATCTAGTCTAATAATAGTGTTCTTACAATTGAAAGGGGGAAAGAATGCTTCAGTTGATAAATTTTAAACAATAAAAGCTATTAATCTAAAAATTAATTTAGCCTAAGATAACCTATTTGATGCTAGATAATTAGTTATCTCTTTTATTTTTATATATTCTGTTAATAAAATGATATGATTAAGAGTATAAGAGAGAAATAGATTGCCTGAATGCATAAATAATAAGTTTTTCTATGAATGGAATAAAGGAACTTATTAATAAACAACTTAAATAGAATAAATATTTAAATGGTTTCATAAGAATCTAAAATCACTTAGATCAAAATTGAATTTACTTTTGCTGGTATAGTTGCATTAAATATTTATTCTCTAGTATTTCTAATTTAATTTTTAAACTCACTGCTCATTTATTTACGTTTTCTCGATATCCAGAACTCTAAGTTTTTAATAGATCTTATAGTAATTGCCCTGCTAGTCTTTAATAGGTAGACTTTCATATTTTAAATTTTTATTTTCTTGGAAACTTAAAACTTTTAAATTCGCACATTTGCCCATTATTTATATGACCTCCTTACTTTTCAACCTGCAATTAGATAACTTCAGTTATTTAAGGTTCTGAATGCTTGTTATTTCGTTTATAAAGTTCTTATCGTTAAAAGCACTGTAAGAGAAATCTAAGCTCTCTATCTGATAGCATTTTTATTTGATTAATTCAATAATTTTTTTGTTCAAAGTTTTGAAACCTTTAATCAAAATATGCTTAAGTTTTGAACAGTTTTCGAAAATAAAGTATAAAGATTCCATTTATACTTTGATTAATCATGCCAGAGTTAGTTGCTCAAAATTTTATCCGTAGATACCTATCTATCGTACAGCTTCATTTGTAAGTTAAAATAGTAAAGCTAAGTTTAATGATCTTAGGTTGGGAGAATTTTTAAGCAGAAGGACCAAGTTATCATTGCTAAACTGTTTCTAATTATGGATTTCAATAAATTCAAGCTTTTCAAACCTCTTAAACATAAAATCCTAAAATATTGAGGTAGTTAATTAACTTTATTTACGAAACTTTATTATTTTGATCTGATTCTTATTTAATTTTTTAAGGATCTGATTTGAAAACTAAATCTCATTCTCGAGCTTTATAAATGAGAGATTAGGACAGAAGTCAATAAACTCTCCTAAGTGATAATTATCATTTACCTTAATTTCTTCAATTAAATTCCCTTTTAATTTTAGAAATTAGCATATCAAGTCTTAATTTATTCCCTTGCTTTTTATGCTTAACACTTTTAAGTTAAGTTTTAAGCAGTAATCAAGTAGAAAACTTCCAGTTAATTCGTTCTTAGTTCAATTTTTTATCTTTATGAATTCTAAATTTACTAATTCTCCCATGAATCTTAAGTCTTCATCTTTTAAAATTTCATAATGCAGTTCTAACTTTTTAAGGCTTTTGCAAATAGAGATATGTTCTTAAGTAAGTTTTCCAAGCTAATTGAATCCAGCCAACTTAATTTCCTGTAATGCTAACTGGACCTTTTAATTTTAACTTTTCACTCTTTTTATTTATAAACCTTAGTTGAATAACTCTTCGATTTATCTTGTTGTGCTTCATTAAAAGCTTTCAGTTAAATCTAGAATTAGAATTTTTACATCAGAATATGCAATTTACTGGATAGTTCATCTTATTTTACTCCTAACATAATCTTAGTTAGTTGAGTATTTTGTTATTTTTAGTCTTTTAAATTGGTATTTAAATTTGTTGAGATATTTGCTTACTTACTGCAGTCTACTTATGTTCCTGTTTTTTAGAAACTAGAAGATTTATTGCAGAATATATGTGTTCTATCAAATATTTGCTTCATTAGTCTTCAGCTTTTTGACTCTACTGCTTTCAACTTATACTTCTTGGCTTTCTATTCTAATTTATCTTTTTAGAGGAAGAGTGCATCTAAAATCCTGTTAACCAAAAGCCTCTATATCTCTTCTTTATCCTGCTAATGTATTTTATAATCCAACTTCCCTTACAAAACGAGGATCAGTATCTTGCTAGTCCAAGTTATAAAAGTTTTTTCCTTAAACTTAATTCTTAGATTCTTCCTTAATCAGGTCTAAGGATTCTTAAAGATTATGGACTTGACTATTCATTTTTTATTAATAAGAATTTAATTAAATAAATAGTCACTAGCACATTATTTAAATCCGTTAGCTTTGTTTAATTTAATAACTTCATTGTATGCCCCTTTAGTTATTTTAAATATGACTGTTCATCTATAATCATATTTAAGAATAAAGTATAAAATAAATTTAAATTTCTGAAATAAATATTAAAAAGAAGATGAGAGAAAAAGGAAGAAAGGCTAAGTAGGCTATGTATTAAAGAAGTTCTTAAAAGTTAATTAGAGAAAGATTTAATTGGCATATATTATAGAAATATAAAGGAAAAGCTACCTTCTTTATTTATTAAAGCTTTTGCTAATTTTCATACTTAGTCATAAATAAAAATTATAGTAATTAAAGTTAAAATGGCTAAGATATTTATAAGCATTTGCTATTTGTTCTTTTATAAATAGGTAATAAACAAAAAAGGAAAAAGGTAGAGAAATCTATGAATGCCAATTGAAGATAGAATTTAATTGTTATTCGCTAAAGATTAGAAAATGAACACAGTTAGATTACTTATATCTCCTAAGCATAGATAACAAACAAATAAAAGGTAGGATATATAACTACTATATCAAATATATTATATAAGATATATTATATAAGATATTTAACTAATATAAAGTATCGATCCAAAAAAATCTCAAATTATTTAAATTTAGATGATATTAAAAAAATTAATTTTTTACAAATTTTATCGAAACTTGGAACAATTTCTCGAATAGAAGAAAATATTAATTTACATATAGACTCAATAAAATATAAATCATATAGATCTACAACTTAATTTAGAAAAAAGTTAATTATTAATCTAATTTTAGTAAGGAAGTAAATGAATTTTTTTCAAAGCTGTATTTTTTAATATCCCTTTTTACTATTTTAAGATCTAGTTAATTAAAAATCTTAATTTTATTTTATAAGCAAAGCTAAAAATTAAAATTTTTATTTAATAATTTTAACTTAAATATAATGTCAATAACTATAAACTTCGTAAAATATTCAAGATAAAGTTATTTATTCATCTATTATTCTTTTGATATATTCTAAATCAAATTTATCTAAATTTGTCATATCCTTAAACTAATGTGAGTCGAATCTTTTTGCTTTCTTAAGTTTTTGTATTTAAGGATATTTTTCTACCATGCTAATTTCTATAAATACTTCTTTGTAAATTTTCAGTCAGGATATTTATAAAATGTTTATTATCATAAACATTTGTATAAAAAATAACTAGGAATTCATTTTCCTTGCTTAAATTGATTATTTATTCAACTTGTACCTTTTGAATAAAACATTATTATAATTTAGATTTTTTTAAATGCATTATCATTTATACTCTTATTTAAAGAAATAAATTAGACTTAATACTCATAAAATTTTCTTAGTTTATTTCTGAATATTCATTATTCTCATCCTCCTCTTAAATAAATGAGTTAAATATACTCTATATTAATTGTTATTTATGAAGTGTTTATATCATAATAAATTATAAATATAGCAAAAGTCGTTATCACAACTAGATTTATTGTTATGTAAAGCAAAATTAAGAATACTCTCTCAACCCCATTTCAAGTAATAATGTATATCAATACATTTTAATAGTTTATACATCTTTTACCTTTAATTTTCTAAATATATATATATTTCATTTTCTTTTCATATTATCTTTCCTAAGCATTCCTTATAATTCTTTCTCTGTATTTAGCTTTATCTATATACTAAATTGATAAAATATCTTATTCAGAATATTAATTTTCATATATAAACTAAGAACTTACTCTTACAATTTCTAATATAACTTAGTTAAATTGAATTGATACTTTATAAAGTGTAGCTTGTTAATAAGATTAGGCTTTAAAGGACATATCTTTATTTACCTTTACAATAGAAATGTATTTAATTATTTTCTAAAAATAGTTATTTAGGGTAAAATATTAGAGGAGGACCGTTTTATAAGATTAGTCTAATATCAATTAGAATCTTTCAGAGCCTTACTTCCTAAAATAGATAAATTAGCCAAAATCTTTCAAAAGGAATTATTTAAAGAAAATTAGAAATGCTTAAATTGAAAATTGAAAATTGACTGATCAATGAATTCCTCAAGAAGAAAATTAGAATTTTCGAAGAATTTAAAAAATACATTTGCAAGAAGAATTTTAGCAAGAAGCATAATTGAGCGTTTTAAGAAAATAAAAACTTTAATTAGACATAATTTGCCTATTACACTTAGCGAAATTAGGCAATAATGTTCCATTATTCAAAATATTAAAACTATTATATCAAGCATTAGTATCTAGTTTTATTTCTATTTTCACTTTTAACTTTAATTGAATAAAAAACTTTTTAATACACTAAATCATTATAATGATAAAGTTTAAAGTGAAACTCTTTTTCATTCTTTAACTTCTATAAACAAATTAGCACCTCTTTTTTGGTTTTAGCTTTGCTATATTCATATCACGATACTTCTATAAGCAAATACCTTAAATTTTTATTTCTTCCCAAACATCTTACAAGGTAATTTATCTTTCTGTATATTAACTCTATTTCTCTTGCATTTCTTTTTAATTCTGGTATTATTCATAAAATTCTTAGAAATTTTTGGACTGATAATGATGAAGCATATATCTAAATAAATCTTAATTAAAGCTAATTTATTAATAAAACCTAGGAATTCTTAAGCAATAGAAGTAATAAAGTTAAAAGTTCAATTAATATAAAATTAACACGTAGAAAATAGAAAGAATACGTATTTTATGGTAATTAAATGTGTAAACACATTCATTTATTTTTAGCTTTTTAGCTTGAAAATAGACTAAGTATAAAATGCCTTATACCCTATTAGCTCTTATTCTTGTTCTCATCAATGTATAAGCGTATTATCTTTAGACTATGTAGTTCCAATTTACCTACTTTTAAACCTAATAAGTCCTTAATTTAAGTAGTTCTTCCATATCTCTGAACCAGACTTTTGAGCAAGCATTTGATTAATATAACTATTTGACTATAGAGATGGCTATTATCAGTAAGGATTGAAATTGTGTGATGACTGTGTAGCACAATTCCAGTATAAATAATTAGAAATTAGAATAATAAGTTTAGCTTATTGACTGAGATAGTGTGACTTAGCATATAAATCGCCAAACTATAAGAGTTGAGCTACCTTTTTAAAACATGATGGTTGTTGTTAATAACTTGAACTGGGAAAAGCAAAATCTCTTAGCTTATAACTTAACTTTCATATTCTCTTAAGAAAAAAAATGCCTTAACAATTGCAACGCCAATGGGTACAATGACTAAAATTGCAAATGCAAGTGTAAATAGTCTTGAATAGGAAATGATTGCAGTATTTAAGGAGTTCAAATAGCATTCGGATATTGATACAATATAACCTTAAGTTCTTCCTCATATTAATGAATGATTTTTAACTTGCAAGAAGAAAACGATATTTTACAAATATAAATAAAAACAAAGCAAAACATAAGTCTTTTAATTAAAAGCTAAGATTATGAAGATGCAGGCTAACCTGCTTTTTGGACATACCAAAAAATTATATCTACTGATCGAAATTTGAACATAGAAACCAAATTATAAAAAGGAAAATGAATTTTGAAGGTAGTAAATAACTTGAATAAACTATTAAATATGGAACTAAAATTAGAAGCACAACATACATTTAGGTTAAATATAATAATGTGGTTCGTAATAGGAATTGTTTTGACAAGTATATCGATTGTGCTTTTTTGAATAGTAAGAGAGTGCAACTCTTCAGATCTCAATAATTAAGATTACAATATTTAGATGCAAAGTATCAATAAGGTAATGATTGAAGACTTAAAAATTCACCTTCAGTTTCCTATAATTGAGTATATTCCTGAAAGTAATGATTAGCTAAGCTAAGAGTGTACAATTTGCCTTAGTAATTTTAAAAGTGGAGTTTAAATAAGAAAATTACCTTGCAATCATTTTTACCATAAAGAATGCATAGACTAATGATTTAAATAACATGTTACATGCTGCATTTGTCGTAGAAATTATTTGAAAAGCAAATAAAAAGATAAAATTACTAGAAACCACCAAAATCAAATAGAGCAATCACAAAATATAACAGATTTGTCAATTTCAATTAACGCTGCTGTTGATAATTTAAGTTAACATTTAAAAATTTAATTTTGTTTTATTCAGTTAATGAGATAAATCAAAGTGCTAATCTAATAAATAAATAAATAAATAATAAAATTATGTAATTACCAAATCTATAATAAGGCTACTATTTTAGCTTGTTTCTACAATCTATTTTGCTTATTTAAAAGTATTATATTAATAGTATTATTAGTTTTAAAAGAAGTTATATTTAAATATATGAAATACCAAATGATTTATAGATTGAGTAAGGCTAAATTTAAAGAAACTTATAGCTCCTAGAATTATTTTATTAATTATATTATTTATAATTTAGTTGCTTGAGAAAGTCATAGGCATGAGTTTATATTTTAAATTAAATTGTATATATTAACTAGTTGTAACTTTAAGCATGGTTAAAGGATTTTTATTTAATATTCCTATACTAAGATTTATATTTATTGCATCTTTCCTTGATATATAATACTTAGTATAAAGATAAAATTAAAGAAAATTCCATAATTCTTAACTATTAAATTTAAGTCTATTAAGAGAAGCAGTTATAAATTGTTAATTTTAACTACTAGCAAGATATTCTAATGGTTGCTGAAATAAACTAAACTACCCCTTATTATCTATTATCTAGTCCTTTATGAGAAGTATTTTCATCTAAAATGTCTAGTCCGTATATCAAAATAGTAAGAACAATCCAGTTAAAATAAAAGCAAAATCGCAATAAATTTTCCTTAAGATCTGAAATAGAAAATTATATCAAAAGCATTATCAAATTAGCTATTAATTTACTTAGTCGATCTTATTAAATACAATCAAGATACATACCAATATTTTTATTTTAAATCATATTAAATTAAATTTATTTCCTAAAGAGTATAAAGATAAAATTTATTACTTCAAATAACAAACTAGTTTATTAGACTATAATTTTAAAAAGAAATACATTAATTAATAGAATTAAGTTTGATTTTAGATTAAATTAAAAGATAAAGGAGCTATTTGAGTTAAAATAAATGCTAAAAAGGACAAAAATTAAAAAATAATTATAAGTGCAAGGGTTTTCATAAATTATTTCTGATTTGATATCTAAATTATAATAATATTAATTATAAAGAAATAATAAGTTATCATAGAATTATATTTCAATTGTTTCTTTAAAGTTATAATAAATGTAAATTAGACGGTCTGGAAATTATAAGGAAATTCTAACATTTTTTGAAAACAATATTTTAAATTTAATTTAAATTTTAATAAAAATGTATAGCAGCTCATATTTGCTGCATAAGATAAGTTTTTAAGTCCTTTTTCCATTCCACTTTCTTTAATTCTTGTCTTCTTTTGACTCCAGGTCTTGCTTAAATCATTCTCAGTTGTTTCTTTTTCTCTTGCATATGTCTCCTTCAGGATTACAATTTAGCTTTTCTCTCTCTTTTTTCTCCTAAAGTAAATATTATTTCTTAAAATTTCAAAATTTTCAGCAGTTCTTTAGTTGATGCTATAAACTTTTGCAAAAGGAGCATGTTTTCTTAATTCTTATTTTTTATCCTCACCTTTGTTAGGCTTCGCCCTGCTTTTTCATTTAAGATTAGTTTATCCCGCCTTGCTTTATTTACATTTTGTTATTCCAGATATTTTCTTTACTCCTATTTTTCTTTTTCTGGCTCTATAATTGGTTTTCGATCTGTTAGCTTTAATCTTGGATTTTCTATAGTTGAGAATTTGTCTGATTAAAGTACTCTCGATAGTAGTTCCATAAGGAGTTGATTTTCCTCTCTTAATTGGCCATTCTTAAATCCAAAATATCTTAGAGGCATCTTTTTACCAGCTTCGTAATCTTAGAATTTTCCCTGCTGAGCTCTTAACCTCTTCCTGGTGGTTTAGTACTACTTTGACGAGCTACTACACGTCCATTTTTCCGGGAGGATTGAATTCCGAGACCTTCTAATGTAGAACAGTTTTCGTCTATTTTCTAGGTTTCTCCGCCGAGGTTGGTGTTATAGCAACATGAGTTGTCTTCTGTTGCTTTTTGACCTCCTCATAATGCTGCTAAGTTCCCGAGCCTTACTTTTTTGGAGCTGCGAAAAATCCTTTCCTGAAGGCCGTCATTTTTTTTAAAATAAAAAACAATGCTTCATAAAATTATCTTTCTCTCTATAAAGTTAAAGTTAAAAAGCTTTGTTAAAGCTTTAGTAGTCAGCCATCTGACCTATTCTATAACTTGTCTCCATTAATTTGTCTTGAATTTCTACTAGGCTTAGTTAGGCGGTGTAGCACTTCATTAGCGCACCATCCTTTAATATTCTGAATAGTTTTCATCTTGCATGTAGCGTTCCTAATTATTTCTCCAAGGATTAAGATTTGAATTAAAGAATTTTTTTCTATAAATTTTTCCGCTTTATGTTGGATATATCCTAAATTAGTTTTCTAAAAATATATTATTTATTCTTTCTTTAAATTTCGCAAAGTTAGTAACAGTATTTTCATTGGTGTTATTTATTGCACACGTAGTATTTTATTCTTCTTTTAAACTATTATTCCTGTAACACTTATTTAATTTAAATTTACTACTTATTTTAAATAAACGTTTACTGTTTATTTTAATTTGAGGCTTCATTTTCTATTTCCATAGGATCTGATTAATTCTTTTAAAACGAAAATGGCGTTACCTGAATTTATTATTAAATTTAAAGAATTCTTTGTTTCAGTTTGTTTTTTATTTCTTATGATGATTAATATTGTTTCTCAAGTAAAGACGTTATTATTTTTTCTAATTTTTCTACTCTATCAGTGAGGTACCTATTTTTGAATGTAAGCTCTTTTAATGACTTAGATAATATTACTAATTAAGTTTATGTCGTAATTTTTTTTAGTTCTGGATTTCCAAGTGGTTAATGTTCGTCATATCAATCATATTTCTCACTTTCACTCATTGTAATTATTTCACTTTTTTATTTTTTAGAGAATTTTCCTGTTTAAATATTTTGTTCAAAGTTCTGTTATTTCTTAGAAACCATTTTATTATAATAAATCACGTAATTTAATAAAATTTCTTGCTTAATTAAAAAAGCTTGCTTTTAAGATTGTTTTACAGTTTTTATTATATATTTCTTTTATTTTCGATAAATTATTATAAATTTCCTTATATTTAATTAAGCTGATTATTCATTTTTGGTTGAAATATTTAAAAAATTGCCTTTCTATCAGTTTTAATTATAAATTATTTGTTTAAATTGCTTTTAAGATTTTATTATAATAATAAAAATAATAAATTATCGTGACTCTTCCATCATTAGGTTAATCATGGTTTGCTGCTTTAATTTTAATGAATTTTATGATTCCTTCTTGCTTTATGCATTCAGCTCATCTTTCTATTAGTTAAGTTCTTCTCTATCCATTTCAATTTTTCTTAAGTAGGTCAATTATAATCTATTTCCTTCATATGTATTTTTATAATAATATCAATCGCTACTGTATTTGGTCTCTTGATATTCTTTTTTCTCTTTCTCATATTATAATATAATATAATCTTCTTTTAGTTCCTCTTAAATTTGTTTATAGGTTATTTTAGAATTTTTTAATCATTTTTTAGTTAAATAATAAATAAAAATGATTATAGAGCGCTTAACACCTCATTGGCACACAGCTCTTTCAATATTAATATTTATATTAAAAAAATTTGTTCATACTTCTTGCTGTCATTTTAGCCGTCCAACGAATCACGTCAGCTTCTCCATATAGGGAATCTACTTATTAAAGATTATTCTCGAATCTTTAATTAAATGCTTCAGTTTTCTTGAATAATGTCCAAATAAGAATTAGTTATTAAGTCATTAATAGCAGGCCCGTAAGTATAACATTCGTAGTGCTAACGAGAATCCTCGGGCAAGTCAGGCTTGTCTCTTCCGAACTTGTCCACCCTTCTCCGTGGTGGTATATGGTATGAGATTACTATCAATGCATTATACACTGCATCAAATAATCTATTAGTCCTTGTGACTGCAGTCAAAATTAATATTTTATATGAAAAAAATAAAAAAGTAAAATAATAAAAAACAATTTAAATAATTATCTTGTGAAACTATGCTTAAATCATAATATAATACAAAAATAGATAAATTAAAAGAAAAATAAAAAATATAAAAAACAATTAAGTGATAAGTGAAGAAATGCTAAATATAATTTTTTCTCCTTAGTTAAAACAATTAAAATAAAAATTTAGAATGTCAGCCAATTATGTAGAAAGTTAAATAATTAAATACGATTACTCTTATTTATTTTATTTAATTAAATATTTTTATTTTATCATAGATTTAATTTTTGTATTTTAGTTTTTTTATTTTTATAAGTTTTCACAAAGGAAAAACTATATATAAATACTAAATTTATTTCAAATAAAGATTTTAATATTATAGAATTTTTGGAAATTAGAAATTTTTAGTTAATCTATTGATTTATGAAAAGAAGGTTTTTAAAATAATTTTAATATATCATATATTAGCAACAATAAATAACAAGTTATTACACTAGAAAATACTAAATAAATAAAAGAATCTAAAATGTTTAGATTCTAATTTATTTTTTTAACCAAAAAATAGATATTAAGAATTTTTTCAATAGTTGAATTCATTTTAAATAGTCTTTTAATAAGTTTACTATCTATATATATGTTCTAGTTAAAAATAAAAAATACTTAAATAGTTTGGTTACATTATATCTATTTTATTTTAAGATTAAGATTAAGAGATTTTGGTTTACTTATGAACTCATTATTTTGGACTCCAGAAGTCATCAAGCATAATACATAATGTCCTCACGAGTAACTATGTTTGAAAATTGATTTTGTCTTCCTAATCTGTAGGTAGTGCATAGCCATCATCGGCCCGCAATCCAACTCAGATTTTTAAAAAGTAAAACTCCAATCTTTCTTATCAAAACCTTGTCTTTTCGGAATAGTTGAACAGACGCGTTACCTCGCGAAACAATCCAAAAAGGTGTGATAAACTAAAATAATAGCTTAGATTTAAACTGTTGGTATCACTCCCTTTCGGTGCATAATTTAATTATATATTTACTTTAATTTAAATTTGAAAGTATTTTTCACATTTATAGGAAATGATAAAACCTTTAAAACATAAAAAAGTAAAGAAACATTTAATAATAATAATGAACTTAAAGTTTAAAAGTCTTGCAACACCTGGAATCTCAACCAGTTTCTTGCTGCCATTTTTTAACGTGGATGGATACCATGACCGAGTTTTTTACGTGGGAGGTAACCATTAAAAATCTTCCGAGTTTCCAGCAAATATTTTTCTTTTATAGACTCCAATTTCAGTAATTCATAGCCTATTAAGAGTCTTTCACGTTCTTATTTGTTCTTTTATTTATATTTATTTTTAGCCACCACAATTTTTCAATAAATGTCATCTTGACTTGCAATACCAACATTGTTTGGTTTATCTTTTAAAAGGTTTTTTCTAAAATACTTTTTTTTCAAGCTGATTTATTTGTTTTATTAAATCTTATTCAATATTTTCATCTTTCTGTTTTTCTTGAACTTCTTTTTAAATTAATTCCTTTTCAATGATCATATCTTGATTTTGTTTGAGGTTCGTTTGAGACTATTAGTATAATTATTATTCCGTTACTAAGTTATTCTGGATTAACTGACGTCTAATTATTAACAAAACATTGTTTTGATCATCTATGAAGTTCATTAATTCTCTGATTTTATCTCCTTGGTTGTAAATTATTTCTTGATACTCAGAAATTTTATTTTTCATTTAGTCGAGCTATAAAAAAAGTTCTGAATTCTCTCCAATCTTACCTGGATTCTTCTGAGCTGTTCCTATCATAATTTTACCTTCTGATGAGGAGCTCGATTTCTCTTCTAGTTTTTGTTATTTAAGTAATTGCTTCCCCGCTTTCCTTTTTTCGTTTCTAGTTAAGTTTTTGGAAAGGCGAATAGATTATTCCATTTTTTTTAAAAGAAACATTTAATAAATATAAATAATAATACTTATTAAGCCTCTATTTCTTGTCTAAATTATTTGAAAATAAGAGATTTATAAAGTAAATTTTAAAATATAATAATATCAATGTATGACTTACTTTAATTAAATCTATAATAGAAATTTTATGGTGAGCTCAGGAGGATTCGAACTCTCCAACCTATCGATTAAGAGTCGATTGCGCTACCATTGCGCCATGAGCTCTATTGAATTTAATACTTTTTCTTTAATTTAAATGAAATTTTAGACTCTTAATTAGCTTAATAATTTGATGATCTTTTAGGTTTTAATAATCGAAATTAGCTTGCACATCTTAACAAAATAGATTATCTTAACTAAATTTTAATTATCTATTAATTAAATTTTCTTTGAAATGAAACTGTAGACACAGAAATTAGGAAGGTGCTTATAATAATTTGAGTTATGATTAATAAAGTATAATAAATCTTAATTTCTTTTATACAAATCCTTAATCTTATTAATTTTAACCCTAAAATAATTTTAAGATTTAACCCTTTTCTAATCCAACTTTTTTTTATAAGATAGTCAGATTTACTTTAAAGTGCTCTTTAATGATAATATTTTTCTTATTATTTAATTCTATTTATTTTATGAAGAATGTTAAAAATGCAATAAATATAAAAGTAGCAAGCAGTTTTATTTAATAAATTTAATAATAGCTAAATAAAATAATGTTGATACTTTTTTATTAGCTAGAATTATAAGCTTATTATTTAAAATTCCATATAAATATCTTATTCCTCTACTAAAAATAGAGATATTATAAATAATTTAATTTTAATTAAATTATATATAATAGAATAAATTTATATTTTATTGTATAATTTTACTATTATTGTCAAAAAATCTCTTCTCAAAAGGAATCATCTTAGTCAAGTTACGATTAATAAAAATACTTTAAGAACTCCAAGTCATGCAATTAGAAAATTTTAAACTCTTAAGAACTCTACAAGAACTCGAAAGAAAAATTGAACATTTGATGATTAATTCATAAGAATTAAAAAATTAAAAGTAGGTAGCTAGGAATTATAAGGATAGATTAATTAGAAACCAAATTTAATTAATTCGCAGAGTTACTGAAAACATTTTTTTGCTAAAAATGTAGATGAATGATCCGATGGATGTAGAGCAACAGTCTACAACAAAATATATTCCCTATTGGAAAATAATGAGATGTTGATACTGCAAGCGACCAGAGCACAAAGTTAGAAGCTGCTTCCAATTCTAATGAAAATAAAAGAAAATAGTAGAAAATTTATGGGAAAATATTTTCAGAATTTATTGCAATCAAGAAGGTAAACTATACAGGAAAAAAATATTCCAGCTGAACAAAGAAGCTCCAAAAATATAGCTTACAATTAACGAATTTAATAAGAAATAAATGGGAATCGATCTATCAGAAATTCTCAGAAAAAATAGATTAAAATTCTTAGAAAGTAATTTAAATAAGATCCAAGCAAATATGAAGTCTCTTTTATTTAATATTAAAATTTTTATTTGTGATTAACCAAATAAAGGTGAAATCACGTAAATTAATTCATTTATTCATGAAAGTTATATTTATTTGAAATCTATATTAGAGTCCTTGCTTAATTTAATCCTTATGAAGAAGGTTTGCTTTAAAGTAAATTGATAAATAGTATTCTTTTTTGTACTTTGGCTGATTTTATTTTTTTCTAGTTTTTTGCTTTTCTGAAAATAAATTTTGAATGAAATATTTATTTTAATCTTATTTTCATCACAATAAATAAAATCAATTCTTCAGTTTATCTTTAAAAAAATCAATAATTAACATTCTTTTTCCTTTAAAAGTCTTTTTCTAACTGATTTCTTTCACATTTTTAGCTAAATATCTTTCTAGATATAATCTTAATTATATGAAAGCTTATTATTTATATAACATTTCTTTGTGTTACTGTTAAGCTTTTTTTTAAATTTATTTCTATTTTAATTATAAATCAATTTTATGAAATTTTTTATTCAAAATTAAAAATAAATGAATGATTTTTTAAGTAATAAAAATAAAAAACTAAAGGTAGCATAAACGAATATAATATAAAAGGGAATTTTTCATACTAACTGCAAAATAATTAATTAATTTTTGTTTGTAAGCAATTTACTCTTTAGCAAAGCTAAAAAATGAGATTATAAATTTACAATGGATAATTAAAAAAATGTGGATGCTGAGATTGACCTTCTTATTAAATTTTTTTAGAGAGTTTTATGCAAAAAGTATCTATTATATTATTAAAGTTAAATAAATAACTTGATTATTAATAAGCTAATAGATTATTCTAGTGTATTATCTATATAACTAAATATTATAAATTATTTAAATAATTAACTTAAGGTTAATACAGTAAATATTAATTTAAAAAAAGTATCAGGATTCAAATCAGAATTTTTCACGGTTCCAAAACAGGAGTTAACGACATCTTAGAAAGACTAGGACCAGGAAAACCATCTCTGAAGAAAAGTCTAGAAATAGACTAAAAATAAAATGAGCTCGGAAGTCTTGAATCTCACCACATAGTAGTAAAATAAGTTATGATTAGATGATTAAAGTGGTGCTGGGCCTCCATGAAGAGGTCAAAAAGTTGAAGAAAGACAATAAGAAGTGAATGGAAAAATTTGAACTTACAGAGGAAATAGAATCAAAACTCATGACCTAAGAAAGAGACCTTAACGCATTTTGAAATATTTCACAAGACTAGAGCTGTTAATCTCAAAACTATCAATAGAAGCAGAAAGAACTTATCAACAAGATAAAAAAATAGAAGGAACTAGTATAAATTGCAACATTAAAGGGAATTGAAGAATAAAATATGATACAATGATAATTGAAAGTGAAAATAATTCAAGATTTCAACCTAACCGAATAGAAGAAGATGCAATACTGTAATTCTTAAAAGCATCTGTGAAAAAGATGCTAGAAATTTCTCAATTTCAAGTAAGAATTTTGAAATTAGTAGAAGTAGGAGGAAAACAAAAGAAGAGACAATAACAAAACTATTAAGAGAAAGATTATATTGTAGCAATTTTGAGGAAATTTACAAGAAAAATATATCTAGAATCTTGGTATATAAAGGACAACATGCATGGCAAGGAGAAGAGTTGTAGAGATATTCAGACTTTTATATTTAGCCTCTAAAGCAATTTTGAGGTTGGCAGGAAAGAGGTTGAAATACCTTCAAGAACGTCAAGCATTAAATATTTTATTTGTAATATATAGTAAATATTAGGATAAAAATGCAAGGGAAATATGTATCATGTTTCTCAAAATTATTTGAAAGAAGTAGATCAAATTTAAAAAAAGTAAAATGAATTCGAAACATTTTAAATAGATTTGAGATTTCAATAAAGGAAATCTCCTTATATTAAGTTAAAATCTGAAAATAGGATATAAAAATTTAAATAAAAGAAGTTTAGTTAAAAATAAAAAAGAGCTCCTATAAAAAAGGTTCCTATTTTCATAAGTTAAAACTGATGGTCGTATAAAATTGTTAAAAAGGAAAATAAAGAAAACAATAAATAGTTAAAAATTTTAATTAAAAAGCAATACATTTCTTAATCTTAAAATTTAAAATAAACATACTCTTTCTAATATGATATAAAAACATAAAATTTAAGATAAAACGAAAAAATATCAATGTGTCAAATCACTTAGCAATAAAAAATATCTAAAATCAGTTACGAATTGAAAATTTATAAATTAGACTTAATTGAATATTTTAAAAACAATTAAAAAGTAAAAAGACTTTTCGAAAATACACTAGTTAGAAACAATCTGTCTTATTTTTCAGGTTTAAAAAAATTTATTTATTTAAAAACACAAATTAAAGTAAGTTTAAAATTTTGATTACTTAAACTTTAAAATATTTTTCTAAAAGTCTATTAGAGTTAAATTAAATTTAAAACTGTATTCAATTTCTTTAAAAATTAAAATGAATAAAGCGAATAAAAATAAAAAAGTTATAATTATATAGGATGAATATAGTAGTGAAGGACTTTAAACTGCTAATCAAAAATTTATTTGCAAAAGATTCTATCACTAATAGTATAAAGTTTAATATGCAGTTATAGGTAAAATAAATTGTAACTGTTAATCAAATTTCATTCATTTTATTTAGTAATTGAAGTGCTAATAATTCCTCAAACAAGTTGTTCTTTTAAATTTATTTAGTTTAAACAAATAAAAACCTAGATTTAAGTTTATCTAAGTAACTAATAGAAATATAAAGTAATATAATATTCTTTCATAATGAAATAAAGACTAAATATATTGTAAAACTGATAAAGCTTAAATTATTATCTAAGTTAATAAATAAAACTAAAGATAATTTAATTAAAAATTAAAATATTAGTAATCAATAAATATAAGCAAGCTATTAATAGCTAATTAGAATTTAATTTTCAAACTCGTTTTATTATTTATAGTTATACTTTTATTTAAGTTAAATTCATAAATAAATTGTGAAAGTAAATAAGCTTCTGGTTTTGTTATCATTTAAACATCTTTTAAGGTGTAAATAAATTTTACTAATAGTAGAGAAACTTTGGAATTTAATTTGGTGAATGTCTATAAA
This sequence comes from Loxodes magnus, assembly GCA_946699065.1. Classification (NCBI taxonomy): domain Eukaryota; phylum Ciliophora; class Karyorelictea; order Loxodida; family Loxodidae; genus Loxodes; species Loxodes magnus. The sequence continues at coordinate 137,774 of CAMPDV010000110.1, forward strand.
CTTTATTCGATCCAAATTAAAATAATTGCTACTAAATTAAGTATCATCTTATATCAATTTTCATCTATATAATCATTTTCACTTTCATAAAGACACTTTATAGACCATTTCATAATATAATAATCTCTAATATACGTTCTCAAAAAAATAGCTTGCATGTATTATCCTAGTTAGCTTAATAAATTCTTAAAAAATCCTAATTATGATTTATTTATTTAAACTAACTCAAGAAAAAATGAGAACCATTAAATAAATTTTTATATCAAGGTGTAAAAATAAGTTAAATGTATTTATAGCTCATTTATTTAGCAATCGCTTATTAATTTTTTAAATATCAGTATAAACATTTTTAGTATTCAATACTACTACAAAGCCTTCATTTATTCATATGAAAATACATCAAAATATTTTATTAATTACAACCAAAAAGGATACTTCTAAATCAAGTGTTTTGGAAGACTTTTATGAAAAATTATCTTTAAGTATTTAATTAATTAGTTTTTAGTTACCTTCATTTAATCTTATATTTAGCTAAGATAATTTCTAAGCATTTTTAATAGACTTAGATATTAATAGACAGAACCTAGAATTTTTAAATTAGGGGATTAAACCATAAAAATTTGATATTAGGAATGTTGCAAATAATTAGAGTATCTAGTAAGAGATTCGATGGAGAAGTAAATTTTGGCTATAAGGAGATACAATTGTAAAGGGAAGTTAAATGAATAGTAGAGTATAGCCTCCAAATTTATTTTAGCTTTTAATTTTTAGCAAAAATGTAAAATTTTTATCTAAATAATTAAACTTTAATAAAAACGGCTATAACTCATTTAAGAGAGTTTTAAAAATGTACTATATAAAAAAGAGATGAACATTTTGCTATTGGCTTCTCTTGTTTATTTAGTGTAAGGAATTTATAATGAAACGCATTATCGCTTCGGTTCAATTCTGCACTAGGCAATTTCATCAACGAATGGAAAAAATATTAGTTTAACAATTGATGAAAATTATGCTATTTTAGAACAGTTAATAAAGAAAGGAGTGTAGGATGGAGCTGAAATTATCGTTTTGCCAGAATCAAATATTGGCTGGCTTGGATGGGAAGGTTATACAAGAGCAACAATGGCTCCATGGTGTGAAGAAGTACCTGATGTTGGGGAAAAAATTTGTACTGATAAATGGAAAAAAAGCGTTTAATTGCATAGATCTGCTTGCTGGGCTAAAGATCACAAAATTTATTTAGTACAAAGTATTTGTGATATTGATTACTGCGAAAAAGGAAGCAAAAGCAAATACTGCGGAGTGGAAGTGGATTGTCCTTAAGAAGGTTATTGGGATTTTAACACAGCAATAACATTTGACAGAGAAGGACGTCTTGTAGGAAAATATCATAAAACTAATGAAGGAAGTTTATTCTTTTAAGCTTGTCCAGGATCAACCAGATAACATACAGATAGTGGAGAAAACGCTATTTTCTAAGCTGATTTTGATGTTTGGTTTGCAATGTTTGTATGTGCTGATATTTTTAATCCATTCCCAGCAAAAGATTTTTATGACAAAGGAATTCGAAACATTCTTTATCCACTTTGGGATGGTCCTAGAGTTCCCTTCTAATCTGTTTTTGAATAAGAATCTGCATGGTCAAGATATTACAAATCAAATATGTTAATTTCCTAAGAAGTCGTTATAGCTGGCCTAGGTGTTCATTCGAATGGTCATCTTTTATTCTGGGACTTAATTGCTCCTGGATCAAATGAAACATCCAAGATAAGCGTAGTAGATATTCCTAAAATCCCATACGAATTTAAACAAAAAATACAAACTTCATCCTTGAAAACTGATCCTATAGTTACATTGGATTAGCAAAAATGTACTTGGTAAAATTCTTTCTCAAACACAAAATGGGACAATATGGATTGCATACGTGTAGATGTGAAAAACACAGGTAGCACATTTTCTGGAAATATTGTAACTAGCGCTTTTGGTACTAATTTCTATTGTAATGGAGTATTCGAATTTGGGCCAAATGATTCGTAAAAAGAAGAAAGTAAGATTTATGCACTTACGTCCTTATTCGTAGATTTAGAAACAAAATCAACTACAAAAGAAGTTATGGGAGTATGTATGCTTGTTTATTGTCCTAAATTCCCAGTCTGCGATTTACCCTGCGATGATGATCCTTTCTGCTTGTATACGCCTTCTTAGGGAATAAATAAAGTCCATATTTCAGTAAAAGTAAATGATTATTTCTATTCTAAATGTGTTAATAGAAATGTATTTTATGGAAGCACTTATGGAGTTCCAGTTGATGGGGATACTTATCAAATTTATGATGATGAAGAAACACTTTCTAGTGCAATTTATTCTGACTATCCACATTCAAAAATAATGAATGCAGGATTTTTCTTCAATGGACCAAATACTAAAAATTGTGATCCCACAGTTAAGACTGTTGATGACAAAGATTTAAATAAGTATTTACCTTAAGAAGGCGACGGAGATTTTGGATACCTTCTCTATTTGCTGTCGCTAGTTCTAATGGCTTTACTTTGATGAAACAATTTTCAACATTACTAAATTAATTATAAAAGCTAAACATATAAATTAAATCCTTATTCTAATTGTAATTTAAATCTCATAATGCTACTTCATCTTAATTATTCCTGTTTAAGTTTTAGCATTTATAATAAAACCGTTTATTCAAATCTAAATTTTATTTAAAGCAAAACCTTAGGATTTAACAATATTTCTAAATTAATTTAGAAAATACCAGTTAATGCGAAATAAATTATAACTATTTAAAGTATATAGCTTTAGATATTACCATAGTAGCTTAACTTTTCAAAATTAAACAGATTTACAAGTATTAAAATTATATCCTTGCTAATTTATTGTAAATATCAAATGTGATCTCTTTTTATTCATCTCCTAGACACATTTCTCATCAATAATTTAAAAACAGAAGTGAGGCAGACAATTAAAAATAATTTCCTGATATTAAAATAAACAAGTTATAGAAATCTTAACTTCAACTTTTAGAAAGATAGAAAAGCTACTAAAGCTATATATAAAATACACTTAATGCATTAATTAGTAAATTAAATATAAACTAAACTAATATCTTAGGTTTAAATATTTAATAGATAAGTATCTATTTATAGATTTAAAGACATATACAAATATTTAGACCAAAAAATCAAAAAAGAGGGAATGCAGATAAATTCTATAATATATTCAAATTTAAATTTGAAACTTTGAGTTACTTCTACTTGAAAATCTAGAGCACTTTTTATTTTAATAATAAAGCTTTCTAGATTATGATTTTATGCTAGCCAGTATTTTATTTCTATTTGAAGTCTTTACTAATAAAAGCTATAAATTAACAAATAGATTATAAAATTGCTTTTAATACAATTCTATTTATTTCAATTAATAACCATTTAGTTCACTTTCGGTTATAAAGCAAGATTTAGACTAATATTTAATTTAATTTCTAGCTCGCTTCTTAAGCTTGCTTGCAATATTTAATAATTAGCAAAAGAAGGACATTAAATAAAAATTTTACTTAACAAAATTTAAGTTTTCTATCTACTCTAATAATTTAGGATAAGAAAATATTGACTTAAGCTTAATAAAGTTTGATTGAGCTCCTTGAATATTAAAGAAATCTATAAAATGTTAAAGAATTAAACTGAATGCCAAAAAAGGGTATTCCAAATCTTATTTGCTTATATTATCTTTATAATTTTATTAATGCTATTTATGATATTAATCCTAAATATATCTAATTATGAAATGATCATTGCTTATAATTAAAGGAAATAATAGATTTTTTAATTTAGTAGATATTGAATAAGATATTAAAAATAGTAAAACTTGCTAAAATGACTAGTTATTCATTAGCTTTGTATTATTGATTTTACTCTTACTTAAATATTTTTCTAGAGGCTTGTATAAAACTGGTTATTTGATAATTTAATGTCTATGAAGAAACTAAATTTTAATTATTAAATTATATTCCCTAATTATATATGCAAGTGGATTAATGCTCTAAAAATAGTTGTAGATCTATTGATAAATCAATGATTCAAATAATGAGAGAAAAGATAAATTTTATCTTATGCATTATTTAGCAGAATTAATCATCTTTTTACTGTCAAGTTTCATTAAAATCTACGATAGCTGAGTTACTATTGGATACTATCATTCCTTGAATAACTGATACAAGAGTCTCAACCTTGTTTTAATTCAAGTGGAAAGCTTCAATTATCTCTTATGCAACTTTCTCTGAAGTATCTGAAAGAAAATTAAAATCGAACTATACAAAATGCTAATCCTATCCTTGAGAAATGAGTAATCCCATATGCTTAATATCTTCAGTTTATGTTCAAACGTTCTTTTTGAATTAAATAAATTCTTGGTATTCTTCATTTATTTCAAATAGTTAAACTGGAGATTTGTTTTCTACCATATCATTTGATAAGAAAGGATCATTTAGCAGATCTTAAGCGGAAGGTCTCTAATCTTTAGGAAGTAAGCATTTTTTAATGAAATTTTTGACACTCTCATCTGCTATTTTATTTAAACTATAAGGAAGAATTCCTAAGCTTATCTGCAAAAATATTTATATTGGATTAAAGCATTCTTTGTAAGGATATTCTTAAGTAATCAACTCAAGAAAAGTTATCCCAAATGCTCAAATATCAACTTCTGGACCATATTTTTCTAAGAACATTTCAGGAGCCATATATTCAGGGCTATTTATCATTCTTAAATGGTAAAAGTTTTCATTAGTGGTAGCAAAGCACAGACCCGCTATTTTTATTTCTCTATTGTTGTAATTTATGAATATATTATCAGCCTTTAGATCACGGTGAATGATAGGGGGATTCTATTAATGAAGAAAAGCTAGACCTTAGAGTACTTATTTGAATATTAGCTTAATAATTTATAATCTTGGTGTTTTGAATTTTTTGAAATAAGTTCGAAGTGTATTTGCTCCTGTGTATTCCGTAATTTAAGTTATAATAGCTCTGTCTCTATTTATTCAGCTTTCAATTGTGAGAATAATATTCGGATGTTGTAGCAGTCTTAATTGTTCTAGTGTCTAGAGAAGCTTATTTCTATCACTAATTTAAAGTCTGTTAACTTTAATAACCTTTCATGAAACTTAATTTCCAGATTCTGTATCAATACCTCTATATGCTATCTTACAAGGCTGACTATATATTTCATCATTTAGACACTAAAAGCGCATATCAGATGATCGATCTAGAATTATTTCTTATTTTTCGTTTGTTTCCTCTTCAGATTCCGATCCAACAGCAAGTTTTTTATCCATGATAAATAAATTTTAAATTAATAGTTTAATTTTACCTGAACTGCAAATCTTAAAAATTGAAGCATATTATTAATCCTTTTTATATTATAATTGAAAGCATTAAGATTAGTTTAAAATTATTATATCTTAGCTGTACTTTATTTATGTGCTTAAATTATTAAGTAGTTTGGTAATATATCGCATTATTATACAAAAGAGAATTTAATTGTAGGATAGAATATTAACTTTAATTTAATTAAATATTCATTAACTATAGTTCATTGATTGGCTTTCTTCGCTTAGTTGAATTCCAGCTTTAATTGAATACTTCAACATTTGCAGAAGCATGTGACAATTGTAAACTCCTTTTGTTTGGTGTTAAGTTCTGAATATTAAAATTTACTGTTATATAGTAGGAAATTTCAGAACTTCCATAAGAGATTACATGTTTGTAAATGCTATTGACAGTCTCTCTGCTACGAGCTTAGGAAGGTTAATTCATGTACTTGTCAAATTTCCGGTATACTATTTCAATTATTCTTAATTTTGATTCGAATTTGAAGAGTTTTATAAGAAAATTTCCAGGTCCTGCTAGTCCTATACTAATGTGATACTTTTAGTTACATGTTTTTAAGTTAGAAAAGAATCAAGTTTTTTAAGTGCTTTTTCCAAGCTACAAGATCTCTAAGTAAATTTCTAGAAGTTCTAGTTATCTTCTTAGGTGTCAGTTTTATTATTATTCATGCTTTTACTTTGAAGCTGTTTATAAGCCTCAACATTATCTTCTTATGATTCTAGCATAATATTTTAGAAAAAGCTGAATGGTTCGTCTTTATTTTTCTTAATATTGTATATTTTTATATTTATACTGATAACTTATAAAGCTTTCTACTAGCTTGATTAAAGGAAATCAAAAGTAAGACAAATAGCAAAATCGTGTTTTTTAGAAAAGACTCTTAACTATTACTTTTGGTTGCTAAGATTTGATGGCTATATTTATATTTTTAATTCTTCGCTTTGATTATAGCTACTATTTTAAATCTTTTACTAAATTGCTTTCTAAATGCCTCATCCTTCGTATTGTTCTTTCCATTTCTAAAAGCAAGTTGTATACTTTATTATTAAGTTATCTTTGTTTCAACCTTCTTACAATAGTTTTATCAGAATTTTAGCGATGTTTTTACAGTCGTCAATTCCTGAATGATGCCTACCTTCATGTTAAATATTTAGATCTAATAAAGTGCTCATCATTCCTTTAGCCTTCTTTTAATAGACTCCATAATAAATATCCTTAACATTTATAAATCGTTGGTAATAAAAAGGAATTTCCAACTGTTTATATTTGCTCTCTGATGGTAGACAGCTTTTAAGGTCTCAATCTCCGCAAGTAACAAATATCCAATTTTTGGGATCGGAATATTCCTAATTTTCCTCTATGAACTATTAAAATTCCTAAATTACCTATTCTAGATAAATTCCATTATCAACCTATTCTTATGTAATACCTGTTAACTCTGTACAAAACTAAGTGATAATCGGATAAACTTTTGTTTTTACATATCGATGGAAAGTATTTACTACTTACAGATTCTACTTTGATATAACAAGAACTGGGAATTCTATTATCTCTTAACAATTTAATCTCCCATTGTCTACACAATTCGCTTCAAAATCAAGAACGAAATAATATTAAAAATGAGAATATTCAACAGATTTTAGCTTATTTTCTTAAGATTGCTTTATGGATTCTAAGGTATCTCTTTCTAAGAACCTTTATAAATCGACTTGCTGATTATCTACTATCACTTATTTATAATATTTTGGATTTATGCTGTCAGATGTTAAAACTTCACCATTAAAAGAAAGATAGAAATTCAGACCTTCTGCTATTGCTAGTTCAGCATCGATTTCTATAATTACCTCTTATTTAAATTATGCTTCAGAAATTAGTTAGCTTTAATTAGTAGTTCAGGCGATAAAATCTACAGAATTAAAATGCTTACGAATATATTTTTTTGAAACAGGCTTGATGCCCTTCTTCAAAATATTGTCTAAGTACCTTTTCTAAGTTTCATAAATAATTGATCATGCTTTTTTTTAAACAGTTGCTAAGTCAAGAATATCTAGCTTCTCTTATTCAACGACAGTCTTTATTGTATGTCCCTATTTAGCTCTTATATAATATTTTCTATGTTCTTTCTTTATCTCAAAACGTTTTTTTTCGTCATTCTGTACTATAATTTCCAGTTGGTTTTGGGTTATTCCCTTGAACTATTAAAGATCCAGAATATCACTAAGCAGACACCATCCTTCAGTTGTGATTTATACTTAAAGATCAGTTGCTTAATGTCTTAATACTAAAGCAAGGCTTTTTGATATTTACTAGTCACTTAAATTATTTGATTCTTAACTTTTATATTACATGCACTTCTATTTATTTATTCTTTCTTAAGCATCATATGTTCCTAAACCTTTATAACAGTATAAATTGCTATCAAACTATCAAAAAATATCATATAAGTTTATCTATAAAAACAGCTTTAATTACCAAGTATTGCAATTACCAAAGATATAGTACCCTATTGGTTTATATTAGTAACTAAGAGTAAATTATAATGCTTAAACTTAATACTTTAGGTATAATAGCCTGATTATAATTAATAGAGCTACTCATTATTAATAAGTTTAGTTTAAATAGAGAACATTATAGAAACAAGCTAAAACTAAGTGCTTATTATTAGATTTCCAGTTATATAATATAGATATTAATGAAGGAAAGATATTATAGAGATATTTAATTTGAGCTAAAGCTGCTTAATATTTATATATACTTAGTTATTAGAGACTCTATGCTAAGATCAGAATTTAGCATTATTTAATTAATTTTCATAGTCAAAACTGAAAGTTGCTGATATTATTCCATCCTTGCTAATAATATTAGATACACTTTATAAGCCTTCTAAGCAATAAGTTTTGAATAGAAAGGTAGATATATGGAAAAATGTGGATATAGGTAGAATCAATAGTAAAAGAAGTAAATATATAAGATAAAAATAATACATAACTATATATTAAAATAATATCTATTCAAAAACCTTCTTATTGTAGCTAATTTAAGTTCAGTATACAGCTTTATTGAGAAAAATCATAATATAAATTCTATTATAAGAGAGGCATTAAATAGAGCTTCAAGTAATATTATCTATCATATCTTGCTATTAAAATCATATTTGCTAGTTAAATTTTGAAAGGTAATAATTAATTATAAAAGTATACTCCATAGTTAAAAGGCATGAAATCAAAGCTATATAGTTTAAATTAAAAAATGCTTTTGGAAATCATCTTAGCACTGTTTTTTATAATTCTGACATCAACTATTTTATTCCTTGCTTATTCGGGAGCTTTTTCAAAGGCTTAGATCTAGAGAGGAAATTTAGAGCCTTTAAAGTTTCTTTATGCTAAATATATTGGGGATTATAAAAAAATAGGAGATGTCTAGTAGAGGATAAGGAATATAGCACAATAGGCTGGAATTAAGAATGATGATCTCAAAATTATTTGTATGTTTTATGATTGTCCTTAAGACACTGATCCAGAAAACCAAAAAGCGATAGTTGGCTTTTGTATTGACTCTTTATCTCAGAGCAAAAAGGAAGAACTCATAGAGTATTAGTACTTAATTTACGGAGAAACACAAAAATGCCAAAGTTTTTACATTGCTTATCCTTATAAAAACGACTTAATATCTTTATACTTTGGAATCAAAAAATCTTATCCCTTATTATCAGATCACATAATAAAGAATCAATTTTAAAACGAGTTTCACGTTTCTGTGGAAGTTTACCATAAAGGACTAATTTATTTCCATTTCCCCATTTCTAACGCTTAGAAATTGCTGTTTTATTAGAAATGAACTATTATATTTAATACTATCTTACTCTTGCTCTTAACAATATGCTAATATCTCTAATCTTTAATATTACTCAATAATATATTTTAATCATTAGGCATCTTTTGCATCATTTAGTACTAACTTCTCATTAATTGTCTAGTCTTTGCTTCTAGTATATTTCGTAAAAATAGAAAATAAATTGCTTCCTATAAGTTTAAATGTGCGTGGAGGTTAGAATTTGTATATAATCTAGCAGTAAATAATTATTTTAATAAAAAGAAAGATTTTTCCATAGTCTGGAAATAACTAGATGACTCTTTTAGAGAGACTACAAAATTTCTTAACAGTATATGATATCATATTGTAAATCCAAGATTATTGATTAAGAATGAATAGAAGACTTGAAAACATATATAAATCATTAAATTCTAATATTTTTCAAAGCTATTTACTGAATTTGGCGAACATTTCCTGAACAAACTCTTCTACTAAAATTTCATATTCTTTATCTTCGTCAAAAAAATCTGCTGTTTCTGCTGATCGTAATGCATACACTTTTTCTTTTGGAGGTAAGAATTCGCTTGCTTTCTTCATGCTTGGAGCGTTCATTTGCATCTTTACTTCTGAATACTCATAGAAAGACTTCTTTTGGTTTGGAATATAATCCATATTGTTTCGACTTCAATCAAATTACTTTAAAAAATGTCCTTCCCTTTAGTTATCACATAGACGAACTACAATTGAGGCTCAATCCAAAAATTGCTTTTAATCTCCTTATTGAAACACTGGGATTTAATAGTGCCCAGATTTAACTGACTGATTTTCGAAAATAGGTAGTTAAGCTCATCCAACATTCTTTGTAGTTTATTGCTAAGCACCATACTTATCAATATAAAATAGAATATGTTTGATCTGAAATATCATCTATGAAGTAGCTTAAGGCTAATCATGATAAGTAACCCATTCTTCTTCGTATTTTTAAGATTTAACAGCACTTGACCAGTTTATTTTCTAAGTAATATGTCTATTTTACGGATTTTCATTAACGTATGATATTACTATATATAACCCATCCTCACTCGGCATTTAATGGATGCAATCAATTGATACTCGAAAGCCTGCTTAAGGATTGTAAGGAGCAACATACATTAAATTAAGAGGTGGAGTGATAGCGGAATATTCAGTATGCTCTTCTATTCATTCCAATAGGTATTTATCATTTTTACTCTGTACAATGCGCATCTACCATTATAATTCTTAAGTTCGTTGTCTGATAGTTTGGCGATACTCCTCATTTGTTAATTATTGATTTCTTTAAGCATATAACATTTTTTCGAATCTCCCTGGATTACATATCTAATTATTATATAATGCGTCTTCATATTTAGGAGGTAGAACGACTATTTCCTTTTCTAGTCATTTATCCTCAGGAACATCCGCAATACCTAAAACAACAAGTCCTTCTTCAGGAGCTTTTATAATCCTTACTAGAACTGTACAACCAGGAACTTTTTCTAACTTATAGAAATTTCCAAGCATCAAAGGAGCCTTGAATTAATTAAAGCCTGTAAATACAGGCAATTAGAAATATCCAGTATTTACATAGAAATTTTTCTCATTCTGGTTAAAGGGTTAATTTTTGCCAGTTCTATCTACAAACACATTAATTGGAGCATATCCAACTACTCTTTATTACTTAGAAAATGTATCTACTGTGGCTATGGTTACTATAGCTAAGCTTGTTGGATCAAACTTTGTGCTTCTATACTCATAACGCAGATGATAAATAGGTGAATTAAACATGCTATCTAAGTCTGGTAATCCTGAAGTAGGGAAACTTAACGTTTCTAAATTTATGCTGACAATATGAAAGTTAACTTTAGTGCATGTACAGTTGTCAGGAAGAAATCTAACTTAGTCAACGTAAATATCAATACCTGCATTTGTATAATTTAAAGGAGTAGAATCCCAATGCGTGCTTGATTCAATATAAGGAAGGCTTTCTCCTTTCTCTAAAACCTAGAACACTCTCTCTTAAATAGATTTCTAAGCACTTGCTTCTGAAAAAGTTATTTTAACAGAACTAGGTCACTTTACTAGGATTTCTGGGTGAGGAATAGGTACTACAACATTACCCTTAAAAAGCTCAAGAGTATATGATCCAAAATTTAGATTTTAGAGTGAATGGTTGCTTATTTAAAATCCAGTTCAGGCTTTAGTTTCTCATTAGGTATTAACTTCTCTCTTTAACTACGAATTTAAGTAATAACCATTTTCAACACTCTGTATCAACTCTATTATCACAAAGACTTATTAATTCCATCCAGTGGAAAACAAATAATGCAAGAAATTTCTCCTGAATGTGCATTCTGTGTTTTTAAGTGCTTCTTTATTATTTTGAAGAGAACTAATCCAACTACACTATTTATTCAGCTCTTAATCAAGTAGAAAGCCAGAGGAATTCCTAAGGCTTATTTTTAATTTATATTTCTCTAAACTCAAATCAATCACTTCATGTACTCTCACTTATATTCCATTATTTGCAAGAGGATTTACTTTTTCTGAAATTTTAGGTTCATTTTTTGGAGCTCCTTGAGGTACAGTTCTTAAAGCAGATGTAGGTTTATCAAAGACTGGTGAAATATGTTCAGCAGAAGGAGGTTAATTTAAATTAGTATTCTTCTAAATAAAAGTTTTTGGAAGAAGTTCACTTGACATTATTAACTAATCCAGTCTCCTTCGTACATTCTCCATTTCCTTTAGCGAATTCTCATAATGATACCTAGGGTATTGCAAAATCTATTTCTTCTCATCTAATTTAGCAGTAGATTGAGTTTATGAAAGTATCTTCTATTAGTCTATATCATAGTCAAATCTTTTCAAAGCTTCAAAGTCTTAAACTTATTAATTTTTGAACTGAACAGCTTTTGAAAGATAGTTCTATCTAGGAGTAGAAATAACTTAAGTTCCTATAAATTTATAATTAGTTTATCTTTCCATTTTCAATAAGCAAATCTAATGAATCTTATTATGCTAAATTATTAATTAGTTAATGAAACTTATTTTAACTACCTTTAGTAATTAGCTGCTCCTTTAGCTACTTGTATACAATTAGTCATACCTAATCATTAGTTTCTAGGATAGTATTATCCTAGAATTATCATTTGGAATAGCAAGAATTCTATATTCAGAACTTTAAGTATTTATCACTTTAAGATAGAATATGAAGCAATGTATATCCATAACTAGCTATATTATATATAGGAGTAGCTACATTTCTAGAAGGTTCTATTAATACCTAAAGAACTATCACTCATATTTATATAATTTCTAAATACAGTATAATAACCTATTATCATATTAACTAAGAGTCATATATTTAATAATGCTATTTATATATTTAGCTGCTTAGTAAGATGCTTAGAGTATTAGCAGTGACGATAAGCTTATTATTCTAAGAATTAAATTTAAATTTGCTTTAGAATAAATAGTTAGCTTAAGTTAACAGAGTACTTTGATATTAATATATATAAGTGAGATTGAAGTGTAATAATTAAAGTAATATAAAGCGACATTTATAAAGAAATAAGGAAATATTAATAATAAAATATAGTGTATTACATTCAATGAAGGTCTTTAAATAATAGGAGATAGATTGAATTATTAAAAATATTTAACTAACTAAATAGCAACATTTAATTGATCACTTCTACTCCCTCTAAGATCAAGAACTCAAAGATAGTTTCATGAGTTAACTTAGAAAAATTAATTTCGTCTAGTTTCAAAATAATATCAACTAGTTTCTTGGTAGCCTTAATAATAACCAGCCTAAAGCGAACGAGCAGGCTTTAATTCCTAAAGATATTATACATAATTTAAGAAGCTTTGACGAAAAACTTAAAGAAGACTATTATATGGCAGGTATTAAGCTGATTCATGAATAAAGAATAGCAGTATTATCTATGGCAGGCAGGAATACTTAAGAATAGTTTTAAATACCAAGCAAAGGAATGATTATCATTGATTATTTGACTTAAAAATCCGTTTTTTAGCTTTATGCTGAAAAAATTTTTGAAATTAGAAAGCAAGTTTCTAAAACACTAGGATTGAGTTAGTTATCACCACCTGTTTTATGATTAATTTTGACTTCTGAGAAAAATCATATCCAAACAGTTAACTTTTTCGCAAAGCATAATTATTTCGGATATGAAAAAGATTGAATAGTGTTCTTTTAGCAAAACTCTTTACCTGTTATTTCATAGGATGGAAAAATACTATTAAAAGATAAAGGGGAATTACTAACTACTGAAAATGGGAATGGAGGAATGTATTGGACTATGTTTGAACATTAAATTTTAGCATTATTGTAAGTTTATTTATGTCAGATAAGATAAAGCAATTCTTTACACCTAAATTACTGGAATGGATAACTTACTTCTTAAAGTTCTAGATCCAGTATTTATAGGATTTACGTATAAACATGAATTTTAGTTTTCAACTAAAACAGTTACTAAAATAGAAGCTGATGAAAAGACTGGAATTTTTGCATAAGTGAATGGCTAGTTGAAAGTGATAGAATATTCAGAATTATCATTTGAGTAAATATCAAAATTAGACCAAAGCCTAAGGCCCTATTATTCCTTAGCTCATATAAACGATTCACTTTTCTCTACATAGTGGCTTATACGATCATGTACCACTTGGAGGAGAAATATAGATGACTATTTTCATGTTAAGAAGACTAAGTACTAGTACTATGATGAGAGCTAGAGCAAAATAGTAACTTCTTTAAGAGAAAACTCTTATGCTTTCGAACTTTTTTATTTTGATGTCTTTCCCTATTTTCCTTATGACCAAATAGGTATTCTGAAAGTAGAAAGAGAAGAAGAATATGCTCCTTTAAAGAATGCAAGTGAAGGTGAAATAGGAAGTTTCGATACTGCTCTAAGATTGTTTATGTAATATAATATAAACCAGCTCCATAAGATCTTCTCTGCAACTTCAGGAAATCAGATTACAGATTTAAAGAAATTTCAAGCAAGTCAAGGAGAAAAAAAGTCTACTTAACTAAATTAAAATAATGAAAACGATGAAAAAAACGAAGGGCTTGAAACTATTTTATCCAGGAAGTCAAAAAATAATATCCTACAAGCTAAACTCTAATTTTTATTTTAAAATAATTGATAAATTTAAGAATATTTAATAATAACTATCTATAATATAAGACAATGCTTTAATACTGTTATCTTGATACTTTTAAATAAGATTAATATTGGCAATGATAAAGATTAACTAAATATAAGTGGAATTAATTGATCCATGCCAAATATTTATAAAATAAATTTTTAATATTAAAGTAAAAGAGTAAATAAAGAATTCATTACTTTTTTCTACAAGTACACAACTAGGGTGTTTTCTTGCAGGTCTTACAGAATTATTTTCTACAATTCACGCAAACAATAAAAACTGCATTTTTATTTAAAATTTTTAGCACTGAGTTGCAGTTTGGATCAGGACAAGTGATATTTTCTTCTTATTCTGGTATAATTTATACTGGACTTGAACTTCCTTTCATTCCATCTAGTTCTTACTTCATGAATATAAGCATCTTCATTAGTTTTAATTTGTCTTATTTCAAATTATTAATATATGCTTTTGAGTCTTTATCTAATTTAACAGAGTGTCGCTCCTTATTTTCTTCAGATTTTGATTCATTGTTAATCTTGATTTCTTCATCTTCACTTAAATTGTCGAACTACTAGCGTAAAACATTTCCTTCAGTTTTTCTTTCATTTTTAAAAGTTTCTACAAAAGGCGATACTTTTTATTTTGTTGTATGTCTTGCTCCTTTTTTTTTCTAAAGTTCATAGCAAAAGACCTATTAATCATAGACTTTCTGGATCAAAATTTTATTTTCATCTTCCTTTTTCCAGAAGTTTCTGCATATGTTGGATTCAAAATCTTCTTTAAGCATACGTGAGCGATTGTACTGGTATTCTAAAATTTTTTCAGGCAGATTATCTGGGTTAGGTCTGAAGAAAAGATCTTAAGATTTGGATTATATATTTGAAGTGGTGAAGGACTAGTTTTTAGTAACTAAAGGAGAGATAATACTATTTTGAATATCTTAAACTTCTGATTAATTTAATAGATTGCTTTTGTAACTTGAAACAGGACTTTCGACTGTTTATATATACAATTCTCTTTCCTACTGCTTCATTTTGTACTACTCTTTTTGAATTTATTAGGCTTCTTTTCAAAAATTTTAAGGTTCTATTTCAAGATCTTCATCAGGGAATTCATCTATTTGATTTTGATTATAAACAAGAAGTGTATTACTAGGAATTTTGGCTTAGATATCTTATTAATATTTTATTCTCTAACCATTGAATTATTTAGACTAGTCTTCAAATTCAGACAAAATTAACTAGTCTAAATCTATCGATTTATCTGATAGTTATGACTAGATTTCATAGAAGTTCTTTCTAAGTTTAATTAAATCTATCTAATTTAGACTGTTTGCTTTCTACAATTTTTTGTTTTCCTGCTCTTATAATTTAATAAGGTTTTGCTTGCTTAAAGTTTAATTATTTCCTAAAGCAAAATTTTATTTATTGGATTCGTTTAAATTAACACTAGAAGGCTTCTTTTTCTATGGAATGGATTTATCAATTTCAAATTATTTATTTATGAAGTAATTAAACTCTGAAGGAGATATTTTACTTCTACCTTCAGTTTCAATATTTTCTTGAATTTCCTTTGTGTTAGAATGCTAAGAAAAGTTGGACATACTTTTTGACACTCCGTGCTTTATTTGCTCTTTTTAATCTTATTAATACGAGTTTTTGCTTAATTAAAATTAAGATTAACTATCAACTTGAACACTATTTTTAGAGATTCTTCTAGATTAGTCTATCATTTGCTAATTATTCTCAGTGCTTTATGAGATATTCTATTATATAAACTATAAGTTAGTATTCTGCTCGTTATCTCAGTTCTAAAATTCTGATTAATATTGGTTAAAATCTTCTTAACTATTTTTTCTCTGCATTTCTTCTTGTTAAAAGGAAAGATGTAACGGAGAATCTGTTTTTTGTGAATTTTATTTTTAAAAGTGCATGTTCTATTCTACAAGGGACCTTTTGCTCGATTAAAGTTAGGAGTTTCTATTTTTAACGCTTTCTTCTTTAAGTGATTCTAAAAATTGGCTCTAATTTAAAAAATCGAAGTCTTTTATATCCGACGCTTCTCTTTCTTGTTAAACAAAATGATCTTAAGAAAAAAATTCAATTTTGTTAATTGAATTTAGCTATTCAAGGTTTTGCTATGTTAACTTAAAAGATTAAAATTCATCTTTAGCGATAGGACTTGCACAGAAACTTCTTTCACCTTAAAACTACTTTTCTTGCAAACCTTCAGCAACTTTTATATCTTAACTAAAGCTTTAAGCTTTGGATATCCTACCTATTTCCTTTCTTTTTTTCTTTTCTTCTAATTCTTTTTATTACTCTTTCATAAATCCTGTTAATTGGTCTGCAAAAGCTTCTTCTTCATTTCCTAATGATCTATTTAAGTTTTATTTCATATCTCAATTTTAAAGACTCTCTTCTTACTCAAATTCGTATGTTATTTATTCTACTTTATTAAGCTAATTCATAGGATCACCACTTTATAAATAATTTTATTTTAGCTTTTTATTTTATTCTACTACTTCACTTTGAAACATCTCTTCTTGCTCCTTCTATTAGTTTTTTTAATTTTTAGTTCCCTACTTTTATTACTAGAAAGATAACATCTATTCTGATTAAGAATTTTTAAGGGAAGATTTACCACCCATTTGCTAGCCTTTAAGTTTATTTGGCTATTAAAACAGTTAATCTTGATTTTGAGGCATTTATTTTTAAGAACTTTCTTCAGTATTCTAATACAGCTACTATTACGATAGCAATTATTCTGTTTTAGATACTTATAAATTCTGATTAGCTTTTGATAATTCGTTTTAGTGTTTAAGTTTCTAAGACATTTATTTAGGCTGATATTATTTGTCTGCACTTTAGGGTGTGCTTTATTTAAAAGATGAATTAAGACTTTCTTAATATTAGCTTTCTACTTACGAAATTTCCATCTAAGATTAGCTTTACGATCTCTTTCCTTCGTTTTTTTGATTCTTAAGTTTATCCGCTACTTTTTCAAATAACTAAGTCAAGTGGTAAATTTTCTGTTCACAATCATCAACATCTTGCTATAAATCTTTGTTTTCAACCTAAGTTCTCTACAACTCTTCCCTTAATACTTTATTTTAAAACTAGAAGGAGAAAAGTTGTTCCATAAAGATCTGAGGGTTTTGCTGCAGCTTCTGCATAAAATCGTTAAACACTTAATTTGGATTTTCTTAAAACTTTTTAAAGTCCATTATATCAAATTAAGTTTTGGGGTAGTTAAATCCTTAATTCTAAGAGTCTACTCTAGCTTCCATTAATAGTTTTATTTACAAAGTTAGAAAACTATTAATCAAGTTTAAAGTTAAAACACATATAAACTCTTTAGCAGTTTAAGTATTTAAATATGATCATTGTTTCTCATACTTTAAGCTGAGTTTTTAGATGTAATATCTACAAAAAGCTGTGTAGAAGTATTCATTTTAAATTCTTTCATAACTGAAATGGTTAATTATCAAACCTTATTCTTACTGTTAAAGCTTGAATTTTTCATTTTATATGTTTCTTAAGTTTATTAATTTAGTGCAATTTTTATTACTTTCTATAAAAGTAATTAGCTAAGATAGTTGCTAGTGCTTATTAACGTCTTGTTATATTTATAAAATGAGTTAAGGCTAGAATGTATTTGTAAATATTATGAAATTAAAGTAACTTTAAATAAAATTAAAGAATGCTGATGTTATTATAAGTTACTAAAATTACGAGTTATAAAACTAGCTGGTTTTAATGTTCAGTATATGAATTTCTTAAAGAATAAAGAACTTTATTGGTTTATAATCATTTGATTTTGGTTTATATCTACTTGCTTCTCTAATTCATTTATCCTTCTTTTTTACTTGCTTATTTATTACTAATTAAGGTTCTATTATGTAACTATATCTATAATTAAATAAATATGAAAATGGTTTAAATTATAGAGAGATTTGATGGAATAATGAATAGTAAACCAAACTTAGTAAAATGTTAATCATAAAGATTTCTTCTGTTCAAAATTCTCTTCTTATTCAAAAGAATCCTTTATGTAATTCTTTTGTTAGTCTTATTAATAAGTGCTTTAATTTTTATAAAGAGCCTTAAAGTTAATAGATTGTAATTGCTGCTTATTAAGTTTACTTAGTTTATCCGATTGCTTATGTTTCTTTATTACAGGCTCTGCTGTTTTTAATTTGTAAACTGTATTCAGTTAGTCTATTACATTTTTTAACTTTTGATCTTAAGCAAGTTCCATTGATCTTTCTCTTGTTGTTTTATTTCCACATAATTTAGAAGGATAGTTTGCATATGTTATACTTTAACTATTAGAGTAGGTACTAAGGATTTGATGGTGCTTATTCTTTATATTAATGTTTGAAAAGTCTTTTATTTCTGCTTTAGCTACCTTATTTATGATAGAAAAGTCTTATGAAGTTGATATATTTTGTGTATTTTGATCTTCGAATAATTTCTTATGTCTTTACATTAAAATAGGCTAATTTAGAGATTTAGCTTTTAATTCTTTTTACTCACTTTTAGAGTATATTTAAGGACTTTTTAGTTTTGCAGTTTAATGTTCATTGGCAAAGGAGCAGGTAATATTTTTCTTTTACAGGTTAAAAATGTTTTCAGTATTACTCTTTTAATGTTTTGGGTTACTTTTAGACATATTTTCCTATGTTTTTCATATTCTGCTTTGTGTGTTGGAATTCTATTATAAAATGCTAATTTTAATCTTCAAATCTTGCTTCTATTAGTCTACTTCTTCAATAGCATTTCTAATTATTCTTTCACAGCTTTTAGACTTATTTTACTTTTACTTTATTTCTACTAGTTTGTTTGTAAGATTTGCAGACCTTTCACTATTTTCCTGTACTTAGATTCTCTACCTTGATTTTTAATGAGAAAGACTTTACTTTACATTATTTGACGCTTACATTTGGGATAAATTTTTCATAGCTTCCTCTTTTTCATTCTGTTATTTCAAGAAATCAAATAGAATTTGCTAGTTTGGAGGCGTCAAGTTAATTTTTCTATCTTGCTACATTTTTTTCATATTCTTTTGTCTAATATACACAGTTTTAATAAGTTTGTAAGTATTTTAATCAAGCTTTACATTATCCTAATTAATTTTAATTTTTCATTTCCCATCATATGGAGATTAGTAGAACCCTGGATCTACATCTTAAATAGTTTCCTTGATATACTTAATTTTATCCGAAGTTTTGCCTGAGTACATATTTTAACTTAATTAATTTTGTTAGAAGTTTTTTGTATCTAAAAAGGACATTTCGTTGAAAAACCTTCTTTATAAATTTTCTTTCATGCTTTTTAAATATAGGTTTATATCGCTTCCTTAAGGCTTTGTTTTGTACCCCTTTTTAACAAATAAATTGTCAAATTATTCGAACTAATTATTTTTATACTCTAAAGGATCTTCTTATAGAGATGGTTTAATCGTATCTTTTCTAGAAGATTTTCTATTAGATACTATATTTTTTATTAGATATGACGAAGACATCTATCTAGCTGATTTCCTTTCTGTGTTTTTCTAAATATTCATGCTTTACTACAGATTTGGCAGAATTTTTGTATCTCTTTTTGTATTTTACTCTTATCTGGAAACCTAATTTTGGATATTGTTTGATAAGCTTTAAAGCTAGTTATTTTCCTTATTTTCACTTGATTCTTATACTAGTTAAAACTTCTTATTCTATCTTACCATAGTGATAGGTAAGCTAAATCTAGGCTTATTCAAATTAGAAGTACTTGAAATACCAGCAGAATTAGAATCTTATCAATTTTCTAAGTTCTCCTGCTCTAGACTGTCATCTAAATTATGTAAGCGGTTAGGTATATAAGGTAATTAACCTTATTGCATGTTTAATTTTTAATTAGAAGAGGTATAAATAATCATACTTCCTGCCTATTTAAATTTAATTCATTTACTTTATTATTTACTATTCTTCCTTTTCATGCTTACTGTATTCTCCTTCTTTTACCGCTTTGAGGAAACAAAAATGAGCTTTATATGAGAACTTCAGTTATAAATGTATGAAATTATAGACGTTTAAAATAGATTTGATTTTAAGTGTATTCTGATATAAGAGGAAGAAAATAGTTTGCATTTTATTTAAAGGACATTAAAATCGTTATTAACATGTTGCTTAGATTTTATAATAAATGGATCTTGAAAGTCAAAGTTAGACTGCTTACAAATCTCTCCCTAATTAGAAGCTAAAATCTTGGTTTTTGTTACCTCCTCCTCCTGTTTATGATTTAAGTATTTAAAAGCAATATTTTATGAAAAGAAGACATGAAGGATAAGGTATTTGCGCTGCAATTTAGCATAATTTGTATTGCTATTAACTAGGAATCTCTCTAGCCATACTTTTCCTTTGGTACTAGCATCTTTTTAAAAATCTTGGGTTTTTCTTGTGAATCATAATGGGAATTTTATAAGTTTTAAATGTAATTGAAAGCTATAAGAGTGATATATCTATCTGTCTTTCTAATATTGTCAAGGACAAAACTATTTATACATATATTGAGTAGCTTCGAAGAGCAACTCCTTAAATTGGCTGGATTGTACGAGCTTTGAGAAAATAAGTTTCTACTGACAAGAATGGAAAGTAAGAGATTACTAATGTACTAGTTCATGAGCAAAAGACTACCTTCTATATTGAAAATTGGACAGATCGTACTCCAGCAGTTGAAAATATAGGCTCTTACTCTATAGTGAAGATAAATTTTCTAAAGTAATTTACTTTCGACACTGAAAATTCTAAGAAGATATATGCTGATAAGAGATAGTTGTTCTATAATGCTAACAACACTGAAGAAATCATTGAATTTGAGGAACTATTTTTATTAGAAGGCTTCAAGCCTTTCATTCTTAATATCACAGAAGATGCTTTAGTTCCTTGGTGGATGCACGTTATTTGGTTCTGGATATTTCATTGTGGAGGTATGGGATGGTTCTATAGAATAGCATTTAAAGCTAGCATTGGAGAGTTTAACTTTGGCTTCATAAAGGAAGTCTCAAGAACAAAAATGGATATTCCAAACATTACTCAAAAAATATACCCCAAGTCTAGCCCTAATTTAGTTTGAGAATGGTCAAACTAACTAATTATTTAAGCATTTTAGCATTCTTATTAATAGAAAATAATTAAGTTATAATCTTTCTTAATCTCATAATAGTGTATCTAACAAGCCTTAAATAAAAAGACTCAATAATAACTATAACCAAAGCATGTCTAATTAAAATCAAACTAGTTATAATCACTAATATAGCTCTCTTCCTCTTTATGCTTCTTAAATCTCCTTTTTAATAGATATGCTATCTAACTTACTTAACTTCTAGCCTTATAACTACTTTTATAAATGCTATTACACATTTTATGTTATATTCACTTAATTAATTAGTTAGCAATATAATACCTTATAGGTTTATTTATTATGTTAATATAATAAATATTTAGATAGAATTATTCATTTTTAGATAAAGAAGCGATAGTTATAAAAGAAATAATAAATAGCTTGATTATATAGATTTAACTATCATTATGTATAATTTGCTTAAATATCGTACTTTGTATAGCTTATAGCACTATAAATGGCTTAGGAAGTTTCTTAGATAATAGTATTTTATACCATCTAATATATCTATTATAACTTATACCTCTTATCTTTTTCCATTTATTAGCCTCTCAGATTTAAGCCTATTAGCCATATATTACAGTTAAAGTTAAATTGACTTATATATTTAAGTTTTTAGTTGAAATTACTTTTGTTGAATTAGTTAGGATAAAGATGTTGGATTGGTAATGTGTATTATATAGGAAAGTATTAGGATATTAATTAAGTTAGTTAAAGATAGATTAATTGGTTAATTATATTAATGTAGAACATTAATTATCTTTATTAAATCTAATTATGTCATTTGATATGGAGAAGCAAACCTTTCCTTCTACTGATTATAAGGTCCTCTAAGAAAAACTAGAGGACTTTTCTTCCTAAGATGGTGATCTAACTGATGATGATTCTCATTAAAAACCGCAACCTACATGGTTTCTTCCTGTTGTTCCTCAAGTATATAACAGAGAAATTATGAGTAAAGCTGCGTTTAGGAAATGATCAGAGGGGTAAGGATGTTGGTAGGCATGGTGAAAGCATTGGTATTGCTTATCATTTTGGGTTGGATTAATGATTATGTGAGTGATTTTTGTGAAGCTAACACAAAATCGTGGCTAATTAGTTGAGTATCTTTTATGGGTAATTTTAGCAGTATTGGAAATTATTTGTTTCTTAGAGGCTTTCAAATGTGATGTTCGTAAGACACTAAAAAATATGAAAACCAAATAAAATATTATGGATTTAATATCAACAACTTAAGAAAAATTCCCTGTTATTTACTGGAAGGTGAAAGCTTGGCATACAAAAAATGAGAAGGGGCATAAAAAATAGAGAGTAAAATCTAATAAACAAAAGACAACTTTTGCCTATGAGCAATGTCAAGATAAAAGTCCTTCAATACTTGATTAGTTTCAAAAGTATGATATCATAAAAATTCACTTTCTCACTTAGCTTGCTTTTGAAAATGAAGAAACTAAAAATATTTATACAAGTAGAAGAGAAAAGTTTTTTGCAGTAAACAAAACTGATAAATAAGTTAATTTTGAAGAATTAATTGAAATAGAAGGTTTTTAAGAATACGCTCTAGGAATATCTTAAAAGGCTTAAATCCCATGGTGGTTTAACTAATTTTGGTTTTGGATCTTCACAGTATTTGGACTTTCTTGGTTCTATAGACTGAAATTTAATTCTAGAGTAGGAGAGTTCGACTACACTTATATAAAAATGATTAGTAGAAATAAAGTTGATATACCAGGTGTTACATTGGAAATAAGTGCCAGAACAAGTCCTCAAGCTATATGAAAAGGATACTTATTATTAAAATATTACCATATATCTAAAAAAGTTAATCAAACTAAATTTAAAATTACTTATTTTACTATGAAATAGAATAATAATATTCTCCTTAAAATGTAAAAAAACCTCGTTTCAGTTAAAATGATTTTTCTATTAAAGTCTAGTAAATTAAAGCCTCTAACTTATGATTAATGATAGTATTTTAAAAAGCTTTATACAAATAGATGTAAGGGAGTTACTTTGATCACTTTAGATTTTTTAAATACTTAATAGAATTTAAACGAGATTCTGTAAGTTTAAAATGTATAGTAATCAAAAGACTAAACACGTGCACTTGCATTTTTCTTTTGACAATTTGCACTTGGTACAAAACTCGTAAAAGCAAACATGACATATGATTAACTTTTCTTTTGTCTAAAAAAAAGTGTCACAATTTCTTTTTGGATTTGCACATTTTATTAAAATTCCTTAACTTGTCATTCTTCTCTTTTCAACAATCTCAACAGTTTCGGGATCTAAATTAGCTTAAATTATTTGAAAATTCTACTTAACATACTAATTTGTCTCTAAAGGCTTTTTGCAAAACTTGCAAACTAAATCTTATTCTAAGAATTTCTTTTAGGTAATTATTAATTATTTAAGTCAATTTTGAAAGCAATCTTTACAATATTTGCATTCACAAAATAAAACAATCAGATTCTAATCAATTTACTTATCCATTTTACATAAGGTGCAGAAAAATGTATTCTTAAATTCCTCTTTTGCCGTTTACTCAACTTTTCCTATTTCAAATTTATTTTAATCAAGGTTAAATGACTAAAATTACTAAATTCCTTAAAAACTCTGATTATTAGTTGGCATTTAGAACTATTGGCTACTTGTAATATTAGGTTAATTCTATTCTTAATACTATCAATTTCCAAATTAATTTTGAGAGTTAAACTGATTCTAATTTTAATGATCCTAAATATTTTACTCTATATTTTCCTAAATTTCCATAAGTAATAGTAAAGAATTATCCTATATATTGTAATATTCTACTGTTCTATTATTTTCTAGATTAGTTTGATTAAAGGTTATTGCTTAGAGATCAGGTCTAATGTTCCATTACATATTGATCTAGTTTTTAATGCTAGCTATAGATTCTTTTTTCTCTACGTTTAATTTCATTTACTAGCCATTTATATTCTGAATAATGATTTAGTACTATGAAGGCTCTACTTCAAGTTCAATATTTGGATTCTACTAAATCTAATAAAATTCTAAAGTTTATTTGTCGCTTAAATTTAAGCTTCGGTATGTTAATTTTTAGTCTTAAGGTTGGATGTTTAAAAGTTAGAAAATCTTTTACTTCACTTATAGAATTTAATCAGCTGCTTTTACTTCTATCTAAGTCTAGAGGCCATTAGAGCTTTTGATATTTAGAGTAAAAACATCTTGACTAACTAAAAGTGGTTGCTAGATCTATAAGCTATTCTATAATTAGTTAACCAAATTAACGTTTGGTAAGGAATACTAATTTTACTTTTGGTCTATAACCTAATACTGGTCCTTTATTTCTAATATTTTCTATTTAAATTCCTGAATCTAAGGTCTTTGCTTTGGATCAGGATTAAAGGCCTAATTTAGCAGATTTACAAGATTTTAGTCATTTAGGATTTGCTAGCTATATGGAGGATGCTATTTTTAGTTACTTATCTACTAGCAAATAATATCAATCGACTCGTTTTGCCAGATTTCTTATTCTTCTATCACTTCAATAGCAACGCATGCCAGTTGCCATATATCAGAACCTTTTTCTGTAGTATCTTTGACTTCTTCAAAATACTCAGGCGCAAGCCACTTACAACGATCATTTACTCTAGTTGATATATCTTAAATAAAACTTATTGGCTTATTTCCCTCTAGCTTAGGACAATCATTATCATCTAATAAAATGGCACTTGTAATAATATTTCTGTGAACTATATCTCTATTGTGAAAAACTTATACTGCTTCTGCTATTTATTGAATAAGTTTTAGCTTCAAAAACATTCTTTTATTAATGTTTTATTCTTAAGGAAATAGCATTTTCTTTTTAATCAAGTTTTCAAGATTTCCTTTTGACATATAGTCCATTACGACATAAATTACTATGTTATCCTCATCTATCACATCTATACAAACGCCATTAACATTTAGCACTCTCTCATCTTTAACTAGAGAAAGAGAATCCAGTTCTTCGTAAGCTTCGTTAATAAGTTCTTGTTTTTACTTAGTTCTACCCTAAACCATCACCTTTATAGCGTAGTCTATTCCATTTATATTCTTCAGGTAAACAGTTCCGATACTTCCTTTACCCAAAGATGTTAATTTTTTGTAAGCATTATTGCTCTCAAAAAGATCTTCTAATTTTCATATTCTAATCTATGACTTCTAGTCTTAACCTCCACCTCTCTAGATTAATAGCTGAAGGATTGAATCAACAGTTTATTCTTACATTATTAATTTAATTTATGATATAAATTTATATTAGCAACTAGCTTTACACCATATTCATAAAATAAACTACAACTATTTCTTCTTTCTTACTTCTACTCCTTCCTATTTTGTAGCTCTTTTAATCCTTTATTATTAGATAATAATCAATAGAGGCAAATAAAAGTTGCTTATATAGAGCGAAAGGATCTATAGATGAGAGTGAGTAGTAATCTAGTTACTTGATGCTTAAATAAAGCAAAGTAAGCAAATTCATAAAGGAATAAAGCCTATTATCTATACAATCTTTTTAAGTACTCAAGAATCTTAACTTGGAACTCCAATTCTTCTATTATTTCTGCTTCTATAGATATCTTAATAGATACCTAAAAATAATAAATATAGCTAATAGAAGAAATTACAACTAAGAAGCTAAATTGATAGTAAGATGAAGCTGAATAGTGATATTATAATAGATAGGGTTTGATTCTATATTCTAATATCCTAAATAACAGTCTATTTAATTAAATGATATTGAATATCCCTTATTAGCATATTCTAACTATATTATAATCTGTCTATCTTCCTTTGAAGCTATTTAAAATGCAGTGTTATACTTTAGAGTTATTAATCAATAATAAAATAAAAGTCTAACCTATTTAAGCAATAATAATTCATATTAGATATGAAAAGAAGCTGATTATATAAGTTAGGTGATAAAGCTTAAGTTTAATAAATAATGGATATATAACACAACTATACTACATAATTATAAAGTGAGTTAGAAGAAAAACTACTAAGTTAATAAACATCAATAATCAGATCCTTTATCCCATATATTCTATATATTTATTACCTAGTTAAGTTCTAATAATAAATGTTGGAAGTTGTATTTAAGCTAAATAAAACAGAAATAGATATGAAAAGACTACTTTAGCCTTTAGATATTATAACTTTACACTTAGATAGAGAGGAGATAAGTAAATAAAATAGATATTAGGTGTAATAAAAAGTCATTAGATAAAGATCTTATCTACTTCCTTTTAATTTAAAATTAGAAATTAATAAACTGGTAATTACTAGTAATTGGAAGGCATTTCGAAGCCTTTCCTTAGATATACTAATAGTTTTCTATAAAAAACCTAATTTTACTTTATTAGAAGTATTAAGTAACTTAGAAAATTGGCTGTCAAAGAGTGGAATTAAAAGAAATGGTGATAAGTTTAAATATTTTCTAGAACCTTTTTAACAGTAAAATTAGAAATTAGACGTAAACATTATATATATACAGTGCATGACATTTTTAAAGTTGAAACAAGTATATTTTATGAAGTTAATTATTCCCTCATTTTAAATTTAATGGTGAGCTTTTTAGTGCAAAATATTTAAAAAATATCTAGAATTTTCATAGGAACTATACTAAGAATATTTTTCAAGGAAGTTGAAGTTGTTGGCTCATATAGAGTGCCTAACTAAGGTGCTCTTATCATTTCTTCTAATCATAGTAATTAGTTTGTGGATCCTATGACGCTTATTGGTACCTGTCCTAGAGATTTGTCCTTTTTGGTTGCTTGAAAAGCTTGAACCTATCCTGTGGTTGGAAATTTTTGTAAAATTCTGCACTGTGTACCTGTAAAAAGACCTTAAGATTTTGCAACTCCTGGAAAAGGAAGCATAACAATTGAAGGAAATAAAATAACTGGAGAAGAAACTTGCTTCCAAAGTACTCTCCATCCTAAAGATCAAATTATGATTAAGGATACATTCTATCTCATTACCAAAGTGAACTCAGATACTGAAGTTGAAATAGATAAACCTGTAAATGAAATAATTAAGGAAGTCACCCCAAACTGGAAAATCATTCCTAAACTTGATTAAAGTGGAGTTTATAAAGAAGTTTGTAAACGCCTCTCAGAAGGAGCCTGTTTAGGTATTTTTCCCGAAGGAGGGTCTCATGATTAGACTGATTTACTTCCATTAAAAGCAGGAATTGCATTAATGGCTTTTGAAGCAATGATATAATATGGAATTGATGTTCAAATTATGCCAGTTGGACTTAATTATTTTTAAGGACATAGATTTAGGTCAAAATGCTTGATTGAATATGGCTATCCATTTTAAGTACCATGGGAATGGGCCGATATCTTTAAATAAAGCAGATAAAAGGCAATCGGTTTGTTATTAAAAGAACTTGAAGATAATATGAGAGATGTATGGACTACTGCTCCTAGTTTTAAAGAGCTTAAAAGACTACACACAGCTAGAAGAATTTATGTGCCTCAAAATATGAAATTAGATGCTGAAAGGAGCTTATAGCTAAGTAGAAGATTTTCTACTGGTTATAGGTATTTCAAGTAGAAATATGAAGGAACTCCTGTATTTGATAGCTTTACTAAGCAAACTGACAGCTATATACAAAATCTAAAAAACCTTGGAATATCTGATCATTAAGTAACTGATAGGCTATCTTCAAAAGCTAATATTACTCTGAATATTTTATGGAAGCTTTGCTTAGTTTTAGTTACATTTATTACATCACTACCTGGATTAATAAACGTAGGATGGCTGCTACTTTTAATTTCAATAAAAGCTCAAAAAAGTAAGAAAGTAGCATTAGCAAACAGTTCAGTAAAGGTAGTAGGAAATGATGTACTAGCAAGCTATAAAATAATATATTTTCTTCAAGTAATACCTTTATATACACTTTTGAACATCATATTCTTTACTCTAGTTTACTACTGGTACTTTGACTAATGGTATGACTGGATTTTCCCTATCATTGCTTGCTTTGTCTGGCCCTTCTACTTATACAGTAATTTTTTAATTTAGTTTGCATCTTGTCAAGTGACACTTTTGTTAGCAACTGCAAAAGTCTTTATAGTCTGATTATTTTCAAGTTTAAGAACGGAAGCGTTAAAAAACTGATAACATAGCGTTCTTAACTTTCAGATCTGCTGACAGATATAGTAGAAAAGGTTGGACCTGAAGTTTTTGATAAATTTGAGCAAATAAGAATTATCAAAAAGTAGCAAGAAGATTACGATGAAATTGCAAGTGCATTAGAAACTAGCGAGCATTTCATATTTTGACATGAACACTTTATACAGTTAAAATATTTGCTATAACCATTAATCTTCTCTTCTTTCTCATCCTTACTTTAAAACTCTCTAAGCTTATTTACAAGCATTCTGCTATTTAAAGTATCTTAGCAATAAATAGTTAAAAGCCAATTTTAAATTTCTAGATAATAAAGAATGAAGTTAGGAGTATTAATTAGCTACACTTTAAATATCTATAAGTATCTAAATAAGAAGACTATAAGTGTAAACTAATAGTAAGCTTGCTTCTAACTACTCCATTAATAAAGATTCCAAAAATTATTTAATTAAGCTATCATTGCCTCTTCAAGTTAGCAAGTTAAACAATTATAAGTTAGCTTTTCTATTTGATAAATGCTACTGAAACAAAAGATATTTCAGATCTTTATTTATAATGAAGAGACTAAGAATCATCTAAATACTTAACTTTAAGATAAAAGGAGTTAAGGTAAATGAATATATTCTCTCAATTTAATGGAACAAAAAGTAAAGCAATATGAACTATTTTAAATATAAATTACTCTACTAGATTAGAATGATTTACCTGTGATAAAATTGGAAAATTATTAATAGAGCTAATTTAAAAATATTTTAGGCTATTCCTGAATTGTATAATGCATATAAGCTTTTAAATAAAAGAAAGCGTTAGAGGAAAA
Organism: Loxodes magnus; assembly: GCA_946699065.1. Taxonomy (NCBI): domain Eukaryota; phylum Ciliophora; class Karyorelictea; order Loxodida; family Loxodidae; genus Loxodes; species Loxodes magnus. The sequence goes on from CAMPDV010000110.1 coordinate 167,323, forward strand.
AATAAACTAGTTATGAAAAGAGGAGAAAGACTGATTATAAGTGATTAGATGTGGATTATAAGAAAAAATTGTTTAATCTAATTGTAATTTTATAAAATGGAAAGAGTCTAGCAAAAAGAAAATAGCCAATATTAAAATAAATCTGATTTGCAAAGAAGGTTAAATAGTCACCAAATTAGAATTAGATCAATATCTCCAGTATTTTAATACAATTAAAATTCAGATTTGTTCATTAATGCTATCAGTGATACTATTGCAAAGCTTAAAGCTTAAGAGAATCGATAAGACTAGGAAATGAAAACTATGAAAAGCTAGTTAAATTCTTTCAGATAGCAAGCAGAATTAAATGATAATCTCCATTATAAAGAAATTAGAAGACTCAAAGATCTTTATGAAATAAAAATATCAGGATTATAAAATGAAAGCAATTAGAAAGTAAAATAGCTAAAGTTAGTTATTGAAGAAACAAAAAAATAACTGTCTAAAAGCAAAAATTTTTCTGCAAGTTTGAGATAGGATATTAGAAATGCTGAGAAGTAAACTAAGGAAATAATTTAGTATAAAGAAAGAGAAATAAAGATAATATAGGACTAAGATACTTCTTACAGAGAAAATTATTTAACTAGTAGTTAAGAGTAAATCTTATGTTTATAATAATCTCTAGAAAAGTTGCAGAAAGAAAATACCTTAATTTTGTAAAGTATGAGATAGGAGTGTGAAAATAAAATCACAGAGCTAAAAAAATAATAGGAAGAAAAAACTCTATTAATTCATAGTATGCAAATCCAATTCGAATAACTACAAGAGAAAAAAGATTAACTGAATTCCGAGCTGAAACTATAACGTAATGAAACTGAAAACTTCTCTGAGTAGCTCAAAATAGATGTGTCCTTTTAAGAATAAGATTTTGCTAGGTTAAGAAAAGCAATTTCAAATTTGCATAACTAAAATAAGCTTCTAAGCTTTGATTACTAACAACTTGAAGAAAAACTTCAAGAATTAAAAAGTAAATAGACCGAACTAAAATAGGAAAAAGCTAAATATGAAAAATTGGTTTATTGAAAAACTGATTTTTTTCTATTTAATCATTTCTTTATTCTCTGCTTAATTAATCCTTCATTTCTAATTAATAAATATACTATTTTTAGGAATTAACCCATACTCTTTTAATAAGTTCCTGAAAGTATTCCTTTTAGTTTGCTTAAAGTAGCAAATGTATTTTAGCATTTTTAATGAATGAAAAGTCTTTTAATTAAAAATAATAATCATGTACTACTTTTAATTTTCCTTAATTTACTATTCCTTCATTATAAACGAGAGCAAACTAAATAATCTAGGGCAATTAGCTATTCTTTAAAAATCTTCCTTACTACTACTACAGCCTTAATAGCCTCTTAAATATATTTAGTAATAATCTAATTATGAGAGCTTTGAAATAAGTTAATACTTATATATGTGATAAATTATAGATATATTATTGAAAGCACTAACCTTATTTTATTATATCCTTACAGTGGTTTTAGTTGAGAAATTAGTAGTTTTTATTAAGAAATTATTAAGGATAAATATTATTATGATGCTAGTAGTATTTCTCTTACTTTAAGTAGCTTGGATTAATTATTTAAGTTTTATTTCCCTATGTATACTAGTTAGGAGTTATCTTATTTCACAAAGTCTAAGATTTAGGCTTTTAAAATAGATAGAGTTTGGATTTTATATAGAAAATTTCTAAAGCTTTAATCAAAGATCTAAGAATAGAAATCTAAATAAGTGATAAAGAAGCAACCTCTAAGTTATAGTGTAATCAAGATTATACAGGTAAGCTATTAAGTTAAGCTTAATAATAAATTAATCTTGAGCAGAGTATATATGGAGCATGTATATTATACTTCAATTATTTACTTATTAATTCTAAGGGACTTATATATGATAATTAGTTCATTATGCTTATATTACTATCACTCATAATTTTAAGCATCTATCTCACTAGAGGGATAAATCTTAAGCAGTTTGCTATATACAACTGTAACTTTCCAAGAGGTAGCGTTCTAGCCCTCTGCTGAATGTACTAGAGGTAATAATTTAATTTAAAGAGAAATGCTAATACTTATAGCAGCCTTATTACTTATATTGCTTGCTCTTTTACATAAAATTCTAGTAAATATTGCTTTTGAACTAGGTATATCTTTGTTATAAATATACTTACTTTTTAAGAGATAAGGCTGATAGCATGAATATGAGGCTATTATTAAAAAGGAATTACATGGGGAGTAAAAGTTTGAAGTAGGAGAAAAGGGAGGAAGAGCAAAAATAAGACTTAGTTAGTTTTAAGATAAATTTCTTATAAATGTAATGTTTAAGCTGATTCCTCTCAAGTAGCATATTTAGCTGTCCATTCTCTGGCAGTCTGAACGAAAGCTTCATAGTTTGAAGCGTATTATTTTGCAATTTCTGGCTCCAAAGGAGATTCTAAATTGGGATTGTGAAGCATGCTCAAAATTGCCTCTACCACATACCTGGCATTTAAAGTTGGAACCCACTTGCTTGCTCCATAAATATCTTAGCAGATTTCACCATTATCAGATTTGACGTTGGGATGGTAAATTTTAGTTGTGAACTAAGCCTCTGGTGCTTTGAATGGGTAGTTCTCTGGGAATTTTAACTACAAAACGAAAATTCCAGCAGCATATGGAGTTTGTTCTGGATTGCAGATGGTCACATTCCAATTTCTGTCATTTCCTGGATCACGTTCAACAATAACTCCCTTTGGAGGGTTATTCTTCAAGTCTGTAATCTCCTTACTAAGACGCGTAAGCGCTGCCATAGTTTTATAAAGCTAAATAAGATTTCGTTAAAGCTTTATAAATAAAGAAAATTGATAAATTAAACACTAAATCTTCAACTTTCACCCATTAATTTGTTTCTATTGTAAACTGCCTCACTTTATATTATAATCCTCCCCCATCTTTCACTCAACTAATTACATCTGTTTAATTCCTCTACTCGCTCTTTATTATCTTAAATTAAAGTTATAATCTCAAGTCAGTAGATTTGTGTTTTATGACTACACTTCTAAAGCTGAAGTAGCAAACCAAGCTATTCTAAGAAGAGTTTCATATATAAAATAAAGACTAGTAAAGTGCTTTAAAGGGATTGATAATAGAAATAAGTATTTCTTTATCCTTTAATAAAGCGAATAAGATAAGCTATTTACCAATAAACCTAAGATATTACTAAGCTTATGCTAAGTACTAAACATACATAGAGACACAGCTCTTAATTAGAGATTATTTGGAAATAAAGAATAGGATAAACTAATAATCTTCATATAAATAGAGGTTCTTATTACTATTAGACGAAATAAGTATCAAAAAATTAAGTCTTACTATAACTTAAAATTATATATGCATGAGTCAAAAGAACACCTTTACTAGTGGTAGATTTAACTATAATTTAACATTTAGAGATAATTTTTAATTAAAGGGAGCAAGAATAAGCATTTAGGTTCAATTTGAAGGTAAATTAATGAATAATCAAAATGAGCATATAAAGATTACAGTCATGCAATCAATATCATTAGTTATTTCATTACTCTACCTTTATTGATTATCTCATATAAAGATAATTTCCAATAAGATAATAAATATAACTTAGCTAAACTGAAGCTTACTTTCCTCTTCAATCTTCGCAAATATTCTTATATCTACCTTTTAACTAGCTTTGAGAATTGGTTGCAAGTAACTTAAAAGAAAGCTTAGTTAATTTTTGCATATTATAGATATTTGAATTTTATAAATAGCATAAGTTAGGTAAACACTCTAATAAAGTAGCAAAGAAAGTGATATTTCATATATAATTAAAGTAGTATTTCATAATTAAACTTACATAGTTAAAATATATTATGGTAAATTTACTTTTGTAGGGATTATCCTAAATCACTTGTAACTTTTCTAAGAAAGACTAACTAAATAGTTATAAGTTTAGATATAAAAGCTATTTAGACAGCTCAAGAGAGATCTTATTAGAAAGGTAATTTACTTGGAATTGAAGGTTTGATTATATGAATAGAGTTTGATTATTGATGAAGGTCTTTTATAGAAGGTAAAATTGAGTATAGGATACATTAGCCTTTATATAATAAATTAGCTAATAAATTTAAATTTATTAGATTATAAATGTAGAGATATAAGGAACCTAATTCAATAACATAAAACTACCATTTTCATCCGCTAAATCATCAAAAAATTTGTTGTGCTTAGCATGTTTTGGAACTTTGCCAAATATTTGAGTAGCAAGTAAGTATTATTATGAAAGGGTAGAGAGAGAGATGCTGTTTATTCAATTCAAAACTTCTTCGAAACTTGTGAGACTAAATTTCTGCTGGAAGATAATGAAAATACCTCAGTTTCAAGGAAACAACTGTCAAAAAAGATTTAGCAGTATGCTTTAATTCTTATATCCTAAGGGGACTATCAAACTTCTGCCCAATTATTTGAACATTCTTAACTACTTTGCTCTATAGCAAACAGCAAGGATAAAGACTATATAGGAATTAGAGCTACTTTGCATAATAATTTAGCTTATTTCTATACTTAATAGGGAGAATTAGAAGAGGCTTTTGACCATTTGAAGGAATCATATAGACTATGAAGGAAATTGAATGACGAAGAAGGGTAAATATCGTGTAAAATAAACATGTCTCATGTACTTATGAACTTATTAAATTTATCTGAAGCTATAGAATTGAGCTAGAAATCTGTCTAAGCGCTAGAAGAAAATATCTAAACTCTGAGGAAAGGAAAAACAGATTAAGATCTTATGAAAGACTCACTTTTCATAGATAAATTGAAGATTCTGTTGTGTGGCTATAATAATTTGATAAGTTGCTTATCAAAAATTAGTCATGACCCTTAAAAAGCAAAAGAACTTGAAGAGCATAAATCTTATGCTTTCAGACTAGCTAAAAGATTTTTGGGGGATTAAAATCCATTTACGTCTAAATTCGATAAATCTAAACCAATGATCGATTTTAGAGTAAGTAAACCTTCCTAAAAGTCTAATTCTCCTTCGTAATATTCTAGTAGTAATCCTTATTTTTTTGGAGGATAAGAAAGTGATGGAATTTGAAGTGAATGCAACTAATCAAGTTCTCGTGATCCCACTACAGAAAATCAGCAAATGAATAATATAAACTCTGGAAGGACAAACGGAAGAAGCCAGTATTTAATGAAGAACTAAGAAGAACAAAATAACGAACTATAGTTAGACGATTTTTATACCTCACCCTAAATTGTAAGTCAGTAAACAAACAAAAAATAATTCACAGATATTTCTTCACCTAAGTAGTAACAAGCAAAAATAGCAGAAATTTCCTCTCCAAAATAAGAAGTAAAAAAGGAAAATCCTGCTAAATAACAAGGCTAAAGAATGTAAAATTCCCCATTTTAGGTGGAATAAGAAAATCAAACTCCCAAACAGTAAAAAATTAATTAGATACAAGAAGAAGATAAAGTACAGGTTTCTGCAACTTCAGAAGCTAAATTACCAGATATAAATTAAAAGGGTCTAGGAAAATAGCTTTGAGTAAAGTAATAATAGAAATTTAAAGAGAACCTTGATTAAAAAGCTGTTAATAAAAAGTAGCAGAAAGAAACTTAGAAAATTTAAAAAAACAAGTCGCAGAAAAATTTATAGGAAAATGAAAATAAAACCAATGCATCTGATAAACCAATAAGATAAATAAGGATGCCTGGATAGGTTAAATCTCCTTAACGTTATTTTTATTATAAAAAATAACGAGTTTATGGTAAGTTTACTATTGCAGACTTTTCATAGGAAAAGGAAATCAATAATGCTAGCATTTTGTTTACAAAAGAGAATCTGATTCCTTTAGAAGACTAAAAGACTATTTCTTGCATGATTGCATCAGAAGATCAAGATTTTTTAATAAGTTGTACAGTTTCAATTAGAGGGAGAAATAAACTATTGATACTATCTGCTTACAATCCAACGTAAAGAAAGGAAGAGAAAACTGAAAAAATAAACTGCGAGTCTTTGAAGCTGAATGAATTAACAAAGATAATAGGGTTATTATAAATTAAGGACGTATTACCATTCAACTATCCTATTCATTTTATACATTCATTTGATAAATTTGCAGAATTTTGTATTCTGCCTTTTATTCACCTGGGAGTTTCTTCAGAAGAGAATGATAGTAAAAGAAAAATTGAGTTATGAGGTAGTGCACCTGGGCTGCTTTATGAAGTGATAAATTGGAATTTTCTAAATGAAGTATGTAATTTGTCAATTCATAAGGTTGGAAACAGTTAAATAAGAGTAAATCTGACTAACTCTGAGTAAGTTTTAAAATAAGTGTAGAAGAAACTTAGTCTAAGTCATTAAGGATAGACATTTAGTTTGACTAAGAGGCTTTACCTCTGCTGGCCTAATTTTATTATAGATTTCCACCAGAAAATTAGCAAAATCATAAGATTTTAGACTCAATGAAGTAGTTTGATTCCAATTTTATTACTAAAATAAAGTAAATACTAGTTGAATTCGAAAAGTTCCTGAATGCTTAGTTTGGACAACATATAAATTTTGATGATGTAAGCTTTTATTTAGATGGCTGATTTCTAAAAGTATTATATTTGTAAAGGGCTTGTAAGTGGAAAAAACTTGAGGAATACATTTATAGGAGCAAGGGATGTTCAGAATTAATGCAAATGAATTTTCAAAGAGAAGTACATAGGCTCTACTATTCATTAGGTACAAAAAGAATTCCATTATGATGAAATCTTAAGTATTTTTGGTGTAAGACTTGACAAACTAGAGCTTTCAGAAAGATTAATGATAATTAATTATCTGCTAGATTCCTTAAAAATTCAAGTAGAATAGATCTAGGATGCTTAATCTTAAGAAACTTACTAAATAGCACAGCTTAAATATCTTAACATTCAAACCTTTATCTACAAAAGCTATTTCTTAGGTGAATAGAACTTTCCTCTTAATCTAAGCTTAATTGGCTACGAGAACATTATACTAGGAATAAAAGCGACTATTTTTATTATTGATCAAATAGAAGAAGTTGGCGTATTTTTCCCTCTCTTGGATTAAAATAAATTCAAAAAAGACGCTGATTCACACGCAAAATAGTAGAAATAGAAAAATATGCCTACGTAGTGTAGTCTAGTGAATATGATAAAAGAAGAATATACTATTTATGACTTACTTGTTACGAAAGGTGGATGGGACTTATTCTTCAATGTTTTAGAACTAAGACAAGAAAAAAAAAGCTACGAACTGGTGATGAAAAATTAGTTAGGAGAGTATTCTTATATGATGCCAGCGGATATAATAATGAAAACCTTTTTCTGAGTTATTTTATTAAGTCTTTTTTCAAGTAAATGGTATTACTCTCATATTATATAATATCATCATTTCTTATATATCTATTACCAAAAATAAAAGTCTTTATTATCTTCATTTAAATAACTTATTAGAAGGTAAAGCGCTTCAAAAAGACATCATGCTAACTTTAGCTTTAGATTTACAAGAAACTATCAATATCTTAAAATTTTCTAATAAAGAGTGAATTTAAATAACTATTGCTATGATTGTATTAAGAATGAAGACTAGATAACAAGCATATGGAATAAATCTCTTTTTAGTTAAAAGTTAGAAATTGGAATTGAAGTCTAGAAATGGGAGTATTAGGATGATTTACTTTTAAGGTAGCATTAGAATGGGAATAATAGTTGAATTAAATGATTTTAATTAAATAAGCATATTTAAGTTCAAATTCTTTATAAACATTTAGATAAAAAATGGGCAAAAAGGCAAAGAAGGAAGCTTAAGGCATGAACTAAAAGTTGGCACTCGTTATGAAATCAGGCAAAGCTGTTCTTGGATATAAACAGACTATGAAAATGCTTAGATCAGGAAAAGTTAAGTTAGTTCTTATTTCGAACAACTGCCCTAAAATTAGGAAGAGTGAAATAGAATATTACTGCATGTTATCCAAAACAGGAGTACATCACTATAATGGAAACAACATTGAGTTAGGAACAGCTTGCAGGAAATATCATAGAGTTAGCACTCTAGGAGTTCTAGATGTAGGAGACTCTGATATTATGCTAGTTACCAAGTAATGATTTACTTCATATTTAAATACTTAATTTAAATAATAAACCTAATCTATCTCATTAGACATATTATAGCTCTTTCTTCAAACCATTCTATTTTCTTTATTCATCATTAATCTAACACATCCCATCTCTTACATTTGATTAGACTGCTAATATTTATAATCCTCTATAGATTAATACCGTAAGCTAACTATTTAGGAATGCTTCTATAGAAAGAAAAAAGTTTCTTTATTTTCAAGCCATTCTTAAAATACGCCAAGAGAGTTCTATTAAGATTCTATTTTTACTTTTTTCTAAAATAATAGAAAATAAGCAGACTTTAAAACATAAGAACAGAGTATAGTATAGTAGCATATAACAGTTTTAAAGCTTGTTTAGTAAAAATTTTAGATTATGACTAAGGAAAATAACTATGTTCAAAAGATTGACTGGACCATATAAATAAGATAATAGCAGAGTTAAGGAACTTAATAAATTAAACTATAAGAAAAGAAATAGGAATATGCTATTAAGTATTTTAACTTGATATCTATAAATAAAATAATTAAGCAAGATTATATAATAAATATATAAGAGGAATATACTAGGAAGCTTAATAATATAAAGTAAGTCTAATAGATATTAAGAGTTTATTTTTAGCTTAACTATCTGAGTTTAAATATTTCATTAAAAAGTATTAAGTTAGAATTCAAATATAGAAACTTTAAAGTGATGTAATTCTAAAGGTTGAAATACTTACTAAATTATAATTCAACTAAAATTAATAAAATAGTTCTGTTTATTAACTAAAAAGTCTAATATTGCTTGATCGAGAGAACTAATTTAGAGCTTTGTTTAGCTTAAAAACTAATAAGTACTAAATATTATAAAAAGTTAAAATATCAAATAAAAGAGCTATAATCTAAGGTGATTTATTAAGTAAAATTAGTAAAATGAAAATAAGCTTAGTATTTGAAAAATGACATTATTTAACAATTTTTAGGCTAAATGATTTTTAATAAAGAAATAGAAATCAAAGTGTATTTTTTTCTAAATACTTCTTAGTTAAAGCTATATTTAAGTCCTCAAGATGGTTTATTTCTTCTTCCAATTTGTGACTTAGTTCTCTCTAACTTAAAAGCTTAGTCTCGTATTAATCACATTTTTACTTATAATGCAAAATATCCTCTTTTAGGGCTTTGCAAAGTTTTTCATATTATTCGAATGTATAAGTATTCTCATTTTGGAGTCTCTTACATTTTTCCATTAACTTCTAATTAATTTGTCCCTATTACTTCGCTTACTTCTCTTCATCTAAGTTTGTAATTTTTTCTTGATGCTATTTCAGAACTTAACGTAAATCTTTGAAGTCTTACTCTATTGCTTACTCTGTTGAAAGATTTTGTTTTTCTCCTTCATGTTTACGATTAACAGTGAGCAACATACTTAGCTCGGATACTTATACTTTCAAATGCTTGATTTCCTAATCTTTAAACAGCACGCTTAAATTTAATCCTAGTTCCTTCTCTTTAATCATTTTAATTTCCTCTTCTTTTTGTTTTACCTCTTGTTCTAAAAGCTGAAACTTATTGATCTAAATTTTCTCAGAACTAGTAAAATTATTTACGTTATTTTAAAGTTCTATGCGTTCTCCATCTAGTTGTTCAAGTTCATCATTAACATACATTTTTTATATTAAAATAAAATTAAAATAGCTATTCTTATTTATAATATTGGTATTTAATTCATCGCTATTTATAAATCATTTTTCCAATAAATCTCTCTATACCAATTTATTTTAGTCTTTAATATATTTAGCAATATAATATTAAATCATTTCAATTAATAACTTAACCCATCTAACTCAAAAATGCTTCTTCTGCTAATTTAGATTAAATTGTTAAATTTATAAACATTTTGGCTGAACTTGATCCAAAAGTATTTATTGTTCTTACTGTTTTTTACAAAATTTATTTTAGTATTTTTTAAGATTCTAAGGAGTATCATTGTTAAATGATTTATAGTTAAGAAATATAACGATTATGTATATTTGATTCTGTGATTATTTCCTAATAAAGATAAAATATGAATATTGCTACTTATTCCCTCTTTCTTTTTCCTTTTTTATATTTCCATCCTTTGGTATATAATATTTTAAGACTTGATAATAAAAATGAATGAAAGCTTTATCTAGTAATAAGTTTATAATACTAATTAACCTTTTTTCTTCTAATTTTATACTTAAGCTGTAACTTATATAACTAAATTGATTATACTATATTTTTATCATTAAAGAAAGAATTATTTCGTAACTATCTATGATTAATAATATCTCTTTTAATGCTAAAAGTTTAGAATAATAATCCTTATTATATTTAAAATGTATAGCTACTAGTCTTTTTAATTCTTATGCTTTTATAGATACCATAATCACTAGAATTATCTAGACTATTAGTAAAATAGATTTTTCTGTTTATAAGTTTATTTAGTTTAAGATATTAAAGTAACTAGTCTATCTTATTATACCAATTACTATAGATATTTGCTTTTTGTAAATTAGAGTGGATTTTATATTTTACAAAAAAGACAGAAATAAATAGATTTATATTCAGAGTTATTAAGCTTTTATCATATTAATCATTCGCTTCTTTTCTCGACATATGTTTCAAGCATGTAAATCAAAAATAGCTTTTGAAGTGTTTTAGCGAAATGCTTTGCCTTCTTTAATATATCAAATAGCTTTTTTATTTGCTTAATCATAAGAAGATTCTACAAATGCTCCCTATTTACTCTTATCTTTATTCTAGAATTGTTTTTCTATGAGATTTTAATTTGCTATATGAGCTTTTGATAAAACTGTAGAGTGTAATCATTTAAAGTTAGTGTATTTCTACACAATCCATAGTATTTTTAAATGCATAAGCAGCACTAATTAAGTCTACTGAATGCTTATAGGATATTTTTTTCCTTAAGGATTTGCTGGTTTTCTAGTTATAATAAAACTTGGGGCTGGTTGCAATTTTATTTATCTCTTTTCAATCTCAAAAGCTAGCAAAGTTGTTTAATAAGAGAAGTACAATAAGAACGAAGCTTAGGTATAATCTGAGAGACAAATCCGATTCTTTGGAAATTTGTCGCCGCAAGATGGTTTTAGCATTTTAAGCTTTAAAAGTTAAGATCTTTAACCATTCTTCTCAGTTTTATTATAATCTCTTACTTTTCTCTGAATTTAAGTCTTTAGTAGCAGGTATAGATTTGTTCTTAGTATGATTCAAAAGGTTTACTTAAAAGAGATACTTTATTTAGTAAAATTCAAACATTTAAATTTATGATTCTTGTGATTAAACTAAGATTAGTTCATCTTACCTTAATAATTACCCTTAAAGTTTTAAACTACTTAATAAGAATCAGAGTAGAGGTATCTTTGCATGAAGGTATTATAGTATTAAAAATCTAAGTTACTTAAAAGATTAGGAAGAGAAATTGTTCTCTTTCGCTTTAAAAAGTATGCAAAGATTGAAAGTAGACTTATAAGCTTAGCTTGCTTTTCTAAAACCGAAATAATTTTAAATTAAGCAACTAATTTTTAAAATATAACTGTAACCTTTAGAATATTAGTAATTAAAACTAGGATCTAATAAAATTTCTGAGAGTTAGTGATATAACTCAAAAGGTTAATTAAATGAAGCCAAATAAAAGTTTATTAAAGAATTATCATTTAAATAATAAATGTCTCTAGAAAATCCTTGAAAAACAATACTACACATAGTAGCAGGCCTATCTGCATTCTTCTGTATACTCATAATTTTGATATCACTATTGTTCAGAGAAAGATTGATGACTTTTTAAAGAAGATTTATAATTTATTTGTAGGTTTGTAATTTATCTCTCTCATCTGCTTATTTAATGGAAGGTATTGCTTCAAAAAATTCGAATTTCTGCTAATTTTTTGGCCCTTGAATAACCTACTCTGCTTTAGCGTCTTTTGCCTGAACTTTCGCAATAAGTTTTAGGACTTACTTATAAATATGTACAAACGAGAAATCTTGCTTCTCCTTATACTGGGTTAATAATGAAATGGAGAAGGAAGAATGAATATTTATTGTTTTATGCTATTCTTTACCTATAATTCCAACTATTTACCCATGTTTCTGAGATTACTATGTTATAACAAATGAAAACATTTGTTGAATTCAGAATGAGAAAAGTGATAATGATGAAAAAATAGTAGAAGGAAACTTACAAAGACTATATGTTTTTTACTTGCCATACATACTGACTTTATCATTTTGCACTATATTCTTTTGACAATGTAGAAAAAAACTACATAATTAGTTAGAAGATCCTAGCATAATAGGGGAGCTAAACTCTAATTTTAATATCTATCTCAATTATGCCAGTTCCTATATGTTATATCCTACAATACTCCTTGCTAATTGGTTTCCTCTTTTATTAATAAGAATGATAGAATTTAAAGTTGGTAACTCCAGTTTCCAACCTTGAATCTTTAGCTTGGCCTTTATAATCTCAGCAAGTTAAGGAATTTTTAGTACAATTATTTATGGATGAAGAGAAAGAATATTCAAGATTTGTTATAATTATAGTAAATGAAAAAAATGGCATTAGCTTGTATAAAAGAATCAAAATAACGAGCAAGGTAAAACTTTTATAGACAACATTGTAGAAGAAATTAAATATAGTAAGGAAATACTTCTTAGTAATGCTTGAAAGACTTATTAGTTTATATATTCTTTATTATTGTCATGCTAGTTCATATGATTATATAAAAAAACTATTATATTTAAAATCCTAAGAAAACTATCCCCTTACTGTAATTTTGGGAAATTTTGACTTATAAAAAAAGAGATAGGAATATTATATAGAGAAGGAGATATTTAAAGCACTTATTTACATATTTTGGCAAAAAGAGACAGTTATGCTTAATTAAAATTGTTAAGAAGATAAGATTATATCGATTTACTTATTATATATACCATATTATTCTAATTGAAATAAAGCAATATCGTATTATTATAAATATCATTATATTACTCAAATAATAGCTCAGATATATAGACTATAAAAGATATAAGTTAGGACTTAAGATTTATATATAGGTACTTAAGATATTTTATAATAAACAAAAACAATTATTTTAAAAAAGTTTTTATCACTAACTTTCATTCGCTTCAATCTTAACCTCAGAGTTTTCCAGTACAACTGGACTTTCTACTTGCTGTTCATTCTATTTTACATAATTAGGAGAATCTTCAGTCTATTAATCATTTAGGGGAATGTTCGATAACTGAGACATATCTGAAAATTCTAGAGTGGCCTTGTTTTCTTACTATGGATCCTCGATTTCCTAATGGTCTAAACAATCGGAAGAAAGCTCATGTTCCTAGGTCATTTCTTATACAACTTTGCTATCATAATCAAATTTTAAGGATCTAGATTATGAAGATTTCGATAAACCAGCTGCTTCGTTATTTTATTTTATTAAATCAATTTCTTTTAAGATATTTTCCTACTTTTATTCCAAACTGAGCTTTGATTATTAATTATTTGTCTATTTAGTTGTCTCTTGATTTTCTGAAATGCTCTTCTTAATCAATATCTTTGGAGTTGACACTTTGGTAATATAAATATCTTCGGGTCTAACTCTTTCTTCCTTTTCTTTCCAAATGGATAAATGTCCTTCTTAACTTCCAGCAGCAAATAAATGTCCATAATTTCCTGAGATTGCTGAAATTGAATTTACACACTAAATATAAAAAATTACTGCAGAAGCTACTAGATCTACTGAGCATATAAGATTACTTTAACCTCTGTTAAACTGTTACTTCCATATCTTAACATGTCCGTCTTTTCCTGCTGAATATAACTTAACTACATCAGTACTAACGTCTAGATCATTTACTCAGTCTTAATGAGCGTTTGATATAATCTATTCATCATCAAATTTACCCCAAGTTCTTATTGATCGATCTCTACTTCCGGTAACTAAATAATCGTTTAGTATAACCATTGAAGTTACTGTATCAAAATGAGGGGATTCATAATGAGAGAGAATTTCTAGAGTATTTAGTTTGAGTCTATGAATCTTGTGATCTCGTCCACCATAATACAGCAAATCTTTATGGGGAACCATAGAGAAAATATCCAAATTTTTTTCTTTTTCATCCAAAGCTGAAGAAGATTTTTTCTAAGTTAGATCTTTTCTCAAATCTCAGAATAGAAGTGAATAATTGGTCTGACTTCCTTTACCAGCTGTAATAAAATAATTGAATTCTTTAATATATGATAAAGTTCTTATTCTATCTTTATGACCTTTAAGCATTCCTACATGTTGGAAACTGTTTATGTCCCAAAAGTTAACAATTTTATCGCAAGCAGCAGCTAATAATTTCAATTCAGGAATAACAATAATTTTTCCTATAAAGTTTCCATTTGTTTCAATAGAAGTAGTTTCTTTCTAACTATCTATACTTCATACTTTTATTGTCTTTAAGCCAGAACTGTATAAAACATTCTCGTAACTTGTGATTGATAATACAGGTCCGTTATGAGCTTTTATATTTTGCATAACAGTGTACGTTTCGTTTGAAATTGGCTAAAATAACTCTTATGCTGAACTTTTCTCTCTTTACTTTTTACCAAAAGAAAGGGTTTATTAAGTATTTAAACGCTCAAATACATCATCCTTTTCAAATTTAGACATTGATTCTGTTGTGGTAGATCTTTTAAATCTAGATTATAATTTGTTTTTTTCTCTAGCTTTTTAAAGATTAGTTATCTTGATATTTGCATAGTTTTAGTTAGTTTCTTTTTTTGCTTAAATAGAAGGAGAAGATATGGAAATTTTTTCGAATTATTCCAGTAAAACTTAATATCTCTACTACATTTTTTGTATCTCTTTTTATTACTTATGCATTTGCTTTATGATATCTAAATCATTGCAAGCATTTTTATCATCAAGCTGATTCAGAAGAATTAAATTTAGCTCTTCATATTCTTTTTCGACTTAGCTTAGTTAAAGCTGATGTTAAGCTTCTTCCATGCGAGCTATTTATATTGTTTTCTCAAGTTTTGATTCAAGTTCCTTTATCAATAGTTCTTTTTTTTATAGGTTTATTTGGAGTTACCTGGATTTTTATTTTTCTTGTACTATATATCTTAAGGAGATGTGCATTATTTGAACTATCATATCGTTCTATTGGCAGATTTCTTGAATTTTAAATTAAAATTCCTCTAAAACATCTTGAGAGCAGTTTTCTTCATATTCTTGGATTTTTTATTCATAAAACAAACTTTGTTCTTCATAACTTTCTAACTTCTCCTGAATTACATTGAGTTCTTCTTCTATCTTCTAGATTTAAGAATCTAGTAAATTAATAGTTTCAAAATCAGCGTCTTACTTTTACATTTCAAACTTTTCTTTCTGCAGCCTAAAATTTGCCTATTATTTTCTAAGAATTTCTATTTAGCTCTCTATCGTTTTCTTTTTACCTTGTGCAGCTTTAAGGTTAGATTTACTTTCTCTTAGCATGGTTAGTTCTTAAATTTAAAAATTGAGCCATTCTTTAGGATCTTTGGCTAGATTTTATAATGTAGTTACATTACTTTAAATAGATATATTATTTGAAGGATTTATTTGTTGGATTGATTAATTTCTAGGAGTGTTTATATTTATTCCAAGAGCTTAGGATTACCTTTTTTATGATCTTTCTTGCTGAATTTGTCTTAAAATTTGAGTTTAGCTACTTAACTTTTTAATTGCTTCTGACTTATAAGAAATTTATATGTCTTTGCGTTTGGACTCAGCTTGAAGTTTCTAAATTTGCTTATCTTTCTAGAATGCTTCTTTCTTCATTTGTAGAAATTACTTCTGCTAATTTATTTTAAATTCTGCAAAATCTTTGTTCTATTCTTTAAGTCTCTTTATAAGTTCTGCTTTCTAGTTTCTTATTTTAAGCACTTCTTAATCAAGTGCAACCAACTTGGATTTTTACTTTTCGTTTAACTTAAGTAAATCTTCTTAATTTTTAATCTTCTTTCTAAAGTCTTTTATCTAGCTCTCTAGTTCTTTTATTTTAGATTATAACCCTATCTGCTGTTCTTAGTTCCCGCTTCCTTTTTTTTGCTTTTCTAGAGTTAGAATTTCCTTTTCTAACTCAGAAATTTTGGAAATATAAGAAAAATTCATGTCTTCAATGAGATTTTTTTGCATCGTTCTGAGACTTTCTTAAATGCTAACAATAAGTTCTTCCTTTTCTTATAAAGTTCCCTCTACTAAATATAATTCTTATTCTGTTGATCTAATGTTAGACTCAAATTTTTGCTATTATTATTGAGACTCATAATGCTACTAATTTATTTTAGCTTCAAGTTATTCCTAAAGGGAACTTATTTATAATTATATGTTTTGATTAACACTTCCTTATATACTTTAAGCTAAAGACGATTGCTATAGTTATTAGGTTTGGTGTTCTTTTCCTTATTTTAATTTTAACCTTAGTCTGGCAAGTTCTCTATGAAGCTACTCAATTTCTTAATTCTTTTTAGCTAAAAATTATTAATCATCTTCACTTTCTTTTAGCATTTTTTCATATTCTTTTTGTAAATCTTTCTTTAAAATAGTTTCTTCTTCGAATGCTTTCTAAAATTTTTCTGCTCTTTGTTATAATTCTACAAATAAAGGCTATTAATTAAAATCCTATTCCTATTCACTTAAGCCAAGTTTTAAATTGTTAGCTTCTAATACTTCTAAGCTTTTTTCAAACTTATACCTATATTCATCTCTTTATTTTTCACATTCGAAAATTTTTATTTTCATTTCATTGTATTCTCCCTATAATTGAAGGTTTTGCCTCTATAATTAAATTGTTTAGTTTTCTAAGGCGGAAACTTTTTGCCTTAAATCTTGAGATTAAGAGTCATCGCCTTATTACTTAATTTTAGATATTTCCTCTGCTAAATTGTCTCCTCCTCCTGATACGACTCTCTTATAAATTTTAAGTTCATTTGTTAAGTCGTAAATTTATTATCTTAGCTGAGAAATTAGTACTTAGGCAGGATCTGTGTTAATTACAGGTTTGTTTTTAATATGTCTTGCTCTAGTTGCGTATTTTAGTGTATTTAGACTTTCCTCAAAGTTTATTTCAGCTGGAGAAATGCAAGCTACCATGGTTGTCATTGCGTTACCTCCTAGACTGTCTTGTAAAATTCTGGTTAGTTTAGAATCTCTGTATGGAACATGAGGCTTCTTTTCATCAGTCAAAGCACTTATAACATTTCCAAGACATAGTAGACCTTTATTAATGCTTATACCTTCTTTCATTGTATCTCCTTTTGCTCCTGTCCTTTTCAAACGTTCACTTCCTGCAAGATCTACAAAATGTAGTTTAGATGTGAAATATTAAGTTTCTCCTTCTTCCATTATTTTGTTTTACTCAATAGAAATAGTGAAAATTGCATGTGATCTTGAACTATGGGCATTCATAAGTGTGCTTGCAGTTGATCTATACAAAGATCCTCTTTATAAGCATCTCATTAACTCTTCTTCTGTTTCTACGGTTTATTCAAGCAATCCAAGTAAAGAGATTTACCCAGTTTTCGACTCTCGAATTTATATTTACTTTCTAGGCTAAATCATATTTTTTCCGTTGGAGTCTAATAAATCATGTATTTCTTCGTTATGTATTTCACAAAAGGAAGCCTTTACAGTAAACTCAGTGTCTTATTTCTTTTCATTTATTTTCTAGAACAGTAAATCTATCACTCTAGGAACAAGTCCTTCATCTTCCTCACTTTAGCCGCCATCTCCCGTTCCCATAGTGTAAGTTTTCCCACTTCCAGTTTATCCATAAGCTAAAACAGTCGCATTATATCCCTCGAAGCAAGTTAAGCAAAGACTTGAAACTTAGTTATAAACTTCAACTTATTGACTATTAGGAGAAAACAGTTTGTCAAATTAAAATTATCTGTCCTATCCTATTTAGACTATGTTTTATTCGTCAAAACAAATAACGCAAGACCTTTCCATTTCAATTAGTTCAGTTCCGATCATAGGTCTAATTCTCAAAAGAACTTATACATTTTTTTCATTCTTTTCCACCATTAAACTTTTTCTTTTCTTAAATTAATTTCTACACTATTTTAATTAGTGAACTTCAACTCTTAGAAAATATTTCTACTTTTAAAATCTTCTCTTTTCTCATATTAATCATCTCTCATATAAACCTATAAGTTCATTCCAAGCCATTATAAATTATAAAATCTCTTTAAGTATTTATGAAACTCTTGTCTGATGTAGTAGATATAAATAGGTAGTAATCAAGATCATGCTTTGCTTATTTATCAGCTTAGAAATTTTATTCTGCTTTGCTTTTTACTTTGAACAAAGATAATTAAAAGTAAATAACAGTTAATATATGAATAAATATCTAAATACTAGTTATTTATTTTATTCATTTCTATATTAAAGATAGAATGTATTGTCTGCTAATTGTGCTTAAAAGGGTTACTATTAGCTTATATTTATAGTATTTAAATCATTAATCAGTGCTAAGAATATTATTTATATTCATTCATTTAAAGCTATATGTGCATTTGATTGATAAATGCTCTGATTAATATGCTTTTAGTTAGCATTTTTCATCTTTTTTATGATTTCTTTGCTTATTTTGTAGTTAGTTCTTTTATATTTTTATAGAGAGATCAATTAACTTAAGCTTTAAAAGTTGAAGTCAAGAATTAATGTTCTTCTTAGCTTTTCCCAGTTCTGTGTTTTTGGTTTTAGTTGCAAAGTTTAAGCTTTGCCAGTTTTCATCGTAGAAGTTAGCTTCTGGTGCTATTTGTAGTATCATTAGTATTTTATTCTATCCTCCTAGGCTGTCTGAAAGTAAATAAGTTAAGGTTGAATTTCTGTAAGGTATATGTTATGTTTTCTAATAAAGAGATGAAATTACATCACCAAGAGAAAGCAAACTCTGTATTATCACTTACCTTATTGATATGTATAGCCTCAGCTGCTTATTATCCAGTTGCACCTGTTTTAGCCATTCTTTCACTGCCAGCCAAATCAATCAAGTAAAGCTTACTGTTCAAAGATTAAGAATTAAGTTTATTTTACCCTGTTACTTCTATTTTGATAATGAAATGTGATCTAGAACTATGTTCATTAATATTATGAGTACCAACAGCTCTGATGCTAACACCTATATCTATATACTTTCAGACATCCTAAGAGTTATTAACTTCAAAACTATTTAAATTAGTTATAAATATTTTCCCTTTACTATCTTACTTAATAGATAGCTTTTACTAAGACTAGTTTTAAGATTATTCGAGTAGATCTCTAATTTGCTCGTTATATATTTCTAAAATACTTATTTTCAATTGGTAGCTTCAATCATTCCTCTACTTAACTTCGTTGAATAGAGTATCTATTATCTGATAATAAACTCCTGGATCTTCCTTAGGACCTTACATTGTGTATGTTTTTCCACTTCCAGTCATACCATAAGCGAATATGCAAACATGATAGCCATCTAAGCATGAAATTGCTAATGGAATAATATCTTCGCAGACCTATTTTTAAGTTGAATTTTATCCAAAAAGCTTTTCAAATTCGAATTTCTGAGTATTTTCAGTAATAATAGGATGGTTTAAAGTAATTTCACTCGTTTCTTCATCTATTTTAATACAGCTCTAGTTACTTAAGAGTAAAGGTCTTATTCTGCAATAAACTCTGATATTACCCTTTAATTCTTGTATTATATTGAAGTATTTTTTCCTTAGTTTCATTTCCTTTAAATACTTGTTTTTTAAATCAAAAGAGTCTAAAGTCTTTGATTTTATTACTTCGCCTAATTTGTCAAAGTTAATAGCTTTTTGAGAAGAATGCTACAGAACGTTTTTTATTTGCATAAGTTACTTTTTTAACTTTTGGAAATACTACAATATTCGGATTAATTTTTTTTAATCTATGCTAACATTTTACTTTGGTTACTATTATTGCCTAAGCTTCAATTCTTCAACTTACTGCTCCAAATAACTGCATTTCTACTAATATTCTAATAAAGATTATTTCAGAACCTTTTCATTCTCCTTTAGCTACTCAATGTCAATTTCTTCTTTCTTCTTTTGATTTTACTTCTTTAGCTGTTCATTGTATTCCTTTAGCTTAGTAATTTCGTCTTAGCTTTCCTTTTCAGTTTACTATAACTTTTCTTACAAATCACTTTGAGTTTACTCATAAGCTCTAACTTTCTACTAGAATTGGAATTCTGCATATTCACTGACTAGTTCTTTAATATTAATGGGTTATTCATTTTAGCCTTTTTTAAGATTAGCAATAGCTTATAAAGCTTATTGATACTTGCTTAAGAGTTTATTATGCTCTTCATTTAAGTTTTGTAGTTTCTTTTAAGTAATTGACTAGATATTTGTCTAAATCATTTCAGAACTTTACTTTGCTTATCCTTACTCCTTTATCTTCTAGGCCAATTCTTCATATTTACTTTGCAATTTTAAATAATCAGACAGTGCTACAGTATCATTAGTTTCTACCGTTTCGTAAGCTTCTTCCTACTCAATATTATCTTCTTCAATACCTAGTTCTTTCTTCATTTAAGTTTCTTTCTGTTATTGAATATGATATTTTTCAGCTAGTTGAGGATTGTATTTTAAAGGTTTTTTAATTTAAGACTCTTATTAATACATTTTATAGGACTCTAAGCTATTAAATAGCAGATTAGCTTTAAAATATTACCTTTATATTTATAAGGCTATAATCAACACTCTCTTAATCCTGCGCTTCTTACCTCTTTATCCTTATATTCAAATTTTATTACTTTAATACTAGATTTTATCAGTTCCAATGATCTTTATAAGTACTCTTTATATATCTTATTATTCTATCTTCAAATCTTATGCTTCAGGGATTAATAAAGATACTCTTATTATACTATTAAAAGGTATGAAATGAGAGAAAATAATCAGAACGTATAAGATAATTAGTCTTTAGTTGTAAAACTAAATCTTTTATTAGATCTTAAACATTGCAATAAGCTTTCCCCCTTTACTATTACTTAAGCTTATCTACAAATTCTCACCAAGTTCTTCTATCTTAAAAGTTTAGGATAGCTGTATGGAATGTACTATTGTTCATATTAAGCTTTTTATTGTATATCTTATAGAAAATTTAATGTTTGTAAGGTAATTTTGAAATGATCTATTATTACTAGAGATAAGATTAGAATATTAAATTTAAGCATTAGCTTTAATAAAGTATGAAATGATTTAATAATAGCTAATTACCTTTTTATTATGAAGATGCTTTTAAGCTAGTTTGTTTTTTTGATTATAAAAATTTTCTATTATATTTACCTGTTTAAACTTAGAAGGATCCTAAGAATTATTTACTTAAGGGTTAGAAATGATAAATATATGATTTGGTAATAAAATAATGCAATGTTTTCAGCTAATTCTAAGCATTCTATATCACTCTTTAGTCTCCTAACTATCTTCTTCATTGGTATCATTTTACCTTGTACTTTATTCTATAATTTAGCCTTATCTAGTTTTTGAAACTGGGTTAAAATGCTATGATCTATTAATTGAGCTTGCAATAGATTCACTTCTATTTCTTTTACCAACAGGTGAACTTTAATTAATGCCTGTACTTTATCCCAAACTTTGAATAGAATGTTATGGAATTTAGCCCTGAGTAAAGTTAGTAAAATATTGCTCGTTATATTAGTTAATTCTTTATTCTTTTACTTAGTTATCAATGTAAATTTAGTGCTATTAGAGATACTAGGATCCGCAACATGATTCACAAGCTGTATATATATTTCCCATTTTTAAGAGCATTATTCTATACTGAATTTGCTTTAAAGGACACTAGTTAAATTTATTTTATACTTATACGATTTTACTTCACCTTCTTACATCCTCATCTTCCTTACCTTATCATTACTCTCATTCTAATATTTTATTCTAAGTCTTACTAAGATTACTCAGACTTACTTCTTAAGGTAAGATTTAAATACTTATTTTAAGTAGGGAAATAGAGTCATTGCTAGAGTTTAAGATTGGTAGATCAAGCCATTAATTACTTGATAGTTATTAGAATTTTTTAATCCTTAGAGATTTAGATTTGTATTTTAAGTTTATTGCTCTATAGTTATATTCTTATATGTATATTAGGATATATAATAAACTTATTATCTTATTTAAGGATATAGACTCATAAAATCTGCGCATACCTATTAACAGGATATATTTAACATATTTCCTCTTATTTTAATCTATCTTATACTAGTCAGATATAGCTAATTCTAAAGAGACTCCTAACACTATATTTAAAAATGCTAGTGTTAGTTGTATTTAAAGTGTTTTATTCAATAATTAGATTTTAAGGTTTGAACTAATAATTAAATTACAAGCTTATCATGATATTTATTATATTTATTATAGCTATTTTACTATCAAAGTTTAAATAGAAATTCTTTAATGTGCTTTATTTAAAAATAACTTTAAGATATTTATAATTATGATGCAAATCTAGAGTATCTATCACTGTTATATTATAGATATGTTCTATCATTATATCAAGCTATTTTTATTATTCTAGAGTTTATTTCCTTTTCACACAGAATTACATCAGTTTGATAATGTTAGCATTGCCAGCTTATAAGTCTATTTTTGATTATTTTTGTAACTTTCACTTTAGCATTTCATTCTTCTTCTATTTTTTTTCTTGAAATATATCTTAGATTTCAATTTAAGAAAAGCAGGTAATCAGTAATAAAAAGTATTATCATCCCAATGACTCATTTTTCTTTAACTATCCTCACCTGGAATTTTAGCAATAATGTTATATTTTTCGTAAGGAGGAGATTCTTAATTAAGATAACCATAATATTATCTCTCTTATCAAAATATCAAGTCTTAATTATCGTTTCTCTTAGTTCATCTTACACAAAATTTACTTTGTAGATACCTTCTAAATATATGTCTCTGGACTAGAATTTGTCTATTTCTAAAATCCTTTAAAGAAGAGTAGTAGCTCATTTTTCAGCGTATTTAAATTTTCTTAGATATCTAATTTTATAAAAGTAATATTAATTAAAATAGATTCAAATTATGAAAATAGACAGAATAAGATAAGAGAGGGATATTATCTAATAAATACCACAATTATTGTATTAATAGATAATCCTTAAAAGCACTGGTAGAAGAAACTCTATTATTTGTATGATGAAATCTTATTACTTGCTCTTAGTTCCTTAATATTTAGCTTCATTTAAAAAATCCGAATCTTGTTTATCATATCAATCAACTATTTTTATAAGGTGTCAGAACAAAAATTTTGAACAATAGTAAACTGAAGGTCTAATGTTATTCAACTTAATTTTTGATTATTGGTATCTTAATATGAAAGCTTTTATTTCTTAATAACTCTAGTATTCAATCTTCTAAGCATTTTAGCTTATATAAAAGTGTTATTCAACCCATCTGATTCGATTCTCTTCTAGTAATTTGTTATTAATATCCCTGCTTTTAGTGTTTTGGCTTTGATGATTAATGAAGGATTTATTTTACTTATTTCGTTAATATTTATCTATAAATCCATTATTTAATCCCTCCTAACTTATAAGTCTACATTACTAGTTAAAAGATTATATATAATGTGTAGATTTATGGTTAATATTTAAAGTATAAAAGTACAGCTTAGATTGTATATCTATGATATAATTTTAAGAAGTTTAGGTAATCTTTAAGCCTTTTTTAGATTGCTAGTATAGATTTAACTTATTTTGGGAAAATTTTATTGAGAACCTATAAATTATCCCACTTTTTTTCATAGTTCTTTATAACTCAACATAACACTATATTTTATCCTATATGTTCATTTTTTATTATTTAGCTTCAAATTTTTAAACAGCAGTTATTGATAGTTGCTAAGCTAATGATTTAGTTAATTATATTTAGATATTTACATTGATTATGTAATTATAGCAAATATACTTTAAAGTTAAATAAGGACTTTTAGTATAATATTTATATCCTTAATAACTGGAAAGTTCTGCTGCAAAGCTATTACTTTGAGTGACTCTTTTATATCAATAGTATCAGATAAAGAAAAATATCTTCTTCTCTTTTAATCTTTCCTTTGAGACTATCATTTTAAACCTGGATTTTAGAATTAAGCAAAGATAATTTTAAAAGAGATCTTTACTTAGATAGTTTTGATTTCAGGTATAATATTTATATTTTATTATTTCTCTAAAACTAGCAGTTCAGTCCTTTTATTACTTAAACGGTTTATATATAGAAATGATTAAGTCTGTAAATTATTATGATAGTAGCTAATCTCTGAAATACTTAATTTGTACCTATTCAAAAATAAATAAGCTAATAAGTTTTTAACTTTTTTAGATTTTAACCTAAATTTATACTTTCATTTTATTATCTTAGATTACCTTCAATCATATAAGATCTATCAAAATTTAGCCCTTGTAGTGTATCTAGTTTTCATTAAGTAATGCTTAAAAATGTAATGTAGATAGCACTACCTAACATCATATAACATACAGTTAAATTCTTGATCCTCATAAGTTTGTTTTGAATAATCTCAACTAGCAAATTGATGATTGAAGTAGTTTATAATTATCCTTTTTCAGCTGTGGAAATAGTCATAATTAAACAAATAGGTGATTATTTGATTTTCTATTAATAATAAATCACTATGATTGTAAACTTAGCTAGTATATCTGTATTGTTCTATTATTGTAAGATTAGAGAACTTTAAACTTCTTATTTGTAGTGCTTTATTTTAAATAGTCTGTTATGATAGATATAAATAACTAAGACTTATTTCTGTTTTTACTCTAGATTCATAAGCATCTATCAAAAGTGGATTATATAATATACATACACAATGTAGTAGTTAAATGAGTATCATATTTAATTTGTTTATAAGTAATTATTGATTATTGGAAAATACTTTGAACTCTTAGTTTTTCATTTTTCACTTTAGATTCTTTATCCTAGTTTAATCTTCACTTACTTGCAGTACTATTAAGTTATAACTTCTCAATCTTATAAACCTAATCTAAGTGACTTTCTTTATCTCTTATATAGCTACACTCCTCCAAATTTTAAGTTAAAGGATAGTTCTATATATTGCTTCTAATAGGCTACTACCTTCTGCAGGTAGTTTTAATAAAGATGAAAGTTATACTGACACTATATCAAATTTTAAACAGACTCAAAAAGAGAGAATAAGAATTATACCTTAGTTCAGTAGAATTAAAAAAGGCTTTAAAGTCACTGTTTACTATAAGCAGAACATATGAAAACGATAAAGTTACTTAATAAGAAAAGAGGCAATTAAAAGACAATTTTTAGTAAGCTTAGTCCTAACTAACTAGTATTAGTACCTAATTTTAATATTTTTCTTCTATGAATAATTTAAATAATTTAATAACTTAAAATTAGTTAACAGTATACTGGAATCTTTACAGCTGCGTCAGATTTAAATGGCTACTACGTTGGTATTAATAAAAATGAAATAAATAAAGCAAGATGCCGAAATTAAAGAGTGAACTTATTAAGAAGACTTATTTTTGGCATAAGTTGTATAGTCTAAGAAAGAAATTAAATGGCATAAAATTGCAAAAAAGTTGAACAAGCAGTTTCATGATAGTTAAGAGATTAGGAAATCCAAGTAAACCAGAAGAAGGTGGGAAAAAGTAGTGTAACCTCTCTAGAATTCAACATGGGATAGAAACTAAGCTTAAACTTTTTGTACAATAGCCTCTCATTATGTTCATTCTAGTAGAAGATTTTGGAATAGGCTTAAAAAGGAATTCAATGGGTATACTTATAAAATGCTTATGCACAAGTTGAAGCAATTAGAGGAGCTTAAGCAACCTTTATTTATTCTGTAACACTAAAACTTGATAGTAAACAGATAATTTACTCCTAAAGATTCGATGAGCATATTGTGCAAGAGATTGGAGTCACTAGAGTAAAGCTGAAACGTTGTACGAAATAAGAGTAATTATCTAATATATTTTTTCTTTATATTCAGTGTTCATTTTGTCTAATCTATATTAACTACTCCTATTCATCTCTTCCTTTATTTCTGTTTAACCTTTACTGAACTTTGTCTTTACATAAATATTCCTTCTTCTTAACTCTAAAATAGCGCTTATTTTTGAAGTGTACGAAAGTTGGTAAAGAAAATAAATAAAGTTAATTAACCCTATAAAGCTAAAAATAGATTAATAGAGCTGCTCAGTGCCTTTATATTACTAGACACTTTTCACGCAATTGCTATAACTGAAATATTAAACTGTCTTAGTAAATCCTAGCATTCTGAAACTCAGCAGGTAAGAATGTTTGATAGTACTTATTTTATTTACTACAACAGTATCCACTAAAATTCTAGAAGTCAGAAGTGTCTTAAAGAGGTATAAAATAACTATAGTGTTAGATAAAAGTTAAATAGTGGATACAAATAGTCATAAGATGATAGTGTCAGTAAGAGTCTTTAATTTAATATTAAGAAGTGAAGAGATAAAAGAAAATGCTATTTAAGGTATGATATTTTATTTCTATGAGAATGTGATATAAAATAACAAACTATTTAGGTGATAATAATGCTTTTTTATTTTTTCCCCTTTTATATAATTTTGTTTTAAGGATAAAATATTTGAAGTTAAATTACTATTGAGATAAGCAAATTTTAATAGTGATAAGGAATATTGGTTACACAAAAAACGTTTATCTGTTACTGTGTTTTATATTTTTATAATAAATATGAAGTAAATAGAAGCAGACCATAAAATTGAAGAATGAAGTTACGATGAGGATTTGTACCTTCAAAAATTAGTCTAAGCCTAGTAAGACATTAAATGGCATAAAATAGCGAAAAAGCTCAACAAGCAGTTTTACCAAAGAGACCCAATTAGGAAATCAAAGCAAACTAGGAGAAGATGGATAAAAGTGGTTTAACCTCTTTCGCTTAATGTATGAAATCGATTATAAGCCCAAGCCTTTTGCGATATAAGTTCATTTTATGCACATTCCAGCAGAAGATACTGAAATAAGCTTAAAGCAGAATTCCCTAACTTTACTTTCAAAATGCTAAATCATAAACTAAAGTAGTTAAAATTGCAAGGGCAATCCACTTTCGTATTAAGCCATAAAAATAAATTTATAGAGAAGAAGACTGAAAAGTAAGATGGTATTAATGCATTATGTCATCAGCTTCGATTCCACATGGATGAACGTGAAATATTTTCTGAGCAAAATTAAAGTCTTAATATGCATTAACTATATAAAATACTTAATATAATATACCCTTTTGAATTGATGGCTCTTTACATTTCATTTTATATTTTATATTTAATAAATCACATTAGTTTAATATCTTTACAACCTCTAAGTTTTATAAGAGCAACATGTTTTATATCCATTTTTAATCTTATGATATGAAATACTTATGTATTTTAAGTTAGTTATAAATCAAAAGTTAGAGATAAGACTTTGCTTATCTTTAAAGATTTCATTTTTCAACATTCTAAATTATTTTTGTTTTTGTTTTTATAACACGCAATTTAATTCACTACCATTATACTTTCCTTACTTTTATAATTTTCTTTCCCTAAATTTTTAAATTTTAGCGTAAAAGCAGAAATTTCTGAAATGCGAAATGCTTTCAATACTGAGTTAAATTCTCCTTCTTAACCAATTTTCTTTCATAGGTTACATATTAGAACAATTAGCAAGGAGCTAACTATAAGAATCTAAGGTCTTAAAATATTAAAAAAAATCCTTTTTAATAATAATTTGCCATGCTAAGATAATGAAGTATTACTAGTTTTCAATAGTTATATTCTTTCCCTATTTAATTAAAAATCTAAATTCATCTTTTCTAATTTATCTCACTCTTAATCATATAAAGCATTGAATAATGTATAATAAAGCTGCATAATCTTGCGTTGTGATGAAATATATTTTATCAGATAGGCTAAATAATTTCTAAAGCAGACCTTTCTATTTTATCAGTCTTAGTCCTTTTCTTTATGGAAATTTAACTAAATACATTCTCATACAGTGGCTTATGTAGAGTTGTAGAATTATATATTATCCTTTTAGTAGTTATTAGCAGTACAGCATTATACAACCTTGTCTTAAACGCTTGAGCTTTGAATTCAATTAAAGTTTAACTTGAAGCTTCTCTTTACTTAAGAGATTATTTTGCATAATTTACTAAAGTTTAGACAATCTAAATTATTCAAAAATTAGATAATCTAGCCTTTATTTTGCTTTGGTTCTTAAATATAGGATTTATCGAAAATGCCGAAGTACTATAAGGTTGCTGCTTTTAAATGAAGTTAAAACAAGATCGTGAAGCTTAATGGAAAGGAGGATCAGGAAATAAGAAATCAATTTTGGTATCTTATATTGCTTAACTATTTCTGTGTAAGAAACACATATTTTGGAATAAAGACTAGCAAAATGAGCATAAAATTGCTTATTATAGAACAATAAGAGCTAGTATGATGGAGATAGAGTTTCTTTAAATTACAAAGCAGATTATGAAAGGAAAATGATATTTAAGCCTTATTTATTAAATCGATCTTTTATGCTTAATTAAAGTTAGTTTATATCCTATTATGTGTAACGAGGTAGAAGATAACTAATTTCAAGATGGTTCAAGGAAAATTACCTTCAGGATAAATTAATAGACGTACATTCTATTAGAATCTAATTTGAAGCATCCTAATGTTATCATTATGACTATTGATATTCTTACATTCAAAAAAGTATCAAGTTAAATAAGCACTATATTATGATAAAAAAGTCATTCTTGAATAATTTTATCCTTAGAAGTTGTAATAATTGATTCAAATAAGACTAAACTTTTATAGTTAAGGAACTATATTTAAGTTGATCTTAAGTAATAATAGAATAATCATATTATTCACTCTATTTATGAAAGCAACTTGTCGATTTACTGTAATATGAGTTACCTAGCTCTATTTATCATTAGCTTTAATATTTATTTCTAAGCAAATCCTTAGAAATCTAATTTAATCAGTACTTCTTATATAAAATAAGTAACTAAGTTTCTAGTATCAAACTTGGTTATTTAAATGGGTAGATAATAATGATATTAGCATTAGAGAATTAGCATTTATGAAATATTAAAATGCTTATATAGAATGCTCAATAGTTAGATATTGCTAATCTATTAATTGCCAATCTAGGTTGCTACTAAGTCTGTTAATTATCAGAAAACTTAATGCTTTATTTAATACGATACGCTTAATTAACTATGCTACTTTTATTATTTACATATATCAAAGCAACTCAACTAAATTTTCCAGGTATCTTGCTAAAAATATACCCAAAGAATGTTTGAAGGTATAATTTTTATAGTGCTGGTAAAAGCTTTAAATTGGGTTAAAATTATCAGAGATAGTTACTATGTAACTATCACAAAGTAGCAAAACGATATGATAATGCAAGATATAATTATAAGCTTTAAAAAGAGATAGCTAAATGAACCTTAAATGTAAAATAAGATTTTGAATTTAAATTCTTATATCTTCATGTTATAATACTGTTTTAAATCAAATTTAATGATGCTTATTTAAATAATTCTTAAGAAAAGTTTAGAAAAGATCCGTATTTTATTTTTCTTTTTTGAATAAAACCGCATATTTGTATAAAAATCAATGTCTAGAAAGGAGAATAATAAGGTATAAGAGGATAAAAAGAACTAGAGGAATCGTCTTGAGGAAAAGTTAGGTCTTGTGTTTCCTGTCACGAGATTGAAAACTTGGCTCAAAAAAAATGTAGGAAATTACGATAGAATAAGCACTAAAGCTGCTGCTGCTATTGCATCGATTTTGGAATAGATTAATGCTAATATTTTAGAAAATGCTGCTTAAGTTGCTAATATGAAGTAAGACGGAAAAAACCATAGAGTAGGAAATAAGCATCTAGCTCAAGCTATTGAAGAAGATTAAGAGGGCTTTCTTAAAAGTTTATTCGAAAATGCCTCTTTAACTGGAACTAAATTTCAAGGCAAGTTTGATTGGAATGAATATTGGAAAGATAACAAAAAATAAAATAAGTCTAAACTAGATAAAATTAGAAGAAGAGCTAAGAAGAAAGCTGAAGAAGAAGCTATGCCTGATACCAAAAAGGACTCAAAGCAAGAAAAGAAAGGTCGAAGACCCAAAAGCTAGGCAAGATGCTGATATGGAACTAACTTTTTAAAATGTAATGATATTAAACTTATCTGAAATGTTTTTAATATTTTCACGATTCTAAATTTTCTAGCGGCAAAATCTAACTTATTTTTGTTAGCTTTCTTTTATAATAAAAACTAAAATTAAAAAATAATTTATTCTTTATTCTTCTTGGAACTTAAAGAATTTTAGTTGCAATTATTATATTTAGATAAAAATCTATATTTTATTATTTTAGTGATAAACTTTTAATATAAATTAATACAATAAAAACAATGTTTAGTCAGTTCTAAATCATTTTTTGTTTAGTTTTCTTTCGATTTTACTCTATACTTTCTCCAAAAATTTTTCAGTCCTGTCAATAAAACTATTTTCTTTTTCTAACTTTTAAAATCTCTAGTTTTTCTACTGTTTAATAATTTTAAATTTTTATTTGACTATTTTCTTATTGCCATTACTTTTAGTTGTTTGTACTACTGATAAGTTTAAATATTTTTTTTACCGCGGATTTTTCGTATTTTTCACAGATATCTATTATTGCTATATATTAGATGTTAAATATTTCTAAATTTACTCTTGTTGGTTATTCTTGTCAGTGTTAATATGTTCTTACTATGAAGATGGTTTTAGCTAAGATACTGGAATAATATTTCTTTATGAGGAATCACTGAATTAAAAACTTACCTATCCTAATGCTCTTCAGTTACTTATTAACTTTTAAATTAAATCTCTTCTATTTTTTTCTGGCCAAGTAATTTAGATTCCTTTTTCTTTTTACCTTTTCTTTCAATTAGTTAAATTTAAGAAGCTATTTCTTCGAATTCCTTATTAATGCTCACATCATCTTAAAATAGATACTTCTACATTTCTTGATCGTCTTAAAAGTTCATTATATTCTTCAAACTGTCTTAAGACTTTTTTCTTTATTTAATAATGCTTTAATTATTTCTATTGATTTGCTTATTAATTTATTACTAATTATGAATGGTTGTTTTATTTTGTCTCAATTCATCTAAAATTTCGTTACTTTAAGATCTTTCCTACTTTTCATAGTTTTCTTTAAAAAAGTTTTAAAAATCCCTTTTTTACTTTAGTATCTACTTTTTTCTTTATAGTTCAGGTGTATCAATAGCATTTTTAAGAAAGTTTTCCTATTCTCATTATTTATACAAAGGAATCTTTTCAAGAACCTTTTTAGTTTCAATTTTATCTCTCATTTTAGATTCTTCTCATTTTTATTTCCTTGTCTCTAATTTTTATTTCTTCTCCAATATTCTCTAGAGTCTATCTTCAATAATCTTAATCTCTCTTTCCTTTTGAAGAATGGTGAGATCATCTAGTTCTTTCTAATATTGAAGTCTTTTATTTTCATGGTATTGCTATTACTGCTTTTATCTTTTTTTCTAGTCTTTCATTATTTTTTTCACAAACTAAGTAGCTTAAACCTGCATTTCTTGCTCTTATATATAGAAAGTTCCGTTTTATCTTTCTTCATGTATTTACTTTCATCGCTATTTCCTTTCATAATTACCTAAGTAATTACTTTGGAAACTGTGATCGAATGATAATTATAAAGGAGACACAGAGGCACTTTGATTTACAGATATTTCTAACTTAGTCTAAGGAGCTTTATAATATTGGTATTTCTTAACTTCATGCTTTTTATACCATTATTTACTTTGATTTTAGGAGTTATTGATCTCAATGTATTAAAGCATTTTATCCTTAATGAACTATTCAGGTTCTCAATTTGGTATTATCTTTTATGATTTTATGCTAGAAGTTATTACTTTTAGTCTTTCCAAAAGGATAGACTATGCTTGTGATAATTCTTCAGGGGATATTTTATCTGATAGTTTACCAATCTCTAAATCAAAAAATTACTTCAATTCAGTATTTTCCATAAATTTAATTTTCTATAATTTCCATATAATTCTACTTATTCAAATTACTATTTCAATTATTTATATCCTACCTCTAGTAGAACTATCTTAATATAGCTATTAGTATTAACCTAATCCTTATTAAAGGCTTTTAATAAAAGTCTTATTAGTAGACCAAATTACTAGTAAATAGTTAATTAAAGCTATCTTTTTACTTCTTAGTTTTAAGATCTTTCTTAAATATAAAATTCCTTAGAATAATAGGTTCTTAAATCCTCTCTAGTATGCAATTAAGAAATATATAAATAGCCTTATTTAATTATATCTGGTTATAATAAATAATTAATCTATGATATAAGAGTATTTATAAATAGTGTAGCAATAGTGCTTTAATTAATTATTAATGTGTAGT
Organism: Loxodes magnus; assembly: GCA_946699065.1. Lineage (NCBI taxonomy): Eukaryota > Ciliophora > Karyorelictea > Loxodida > Loxodidae > Loxodes > Loxodes magnus. The sequence goes on from CAMPDV010000110.1 coordinate 200,027, forward strand.
TTCCTTATTTCTTTTAAGATTTAGTAACCTCTTATTTTAAAACTAGTCTAAGGCATTTTTTCTAATTGCTACCTTCATTTGTTTCTAATTTAACTTTTATAGACTATCTTGTCTTCTTCTTTGTTGTACTTAGTTAACTTCATTCAGAAGTAGCTTTTAGTTTATAGATTTATAATCTAAATTGCTAATTTAAGAGATATTGGGGTTGTGGGAGAAGAGATAAAAAAGGAAGAGTTGGGATAAAGATGAGAAAGCGTGTAATTTAAAGATTAAATAGGTTTATTAATTTAATATGGAAGAAGACAAGTGAATTGAAAATTTAACAGAAGAGGAATCAGAAACTCTAATGTAGCACACTTCTAATAAATCCACTGCATTATTTGGTGGGTTTGTTGTAGGAATTATACTCTAATAAGGATTTTCTTATACTAAAGCATACAGGAAAATGGTTAAATCTAATTAGATTGCACATGGAGTAGGCATCTCCATTCCAATTCTATGTGCTTTGCCATTATCATGGTACTACTGGAAGAAGGAAGCTACCTATGTTCAGTTATTAAAAAGAAAATATTCTTAATTTAAATTTATTTACTCTTAATAACCATATCCATTAGCTAATACCAACTAATCCTTATATCTAATACACTCAAATACTCTAATAGACACTTTAACCTAACAATAGAAATAGACTATTGCATAAAGCAAGTTAGCAGTCTTATAAGATGATTATATAGTTTAGACTAAATAAACTATTAAATATAGTATCGTTAGGTATATCTAAGCATTTTTATATAATATCTTTTAATGATATTATATCATTAAAATAAACAAAAATATTACATATAACTTTGAATGCTTTAGATTATAGTTATAACTGTACAGCTTTCTAAAAGCATGCTTATAGATTAATTAAATTAAGGTATGATGTTAGAGATATCTATTTAGTGAAGCATTGGAAATTATTACTTGAGAATGATTATCTAGTAATTAGAGTAATGCAGTTTTTATTCAGTTCCTTCATTTTTATGTAAAATGAGAATCAAATGAAAATATTATAATTCTATTAGTTAGAAAGATAACTTTGGGATTATTAACATATGCTTGGTAATTTATTATAAAAGATATAGTTAAATAGTTTGAAAAACATTATTTATAACCAGTCCAATCATTACTATTTAAACGTTTGCAAAGCTTTTACTAAGCTTTATGAGATTAAATCCCCAATACCTCTCAAAGGATATTAAAGATTTAATCAAATATTTCTTGTTTTACTCGTATCATCTTAATTAAATTTTCTTCTACTAGTACTGAAAAAAGGAAATAAACGCTATCTTATTGTCTACTCAGATTTTTAAAGAAGAACAGATAAGATTTTTATTAAATATAAGTTTGGAATAATTAAATAAAAATAAATAGCTAAAGTATAATACAGTTACATATGAATAAACTAATACATTTCTTTATATTATAGTTTTAAGGTTTGCAAAGTTGATATAGTAAACTAATTATTTAATTTAAATTTCTATCTAACTTTTTTTGTATAATATAAGACATAAGTTTGATAGGTAAATCAATGAAGTATCAATAAAGGGTTCTGAACTTGGATAGAAAACTGCTGAAAGCTTATAGCCATATAAATTTAGAAAATAAAGAGAAGATATCTTGTTAAAATAGAAGTTATTGCTTTGTTTACTATTATTTAAATTTAGAAAATCAATATAATTAAATAGTATGCAAGTCTTTAACATACTCCATATAATGTTATCCAAATAATATCTATAAAAATCACTGATCTAAATACACTAGGAGTATAAAATATAGCGAAAGTAAAGAACCAAATTAATAAATTTAAGTGAAATTAGATGCTCAATTTCAATTCATTTCAATACACTCAATTGTAATATCTACAGAATAGTCCACTCTTTTTCTAGTATCATGGCTTTTAAAATTATTTCGAGAGTGAAAGATAAAAGAACAAAGAATATCTTTATTTATTAGTAAATTTTAAAGCTTTAAGACTTTTTTCTAGATATAAAGGAAATGTGATAAAAATGGAATATCAGTTTATCAAAAATGTTTCTAGAGTAAGCTTAAGAGATAATACCAAATATAGATAATTTTACATTCTAAACTAAAAAAGTTTATAAATAAATAAACTATTTGAATACAGATATGGATATATGTAATATCCTATATTTTAAATTCATTATATTTGATGTTTCATAATCTCTATTTAACGTCAAGCGCTATCATGAAATAAGCATTTCTATTAAAATTCTGGTTATTAAGTTTATACTCAATAATTTCTATGAATTGAGCAATAACTTTTTATACTTCTATTATATTTCTTGAAATAAGGAAGCAAAATTTTATTTTTAGCACACAGTTTTGTTAGAAGATTTTCTAGCAAGATGTTTTAATATATGCTTTAGTGGATAGTTTTAATTTTAATTTACCTAGAAGAAAATTTTTAGCTCTATTATATACTTCATAGCTTTTAATACTTTCGAATTTTAAAATTCACTCTTTGCATATATCAATATAAAATTTAAAAAAGCTAGCCTTTTCTTATGAAAGAAGTAAAAGGATTTTCAGAAAGAGAGAAAATGCAATTTCTCTTTAATAGTGATATTTTATCCTTTTGAAGTAGATTCAAGATATTTTTAATATCTCTAAATGAGTCAAAACTAAGAGCAGAATAACAACCATACAAAAGTTCATGAGCGTTTACTTTTTATAAGGTTAAAATCTTTAGCAAAGCCTCTTTAATTAATTTTGTTTCTATTTACATCCTTTTAATACTTATAAAAAACAAAGAGATAAAATATACACTTGTATACACAATTAAATCTATCCAATTATACAGGAATAAATAAGAAATTATATTTTTATTTATTTTAGTTATTAATAAAAGGACTAAAGATACTTCTATGGTTATTCAATCATAATACACTAATTAAATATTAGCATTACTAATTTTATAATAGCAATGTAAAAGTAAAGTAATCTAGAGTATTTTTACAATAGTTTAATAACTAGTAGAACTAAGTTTAAGAACATACCTTTTTATGATATAACTTTTTCTTATTCCTTCATTGGAAACAATTTGCTTACTTTCTGTATTCACTTAATTTAATATAGCTTGTTTAATACCATACTTTTTATAAGTTTAAAGTGTAATATTTATATTGATTATGTAGTATGATAGAAAGATTTATTAGCAGAGTTAAGGGAAATGTAAGTTGAATAAGTTATATAAAATGAAATGTATTATGAAGACTATTATCTATCATTAAGAGTTATCCTCATCCTCTATAATATTTTCTTCATCCTATTTGTTTTTTTCTTCGTTTTTATCTTATTTTTTTACAATTTTATGCTTTTTTACTTTTAATTTAGGCATCGAAGATTCGAATAAGCTTACAGTTGAAGTGTTATTGTTTCTTTTCTTTCCAAATGGAAGCTAAGGAGATTAGAAGGTAGTTTACTCCCTAGCTTAGATGAATTTTTCAATATCCTTCTTATTTTAATCTTTAACAGTTATCTTATTTATTTGGATGTACTTTTCTTACTCTGCATCCATGGTTCTATTGAAAATTTAAGTATCAACGTTATCTTCATGAACACCTTCAAGATTTTTCAGCGGATTATCCTTAATTAAAAAATCTTCCAAGCTAGCTTTCGTCGATCCTAATTATCGATCCATAATTTTACTGAACAAAGGAGTGAATTTATTGCCCTATTTTTCATTATGCCAATTAGTAGAGTACTTTATCTACTTGTTTTGTGAAAGTTTATGCTCTTCAAATCCTAATCCGTCTTTCGATGATAGAAGCTAAGATTTTACGAATATTTTACTCATTATACTTTATATTATAATGCAATCCTTTAATTAGAAACTCTTATTAATCACTCTTTAAATTCATTATCTACTCATTAGACATTTAAAAGAGTTTTACCTAGAAATAGACTTATCAAAAGTTTGATTAGTATTACTACTTTGGTATAAAGCATTCTATTAGATTTATATACATTTACCATGTATCGTATCTTAGCCAATTATAGTAAATTTGTAACATCAGCAAGTTATAATCCAATAAAGAAAGTTCCAGTATATTACTAGCTAATAGTCTATATGATAGTCTTTCTTTTCTTTTGCTAGAGTAGATAATAAAACTACGTAGCTTTAATTCTAGTTATATAGTTTAAATAAAAGATTTCTATTATCACTAACTAAGCAACTACTGCTGTTAGTAAAGAGTTAACTACCTATTGCTCTACTTTAGTAAATACAATCACTCTTCTAGCTACACACTCGTATAATATAATGCATATATAAGCTGCTTGCTAGTATATTTGCATAATGATTTATTATAAAACTGCTAGGTAATTAATATCGCTTAAACAGTAATTTCCATTTAAGGATGGTTTAAGTTACATAAAGGTATAACTAGATAAATTGAATTAAATAAGACGTTTAAGTAAAATACAAGGAGATAAATATATAAGCACTATTATCCTATTAGACCTTATTATTCTAAGCATCTAAAGCTTATTATGAGACTAGTAAAATAAGTTAATATTCAAAGGGACTTTAGTAAAGTAATGAGGAATGCCTTTGATAGTATAAATAAACATAATGAAATAAAGAGGTTTCCAATAAGTTAAATAATTATAAATGGCTTTACCTTTGAATAAAAAGAATCAATTATCTATACTTTATGAACTACTGAAAGAAACTAAATCCTTAGTAGAAGAGGCTAAAGTTAATAAAGAAGAGTCTAAGTTTTTCTTAGAAAAACTAATAATGCTCAAAACTATTTTAGCGCGTAATATTTAGCAACTTAACTAAACTTAAAATGCTGAGCATGTAGAAAAAATTATTGAAAACCTGAAGTTGATAAAAGAATCCCTCTTGAAATTTACTCTTAGAAGAAAGCTAGATAAGCTTGTTAGTGATTATGCTTTTTCTATGACTTAGTTTTTCGAGTTTATTGATAAATGTGTTCAAGAAATAATTAAGTAACTTAATGAAATCCTCTATCAATCTTAGACAAGCCAAGAAGCACTTTAATTAGAATAAAAATTTGAAAGAAGTAGGTAGAAATTTGAAGAAATGAAGTAAAAATTGCTTTAAAAGGACTGACTTCTAGAAGCTAGACTTCAGGAGCTTATTTAGATTAAAAAGGAAAACTAAGAATAAGCATATGAATGGAATGATAATATCATTAGTAATATAGCTGAACTAACTGGCCATGATAAGCATGAATTAAATGACTATATGAAAGAAAATGCTGAAGCCTTTTTCTCGCAAGTTGAGCAGTAGTTTCTAAATATTGAACAAATTAAGCAAAAAATCACAAACCTACAGCAATATTTTAGTGACTATAAAATGCATCTGACAAATGAACAAGCCAAGGTATTCGTAGAGCGATATAAATTATATAGACAGTTTACTATTCCTTGGAATGAGTTTTATAGTATCTTAAAGCATTACTTACCTTTTATTCCTAATCCGTACTAAATCGATAAGAACCTTGAACATGTTCTAAAATAAAAGTTAGTATCTCATAAAGGCTTTGAAGTATTAGATTTGTCAGATATTAATAACTTCTTTGAACTATATTTAAACAACAAGGCTAACGTAGAATAAATAATTAGGCTGTAACGAAAGTAAGAATAACTATTCCTCAAGCAAGAAAACTACAAAGGTAAAATTTTGATTATGACATGCGTTAGAATTCCTTTAGATGTAGATGAGTATATAAAAACAAAAAATTGAGTCCAAAGACCTACGAAATTTTCTTTAAGGCCACCTACTTAATTCAGAATTTTTCCTTCAGGAATGCCTAATTCACCTAGATATTGTCAAGATTACTAAGTGAAAATAGGGAGAGAATCTCCTGAAAAGGATCTCTAGAATGATATTTGGTTCCATAGTGATGAGACTTATATATCCAGAAAGTAGTGTACGATCAAGTTTATAAATGAGAAAGACGCTTGATATCTAATAGATAGAGGAAGTGCCAGTGGGACTAATATTTTGATAGGAACTAATTTTCCTTTAAAGCTGCACAAAAATCAATACTTGAATTTAGGAGATATAGTAGATGTTAATATCGATATATGCGTAGATGGGTAAAATAAATCAGCTTATCCAAAACCTCATTTAAACTTTATCTAAGGCTAGGGATTATAGAAGTAGGGTTTTAAAAAAATCGGACTCTATGAAGATGGTGACAATATTAACTTTAGAAACCATTTAAATCCAGAAACTAAAAAAAGCCTTATAAGATATGCGGATCATTAAGTTCTTGATTTGAATTAGTTAATAAAATAAAATAAAATCCATGCAAATTAGGTAGGCACAGAAGTTTAAACTCCACCAGGTCACTCTAGCATTTAATTTTAGTGGTTAGCTGATATAGCATAAAGAGAAGACAATCAATATATATTTAAATAAGAAAACATTTAAGATTAATAAAATAATGAACTAGTGTAAAGCAAAAATAACCTGGAAAACGCAAGTTAGGAAAATAACTAAGAATAAAAAGATTAGAATTAATCAAAACAGTAATAGTTAACTGGTAACTTATTATCAGCTCCTGAAATGTAAAAAAATTCCCCTGTTGAGTAAAGCCAATAAATCGAAAATAAAGAATAAGTAAATGCAAATATTTAGAACTAACTAAGTAAAACTGAAGAATCTTAAAATAATTAAGCAATACCACAATCTTAAACAAAGTTAGATACAAATAAATAAACGCTACATCTTCATAAATAAACATTAAGGCCATCAATATCCTCTGGAATACAAAACTAGACCACTAATAATGAGCCTAAAATGACATTAAATGCTCCTGGTATGTCTTTAAATGCACCTGGAATGACATTAAATGCTCCTGGAATGACATTAAATGCTCCTGGAATGTCTTTAAATGCTCCTGGAATGTCTTTAAATGCCCCTGGAATGACATTAAATGCTCCTGGAATGACATTAAATGCTCCTGGAATGTCTTTAAATGCTCCTGGAATGTCTTTAAATGCCCCTGGAATGACATTAAATGCTCCTGGAATGATATTAAGCGCCCCTGGAATGTCTTTAAATGCTCCTGGAATGTCTTTAAATGCTCCTGGAATGTCTTTAAATGCTCCTGGAATGACATTAAATGCTCCTGGAATGACATTAAGCGCCCCTGAAAAATCTTTGAATGGTCCTGAAATAACTTAAGAAACTCCCAAGTAAAATGTTTTAAGAGCTCCTGGTATGATATTTGATACTCCAGGAATCGCAAAAGAAAGTCCAAAATAAGATGCTCTGAAGGCATCTGGAATGATGCAAGTTGGTCCTTAATTACAACTATAAAATTTGTAAAAGTAATCAAACAGTTTACCTTTGAAATTACAGGAAAGCAAAGGCAAATAAATTTAAGATATCAATAATAAAAGTGATTAATCCTAAGAGCTAAATCCAGAGAAATTTAAATATAGTAGAAGAGATACCAAAGATTTAAGAGAGAATATTAATTTGCAAAAATGTTTCTCAGACAACTAAAATGTGAGATAATAAGCTCCTTCTTAAAGTAGCAATATTAATGAAGAAGAGAACAATTTATAGAAAAATGTTGATCCTGTTTTGCAAAATTAAAGCTTAATCCAACTAAATCACTAACAATCCCAATAATAAAATTTATAAATTGACAAAAAAACATCATATCAAAAATCTATTAATCCAGGTGAAAATGTATTATCTAGACAAGAATCGCAACGATTAGGAGATTAAGAATAAAAGAATCCTTCTAACTTTTCTTAAATTACATTTTAGCAATAAGACTCTAATGAGTAAAATTTTCAAAAATTGTAATAAATGGATAATTTGAAAACTATACAGATGCACTTACATAAATAACCACCTTTATAAAAAACAGTTTCCAAGGATTCAATGAAGTAGTCAATAAGCAGTTAAAATTAAGCTAGCAAATAGTAAAATGAAAACTAAGCTTCGTTATTCTATCCTAGATTAGTGATGTCATTTTATGATTATGAGGGATTTTTATTTACGCACGAATTAAGACCTAACGATCCAAATAAATCACAGGTTTTTTTGGCAGGAAGATCCACGAATTAAGAAAATGATTTAGCCATTTCCAAAGATCCTAGAATCAGTGGAAGGCAATGCAGGTAATTAATTTTAATAGCTTTAATTAATTTTATATAGATTTGTCTATGATAAATATTACGGCTGACTAATTTTTGACGGTAATCCTGATAAAGAAAGTGCAAATGGAACTTATTTTATGTTGAATGACAAGGAACATCATGATAACAGAGTAAAAAGTTTGCCGTTTAAAATATTTGATGGAATGGTAGTATCATTAGCAGGCACCAGATTTAAATTAGAAATATAGGAGTTATCTTAAACCTATCCAATTTGAATATTTTACAATTATTATAATCTCTTAATTACTACAATGTCATCCATTCTTTCTATACTACTACACTAGTCAACTACTCATCTTTATCCTCACTTTTCTCTTTCTACTCTTAAATTTTGTTTGTCATACAATGCAAAGCATAAATAAGATAAGGCTTATTAAAGTATGAATATGGTGGTTAGTATGCTAGTTATATTGAAATAAGAAAATAGTTAATAAATAGAAGGTTTTTCATAATAAGAAATCATATAAAATGGAGAATGTGGAAACTTACAAGTAGGAACTCTTCTAAAAATTTAGAGAAAAAGGGTATCAAGATGTACTAAAAACGGAACTTAGAGGTAGGCTTATATAAGACTTGAAGGCAGTTAAGAGGAAGTAACAGTCTGAAAAAGTATAGGAAGAGTCTGATATTAATAAAAGAATTATTGTTAGTTTGATAGTTGATTGAATGAAGTATTTAAACCATTCTTATTCCTTATCTGTTTTCGTACCAGAGTCTGGATTCGCAAATAAACTGTTTACAACGAAGGAAATATAAGAACTACTGAGTATTCAGCAAGACTCAGTTTGTATTTTAGAAGACATTATTCAGTAATTTCGAAAGATGCCTGATCAGAAATAGAAGTATACAGTAGAAGTTTAAACTGAATCAAATTTATAGGATATATCAGATAGGCTATTAAATATTGAGTTAAAGCATAAACAGAAACTAACTAATCATGATATGGTGACTAAAGAAGACTTCGAAGAAAGATTAAGCAGAATATCACTTGAAATGGAGAACAGATACTAGTAGTAGCTAGTTTCTGAACTAAAAAGATTGAGAGAGATAGAAATTCAGTAAATGAAGCAAGAAGAATCAAATAAATTTCGTTAGAGGCTTTTAAATGAGAAATCTCAACTTGAGTAAAATTACCAAATAAGATATGAATAGCTGAAATAAAGAGAAAATGAATTAAGCGAACGCTTTAAAATAAAAGAAAGAGAAATAGAACTGAAATCATTTGAACATAGACAGCAAAACGAAAAAAATATGGAATTGATTAAAATTCGTGAACAAGATATACAAAACCAAATAGATTCTAATTTGAAATTTAGCGAAAGTTAGAAATCAAATATACAATAGAAAATTAAAGAACTTGAAAAAAGAGAGCAGGAATTCCTTGTGAGGAACATCTAGCTTGAGAAATAGAAAGAATAAGAAGTGAATCTTATCAAAATGCAAATAGAGCAAAGCTACGTAGAAAGATTTAGAAATATTGAAGATCAAAAAAACGAACTTGAGTAATAATGAAGGAAATTAGAAATATAGAAAAGCGAAATCAATCCAATAACAAAAGAAAATCAAAGCTTGAAAGAAAGTTTGGAAAAGTAAAAAAGAGATATAAGAGACTTGATGTAGTAATATGAACGTAGTTAAGATGATCTACAAAATTATAAAATTAACATTAAAGCATCAAAAGAAACATAAAGAAGAGATTAAGAAGCCATTATTTTATCTTAGCATGAATTAAAATATATAAAGGAAGAGAATCAACTTTTAAAAAACGCGGTAAAAGAAGAAAAGGAACGTTTTATGTTGAGAGAGAAAGAGTTGAAAGAAGAAATTCATAAAATGGAACTATAAATATAATAAATTAAAAACGAAGTAAAAGAAAAAAAGAAAAAGTATAAAAAGACTGTAAATCAAGATGATAAATATTAGAAATTTATTGAGTAATAAGCTTAGCAATTCAACGCTAAAGCTCAATAAATTGAAGGCCAATTAAAAAACATGTAATTTTCATAAAAATAAGTACCTCAATTTCCAAAACAGTAAAAGTAATAGAAATAAATAGATATTAATGAAAGAGAAAGAATTTGAAAATAGCTAGAATTAGAGAGCGAGCTGGTTAGAAGGAATATAAGAGACTTTATTATTCCAAGCTAATTTAGTAGACCACTAGGGTATTTTGAAAACGATTAAGTCGATTCCTAAAATGTTGGAATATAATAATATCCTGGTGAAATAAGCAAATAGCAAAAAAGTAAGAAGGAAGTCCAAAAATAATTCCCCAAAGTTAGTCAACTTATATTATAGGAAGATTCTTCATAAATGCAAATGACGTCAGAAGAATCGCCTTTACACTACTAAAAGGTTCAATAGCAGGAAGTATAAAGCAATTAAGAAAAATTTATTAATTAGTCAAAACAGCCTTAAGAATAAAACTAGAATCAGAAGTCACTTAAGTAACCGTCTTAGAATTAAAACTTCTAGTAATAAGACTAAAGGTAGCAGACCAATAAGTAATTTGAAACTAATTTAGGCAAACCTAGTTAAAATATAATATAGAGCTAAGGATATAGCAGTAATTTAGAAGCTGAATCATAGTAAAGAAATTTAATTTAATAATAAAAATACTAGTAACAGTTTTTATAGTAAACTCCATCGTAATCAATTACTTCACCTGCATCTGAGGCAAGAGTATAGAATCCTAATAATGAATAACATAAAAATTCGCCTTAGAGTTATCTTAAGTAAGAGCAAGAATATATTTAAGCTCAGTACTAATAAGATTAATTATCTTCTAGATAATAGACATAGATGAATGTAACAACTCCAATGTCATTCATAACAGAAAATCCATCTTCGAATCGAGAACAAAGCTTTCCTATAAAATAGAATATATAAGAATAAGACTATGCTCCTGCCATCTCTAAACTGAATTAACAAGATGAGCAGCAAAAATTAGAAGAATATATGAAAAGATAGAAAGAAAAGAAAAACCTAATGAACGAGAGTGAAAGTGAAGAATTCTTGGAAGAAACAGGTGAACTGAGTGCAGAAAAGAGAAGTAACACAGAGGAAGATATTCTGTTTTGATTTTAAATTATAATACTTAATATAAATTATTTTATACATAATGATCATCTTTTATTTATGCTTAAATAAACAAACTCTATAAATACGCTCAATTGTATTGTTATAAGCCTTTTTTAACTAATTATCAAATTAAAGTCATAAAGACAATGATAGTTTGTACTTCAAGCAGTTTTCTTTTTTAATAAATTGAAATTCTGAAACTTTAAAATAGGAACTGAGCTTAACTTTCTCCCCCTTATTGGTAACATAATTTCTTTAGCTTATGCATTCTAAACTTAAATTTAATTTTTTATAATTAAAATAGTTATTTAGAACCCATCTTAAAAAGGGATTATTAGATAGCTTTATTAAAAATACTTGAAAGCACTATTAAATAACTCCTAAATATACCTGATAAACTATCAAAGGCAAAGTTTATATTGCTATATAGTAAGAAAGCTAAATACTCTAGATTCTAAGTAGATGTATCTACCTTAAATATTTACCTTATCCTATACTATAACTAAGATTATTGATTTTCAATTTCTTGTTTCAAATTTCTAAAGTATTTTTCTAACTATTTTATGATAAACCTTGAGAATCTTAAGTTTGAACAAGCTAAAAAAGTACTATAAAATTAAATTTTTTAAATGATGGAGGTTAGAGATTTTGAACGTACTTATGCATAAATTTATTCTGCTTATAAGGGAAAATATTTGAAAATATTAGTTTGAGCAATTATATAAAATCATTATTCTTATCAATTTTAAAATAATGAATGAACAAAGCTTATTATTTCTGTAGCTAGCATAGAATACAGAAAATAGGCTGCTTTTATTTTAGTATGGGAGTTTAATAAATGAAAATTTAGTATCAAAACTGATTTGATTTTTAAGTGAAAATTCTCTTATAGAATTGTATAAAATTATTGTTTAGCTTTCTTCCATCGTTTTTATAAAAAGCTAAGTGTAAATTCTAAACTCTTAATTTTAAACGTTTAGAAATGGTTAAACTCATTTTAAGAGATTAAAAATAACCCTAATATTTCATAGGGAGCGTTATATTCTTAAATAGTAATGATAATTATTTTTGAAGCTATGACATAATTTTATTTTACAAAAGCCATTAAAAATACTAGAATCAAATTTAGACTTTTAATTTTCTTTTATTTATTACTTTCATAAAACTAGTACAGGAAGATTTTTCTTATTTAGTAGATATAGTTAATAGAATAAATCAGACAGTGAGAAAAATAGTGGCTATATAGAGAATTGACTATAAGCAAGGGAGTGGTAATTACATACGAACAGGTTTTTATCATCTAAATTTCTTTTAATTTTTGAGTCTATTGCAAGCAAATAAATTTTGACTTAAAGAGAAAAAGAAAAAGGAATAATGAATAAATATCCCTTATCTCTAGAAGTAGATTAACATAGGATAATTGTTATAAATAAGCTTTTTATATCTTAGAATGATTGATAGAACTATTTAAGTCTTAACATTATAAGTAGATTAAGATTTTAAAGGTATTAGCAGTACTTACTTGTATAAATAAGGTTTAGTCAGTGTATAGATATAAATAATATCACTACAATGGACTAAAGGGATATAATAAGGTATATAGTATATAATAAATATCTATAAGAGAGGAATAAGGATTCTAATGTAATAGACTTAAATAAAAATAATAGGAATTTGATATATTTCTATCTGATAAACAGCTTTATATGTTTATATTTAAATTAGAAAGAGAAGATTAAAGATAAAGCGAAAAGGTAAATAAGTGATTATGATTAAGGAAGTTTATAAAGAGATTTAATTAAATTAAAATTTTTAATGGAAAAAAGCTCTGAAGAAGAAGTTTATTATTTGTCTTTAAGTCAAGACTCAGAGTAATTTTTCTTTATACAGGATCATTACACTTAGCACCTCAAAGGGTGTCAAACTTTTCAGATCAGATCCTATTGAGTTTCTGTTTTTAAAAAGAGGAAGCTTTAAAATATCTGAATTATTGCTGCAATCCTAATTAATAGCTCTAGTAGGAACAGGCGAAACTCCCTAGCATTCTCCAAGATAATTGTTAATCACTAATATAAAGGATGATTCTTAGATGTGTCAATTGAGTTTTGAATTAGAAATCCTAGGAATCAAAATTAATAAATCTCGCTTTCTAATTATATTGCCTAACAAAATTTATGTATATGACACCATGACCATGAATTTAATTTAATAGGTAACTACATGCGAAAACCTACAATGCTTATGTACTTTATCTCCAAACGCAGAAAAATGCTACATGGTTTATCCCATTTCGAATGAGCAAGGAAGCTTAGCTATTCTTGACTGCTATAACATGAAATTAAGAGAGAGTTGCTTTGTTGCTCACAAACATCCAATATAGTGCGCAGAAATATCGTAAAATGGAGAATGGCTTGCTACTGCAAGCTAAAGAGGAACTCTAATCAGAATATGAAAAATTCCTGAGATGTAAAGAATATACAGCTTCAAGCGAGGTATTTAGCAGGCTATCATTTGAAATTTAAAGTTTTAGTTTTCAGATAACTTTTTAGTGGCTCCATCTTCAAGCGGAACAGTCCACATCTTTAAACTTTAATAATAATAAGTAGAGGAAAAGTCTTGGTTTAGTAAACTTGGAGGATTCGCTTCTTCTGTACTTCCAAAAACAGCCTAAGATTCTGTAAACTCAAGCAAAGCTTTTATCACTTTAAGAACAGGATTTTAGGGGAAAATATTTGTAGCAGGGTATTTAGACAAGAAAAACAAAGTAATTTTTAAGTTTAGGCAATAACAGTAAACAAGGCAGGAGCTTATTAATAATATGTACTTGATTTGACTAAAGGAGGAGACGGAAATCTTACTCAAGAATGTATTTTGTTCGACATTACAAAAAACAATTGAGTCTATTTAACCATTATCTTTTACTTGAATAATATCGTTTACTCATATCTATAACTTTACCTTTCTTCTTTACTAACTAAATAATATATCCCTCCCAGTCTAAACTAGCTATAATAAATAAGGCTTATTAATAGACTATTTAAGCAATGATTTCAAAAGATATGATAATACGATGAATAATAGAATAAGCAGATTCATAGATAAATAGCTAAGAAAATTAAATCATAATGAATCTTAAGAAATTTATTAACGAGAAGTTTTAAAATTTAAAAGCCTTAAGAACGTTAAATCATATAAGAAGAAAATAATTTTGAAATTACATTATGTCTGAGAAAATTAACTCTACATAAATAGGCCTTAAGTATTATTAAAAAGTATCTCCGTTTCAGCCCAATAATCGATTGAGCGCTAAACAAGATTTGATAGTTGAATACTCGGATGAATTTTTTAACTTCTACTCGAGTGAAGAAGAGGATCAAGAAAATTAAGAATTTGTTTAGAAATCTAAGAATAAAAGCAAGAGGAATAACTCCAAAAAGTCCAAAAATTAATCTACTAAATCGAAAATTGTAAAACCACAAAATAATTTAAACTTCCCTCCTCCAAGGCCTAAAAACCCTATCGTCAAAAATTTTTAGTTTCTAGAGGATAAAGCTAACTTACCTTTAGACCCACTTCTCTAAAAACTAAGAAAGAAAGACGTTGGGATAAATATAGCAATGGGAATATGTAATAACTCAAACTTATCAACAGCAGACAGCGAAAATATCTCATCTTATGATATATCTCCTTTAGGTAACTAGCAATTTTAAATTTAAACAACACAATTATATAAGCAAATAAATGAAAAAGATAGCAAAATAACAACCTTACAGATAAAAAATAGTGAGAAGTATAGTATTTTAAATACGAATGAAAATGAAGAGGATAGATAATTAATATTAAAATGAAGAACTATTTGTTAATAAATTTCTGTATATTTGAATAATGCTTCACACCTTATCTCGTTAAATCTTTTACTTATATCCTATATATTTTTGATAAAAGATATCTAGGATTTATTTATAAAAAGTTCCTATTAAAATGTAGAGTTTTAGCATTTAATGATGCTTAAAATAGAGAATATTAAGATGAAAACATAAAAGAGGAAATGCTATTATAAGAGTATAAATGTAAGACTCTCCATAAATTACTTATAATATGAATGCTTAAAATCTAGCTTAACTGGATATTTATTAAAGTTAAAAATTCATATATATAATTGCTATTTCACACTCAGTACTAATTAAGAATTTTTACTGCATAGTAATGAATTTTCTCAGTTCTGTTAATATCTTCTATATTATACTAATGCTTATTTTTTACATAATTATAGCCATTTAAGTTTTAATAACTATTAAGATAAGTTGTTACTAATAAAGAGTAGGATTATATTAATAACTTATTATCTATGATTAAAAGGCTTTCTATATATAATAATGATAGTATTGTGAACTATCTGATTAGCTTTCCAAATCAATTGCCAGAATTCTCTTTTAGAAATCCCTATTTAGGCTTATTTATTTGGTGATCAAAGCAAAAGTATAAAATTGATTAATTACAAATCCAATAATTTACTATAAAGTATCTCAATTATTAGCTTTACTATTGAAGGATATATAGCACTGCTTAGCAAGCTTTAAAGGATAGTAACTTATAGCTTTATTTTAATAGCTTATTATGTGTATCAATATGCTCTTTATTTATATTAAATGGGAGATATTGATATCGTGGATTTAATAGTTAAGTTATAGGGATACAAGTGAATATCTTTAGTTTTACTCTGCAGATGGAGGATATGATAAAACCTATAGCTGGTACAATGATAAAATAGATAGAGATACTGATTCCTAGTTAGGAGCTAGAATTAAATAATAAAGTAAATTAGAAATAAATTGGATATAAACCATTCATTTTGCTCTATAACACATAAAAGCTAAATTTGAAACTGAGAACTAAATAAATTAAAGAAGGGAACTGGATAGATAGAGTAGAATGACATATTTAAAGAATAAAGTAATGATTTTAGTTGAAAGGGTTTTTAATTAAATATTAGCTTAATAACAAATAGTAGTTTAATTAATAAAAATGCGAAATAACTAACCCGTAAGCTTAATTTAATTATTCTTCAGAAATAAAAAATACTCTTCACTTCTCCCTCAGTCGCAGCAGGCAAGGAATAAGAACCCTCAAGAAACGACTTTGTTTCACTTACTGGAAAACCTATTGGTGAAGGTGCTTTTGGTGATGTATGGAAAGTACGTCATAAAGCATCTGGGTAATTTTATTATAATTAGAAATGTCTTCGCTATAAAATGTGTTCTGAAATCAAAAATAATTGAGTGCAAAATGCAGGAATAATTGAACAGAGAAATAAGGATAATGTATAGCTTAAACCATCCTAATATAATTAAACTTTTTAATCATTTCGAAGATAATGATTTCTGCTACTTAATTCTCGAGTTCGCTCCTAATGAAAGCTTGTGGTCCTTTTTAAATCGTAAAAAGACACTAGATGAAGCTACAGCTGCTTAATATATTAGGGAGATGGCATTAGCAGTTGAATACTTGCATAATAAAGATCCTCCAATTATTCATAGAGATATCAAACCTGAAAACATCTTATTAGATTCTAATTTCTCTGCTAAATTATGCGATTTCGGCTGGAGCAACTTCTTCAACGAAGATAGAACAAGAAAAACTTATTGTGGTACTCTAGACTATCTTGCTCCAGAAATGATTAAAAAGCAAGGGCATAATACATCTTTAGACTTGTGGAATTTAGGAGTTTTGCTTTATGAATTACTGACAGGGAAAGCTCCATTCTAAGGCAAAAATTAATAGGAGCTTTTTGAAAAGTAACTATATAAGCATATAGGATAACTAAAGTCCAAATCAATTGGCCTAAAGGATTTCCTCCATTGGCTAAGGATTTAATTTTGAGACTTCTTAAAACTAACCCAGAAGAACGTATTTCAATCTAAGAATTACTGAATCATAGATGAACTAAATCTCATAGTCCTATTAGAGAAACAGTTACCAATGACACAAGTACAAGAGAAAAACTTCCTGATAGTAAGAATTTTATTTGCAGATGAAGGGGAAATTTAGTTGAAAGAGAATGATTATGTTGTAGTTTCAACTCCTTAATCAAAGTTACAATACCAGAACTTAAAGATTCAGGAGACTGTTAATCTTAATCAAACTGAGGAAGTAAAAGTCAACATTTCAAATTAGTAGGTAGAGTAACCTAGCGCTCCTTAGCTAGAGTTTTAAGAAAGCACAACAGAAAGTTCTTAAAGCACTCAGTAATAAGCAGCTGTAAGTATTTTGAAATAATACTATAGACGGAAACTGAAATCGAGAAGTTTAACCAAAAAATATAAGATTTAGAAGAAAAGATAACTAATCCTGAGGTTTAGAGCACCTAATAAAGAGGAATATTGCTATAGAAAATGATTGATTAACTATAGCAAAAGGAAACAGATATAAAAACAACAAAGACATAAATTGAAGAAGTAAAGCTTAAAATTAAAGAAGTAGAATAAGATTTTAATGGATGTGATGCTGATTAAGCAAAAGACAAGGATGAATATAGCACATTATGCAAGCTGAAACTTCTTCTAAAACATAGCTTATTACACTAAGTAAATGTATCTAAAGATGAGCTTGAGTTACTTAAAGCTCATTTGACTGAGATGAATCAATAGAAGCAAAGTAAACTAGATGAACAATAAGTTACATACTGCAAGGAATCTTTAAGCAAGCTTAATTCTCAACTCAATTTCGAATCTAACTTACAGCAATATTTAGGCAGCTACGAAGCATAGTAGCAAAAACTGGCGGAACAATGCAAGAAATTAGGTTTATAATAAGAAGTTGATACTTCGAGTTCATCAAGTGGTTTGACGAACGTAATAGATCAGAATTAGAATTAAGAAGGAAATTCTTAACTTTAGTAGAAACTAAAAGAGAGCTAGGAGTAGTTAGCAAAATATAAAGAGTAGATATAGATTATTAAGAAGTTCTGGGATATAGATAAATAAAAATTAGAGGATATGAAAAAACAAGTTTCAAACTACGAGAACATAGTTAACAACTATCATTAGAATTTTAAATGAAAATTTTAATTTACAATTAATATAATAATGCTACATCTATTAACTATCAACTCATTATGAAAGCTTCACTTTATACTAATTGAATCATGGTATATATCAACTTTGTAAGTTAAGAACTTAAATAGAGCTAGAGTTCTGGGTAGAGCTAAAAGTTATACTAGACAGAAATTTTAAAGTTTACCAATAGAATTAAATGGATTTGTAAACTAGGAAAAGGTTAAGTTTTATTATTGAGGATTAATATATTACTTAGGTTAATTATGGAAATATCAATCTAACTCCAAATACATTAAAGGTATGATTGCCATACTATGATTTTCAATTATTATAACTTGAATCATATAAATTGTAAACTAGCGCTCATTTCATTTATTATATCAATAATTATCTTATCTAATTAAGATTGTAATATTTCATTGCTTTGTAAGGAGAAAGAGTAAGGGAATAGATAAAAACCTAAGTATGAGATAAGAACTATAGCTATTAGTAACTTCATAAGTTTGTACTTAATATACTAATAAACTGTCTAACTTGTAAGGCTTTTTTAAGAGTGTTTTGCTTATAAGTGGTGAAGAGAAATAGTCAATTATTTAAGTTTAATAAAAATGATAAGGAGAGTTTTGAGTCACAATTTTCCAAAAAACCTCATAACTCCTTTTTTAAGATCTAAAGAGTAAGGTATTTAATAAATAGACCAATAGGTTCTTAGTCAAAAAGTGATTAATCATTAACATTCAAAATTTAGTAATAAAGATCTTCTAAGAAAGCACAAGTAGAACAATAAATTCAAATTTAGTAAAAAGATGATTTTAGTACTCCAGAAGCTGACAGATTAGTATGAACTGAATTTTAAAGGCCTAATAATGTAGCTATTGTAATTTATCTAGCGTTTATTCCAGGAGCTTATGCCCTTTTAAAACTACTGATATCAGATTATTATACCGAAGAATATAAAAGAACTTTAAAATTTATATATTCATGGATTGTTGGAACAAATATCTTTATTGTAAGTTTTTATTATTTCTAGTGCTCCACTCCTTTTGCTATGGAAGCTATCAAATATAACAAAACCACTTATTAGTATTACACTATCACTAAGCCATAATTTGTAGGGGTCCCAAGACTGATTGCTACTCTTGCTCCATTAGCTATTTAATATCCCTTTTATAAAGCTGTAAAGGAATTAGACTATGATGGTATCTTTAAGTTTTTGATAGGATTAGGAGTTATGTTTGGATATGATTTATACTTAAGTGGGAAAGGATTAATTCCTTATTGACTATTAAAAGTAAGAGCTTTATGGTTAGTATACACTAATGCAATATGCGTATTCACTATTTACAGTCTATACACAATGAAAGATGATGCTGAACGAAAAGATGCTCTGATTATACAAAGCCAAGATAACGAGTCTTAATGAATACTAGCTATTTAAATACCTTTAATAAAATTGTAGTTATTCATGCTAATCTCTATTAACCTTCATCCTCTAGTTCTTCAAGCTGGGTATAACCTAATTACCTAATATCAGGTAAACTGAATATTTACTCTACTCTAATCATCTTTTGACGTAGAACTTCAAAAGCTATTGACTACATTAATCGAGTATCTACAATATAAAAGAATAAGAATGTAAGATATTTAAATAGCTTCTATACTTAAATCACCAAGTTTAGTATCTTCTCCTTTTAGAAGTGATAAAGCTAATTTTATTATTTATTAAATAGCATTATTAGCATTATTAGCATATAAATATAGTAAGAACTAAATCTAAAATGTCCAAAAAAAGAGCTTAATCTGTAGTAAATGAGTCTAGTATTAGAATTTTAGATAAAGAGTAATTAATATTTAAGCATTAGTTAGCCTTTTATGACATACTTATTAAAGCTGCTTTGTAGTAGCAAGTTTCTCTTACTATACCTGAAACTTTAATATCCAATCCTACTACTTAAAAGACGATCCTAATTTGTACTAATTATGAAAGTGGAAAGCTGCTGGTGTAAGAAGGTATAACCTAATAATAAGTATTTGAGTCTTTTTAATTCTTTAAGAAGCTTAATAAAGGTATCCCGCCAATAGTAGTTCATAAAGCTTAAAAGTAAAGAGATAGTTGAACTGATAGATGCGTTCCTATGATTGATGATTAAGCTTGTCTAGAGTATTGAAAGGCAGCTAAATCTAGTAAAAGGTTTATTCTATTGTAGAGATTTATCCTACCTTAAGGTAAATATGTAAGTGTTATTAGAGTTTAATGAAACCTTTTAACTTAGAAATTTGTTAAATAGGCTATTATCAATAACTAGTAATCAAATTACCTATATGAAAACTAGCAAGAGCAAAGCATTTCATAAACTCAGTAGCTAAATCCAGATTAGCCAGCTAGTTAAAAATGTAAAGGAAATAATCCTAATAATCCTAATAATCTATAAGAACTAGATGAAAACTAACTTAGAGCTAGATTTTGCATCATTTAGTAGAAGTAAAAGGATTATTTAGTTCATTAAGTCTAGAATTCAAAGTAAATTGAAGATATGATGAGCAGTATTTTAGAGGTAGTTAGCAATGCAACGAAGAAGCTTAAAATAGTGGAGGTGATTTGTGATTTTATTATTGATAGTAAGGGAAAACCTTATTTTATAAATCTTAAGAAGTATAATGTATATATACCTGGATTTGTTAGATAGATCTAACTAGCTCCTTCTAAAACTCAACTTGCTAGAAAGATTAATTAAAACTAAGCTTCGATCTAATGTAAAGAGTTT
This sequence comes from Loxodes magnus, assembly GCA_946699065.1. Classification (NCBI taxonomy): domain Eukaryota; phylum Ciliophora; class Karyorelictea; order Loxodida; family Loxodidae; genus Loxodes; species Loxodes magnus. The sequence continues at coordinate 221,148 of CAMPDV010000110.1, forward strand.
GGTAAGGTTGAGAAGCGAAGAAGTAACTCTTAAGATAATCAAGTTACTGAACAAATTAATAAGCAAAGGATGATGACTATTTCAAGTGCTGCTGATATAAATACAAAACAGTCAAATAGTACAATGATTTAGAAAGTAAAATAGTTCCATGAAAAATATAAAAAAGTCTAGGTCCATAACAGAAAATTATCTACCTTAAGTATAAATAATACATTAGATAAGGATACAGAAAGTTCAAATCAGATATATTAGAAGACGAAAAGTTAGAAGTAATTAGATTTATCACAATTAAAGTTAAAGCACTTGAAATAAAGTTAAAGTTAGTAAAAAATTAGCATCTTTTAGTAAGATAATAGCAGTATGAAAGCTTAAAAGTGTAACCAGAATGCTTATCAAGGATTGTCAAAAATTCCTACTCCTACCAATACATTATCTGATAAAGCATTTAAGCAACTAAAGAGAATTAACTCTAGTATTTCAATTTTAAGCTAGAATAGAAAAAACCTGAACTCTAGTTTCTAGAGTGATGATTCAAACTTATCAAGCAAATCTGAAAAAGCTCAGCCTTTTTAATTAAAAAGTAGAGATTTACTCCATAGAGAAAATTAAAACTCGCAAAATAGCCAAAAGCTAAATTTAAACATTCAATAATTAAACCTCAAAAAGTAAACTAATATTAACTAAATAGCACTGCAATCTGGCTTAAATTATAAGAAGAAAATTGAATTAACTAATTCCTCGAAGTTTAAACATTCTGAGGGAAAGTCACTTTTAATAACTCCTTTAAGTGAATAACAGAAAGAAAGCAAAAAAGAGGATGAGATAATAAAAGAAGAAATAGATTAAATCAATTAGTAACTAACAAGAGCTACTAAGTCTTCAAAATGCATAAATATTTCTAGTGAGTAAACTGAGAGAATTGCGAAAGAGATTTCTAATTCTCCTAAAGTGCCTCCTATAAAAAACTTCTAGCTAGCGGTTTAAAAGCAAGCTGAGATAGCAGAGTTAATGATTAGAAAGGCCTAAGAGTAATTAAAGAAGAATAGACGGGTGCTTAATAATAAGGGTTTTTGAACCAACTATAGAGTATTTATGTGTATAACATTATACTATCATTTTAATTGTATCTATACTCAATGTTGCTTCGTTTATACTATCTACTATATCAAAGCAGGGTTTTCTACTAACATCTAATTAAATATAATTCTAACAATCTTTAATAGCAATCAAATGCAAAATTTTTCAACTATCTTTTAGCTTTAAAAACCATAAAAGCTTTATAAAGTAAGGGTGGATATGAATGGCCTCTGTAATTATTGAAATTGATAAGCAAATACTATGCATAAAATCCATTTTAAAAGTTAAGTTTAAGGAATAGATTTAAGATAGAATAAATAAAGAAAGCATAAATTCCTAGTTATACTTTAAATTACAGACACTAAGTATATTTCGAATAAACTGAATAACTATTTATATAATAAGAATTAGTTACTTTAAATCATAGATAAAAGATATCATCAAGTTTATAAAATCAAAAGTTAAATCTGCTTGTGATATTGACTATATTTATGTAAATTAAATTAGCAAGTTATAGAAATTTCAAATTATTGGAATAAAGAAAGTTTTAAGGTAATAAAGCAAATAAACTAAGAAATCAAGTGAGGTTTTTTATATAAAGGTGTATAGATGTACATAATTGATTAACCAAATGATAAGGTATAATATAGTTGATATGATAATTGAAGTATGAGCATGAGATTTAAAAAGAGAAATTGTAATTAAATAAACTTTATTTATGTCTTTTATTTAACAAAAATGGGAAAGCAAGAAAGTAAGTAGTCTACACCAAATGCTTCAGATGTTTTTCTTTCTTAGAAAAGCTAAGCAAGCTAACTTTCTAGTAATAATTGCTATTGTGAGCCTTAAAATAAATAGTCAGTTTAGACATCTTCCTAATAGTCTTGCCCTGCTCATTAAGTAGAAGAGACTAAAAGAAATTTTAGATCTTAATATTTTAGAAAAGTAGGAGTAATATAACCAAGTGTAAAAATCGCTGAGCCTTATTTGAATATGAATGCTTAAGATTTTAAAGTTCCTAAGTGAATGAAAGGCAAAAGTACAACTGAGGAAGCACCTAAATCAATCTCTATCAATCCTACAGATGAAATAGCTTAAATAGAAGCCGAAAGTGAGTTTTACTCTCTAAACTACATAACAAAGAAGACAAACGACTAGATTAGAATGCAGTTCCTTAAAAGAATCGCTAAAGAAAACATTTGGATTGCACCAAGTTAGAAAAAAGCTGTTTGTCAGAGCATTATAATATTTGACTGGGATGATACTCTATTATGTACTACCTATCTAAACTGTCGAGAAGATAATATGAACATTTAAAATCCCTCAGTTCTAAAGTAGCTTGAAAATTTGGGTAAATCTGTATGTAATTTGCTATCCATTAGCTAAAATTTAGGTCAAAATTTCATTATCACAAATGCTATGAAGGGATGGGTTGAATTTTCAGCTCATCAATGGATTCCTGAAATTCTCTAATACTTAGAAAAGATGACGATAATTAGTGCTAGGAATGAGTGAGAAGAAAAATTTCCTAATGACTTTCATTAATGGAAAATAGAAGCTTTCTTGGAAATGACTAAGAACTTTGATACAGACACTATAACAAATATAGTCTGTCTTGGTGATTCTGATATTGAAATGGATGCTGGGCATACTTTAGCAAAGTAAGACATTATTTCAGATAATATGCAAATGCTTGTATAAAAACAATTAAATTTCGAGAAAGCCCAAATCCAGAAGAACTAGTTAAGCAACTACAGCTAGTAGCTGAAAAATTCGAAAGCATTTGCACAAGTGGAAAGAATCTTACAATTAGATTGGAAAGAAAGCAAAGAAACTGATTTGTTTTATATCTCATGATAAATTTGTAAATTATATCAGTTATATAATATAACCTAAACAATTATTCAAAAGTACTTCAGTATATAATATTACATAGTACTGAGCAATCAACTAATTTACTGTTGAATTAGCCAGTTTATAAAAATAGATGTCTAATCATAATTTGAAGAAAATATAAAAAAGAATATTTATTACCTATATCCATTAATATTCTAATGTGGTAATATAAATAAATGATATCTATTATAAATTACTTTTTTAAGGATAAACCTTCCATATTTTTGTTGCTTAAAATGATAATATTTTAATGCTTAGTGTTAAATACATTTAATGATCGAAGTATAAGCTAATATAAAAAGAGTGAATTACATTAAATTATTTAGACTATAATTTTCCTTCTCTTGCTTAACTCAACATTACTTGCATTCTTCAATTTTTTTCTTTCTCTTTGTTTTTTATTTCATTCTTCCCGCTTTTCTATTCATTCTAAATATTACTAGGATGGTTATGAATCCTCAGACTGAGAGCTAAAAAATTAGACTTATCTTTTGGGATCAAAAGAAGCTATATCCTAATTTTGATCTTTCTCTGTATCTACAGTATCTTTAATTTCATTCTATTTTTATATTCTCTCTCATAAATCAGCAAGCAACTATTAACTAGAAATTTCACGAGAAGGCTTTTTAGCTAGTTTATGCGTCCTTCTCACTTCGCCTTCTTTTTTCCCCTTTTGTTAAGTGTTCATCAAATTATTATTAAAGAAATTATGGCTTAACCATCTTTATCTATAAATCCGTTGTAATTCAAAAATAAATTTTGTCGAAAAATAATTTACTAACGGGCAAAAATATTTCAATGAGAGATCTAACGATCAAGAAGACAGTATTGATCAGATTTAATCAACTATTTTCAAATCTATTTTTATAAATAATGCTTTAAAATATTTCTAGGCCAACTTTAATACTCACTTTATTATACTCTAGTTAAGTTTAAACTTAAGAGATATAGAACTATTGGCATAGTGAATGCGTTTGTTTGATAAGTTTAATATCAAAATATAGTATATTTTTATATGAATAAATGGACTAAAATAGAGACAAAAGTTCTTCATTTATATTGTGAGAATTTCTTATCATATATTTCTTTAGGGTTTAGGTACATTTTTCTTTCTCTTATCATTATTTGCTTTGCTGGTTCTCCAAAGTTTTAGTCTTCTCCTCTATCTACTCTTCCTTTAAATTTCTACTTTCTTTAACTCGAAGCTAAGTTTTTAATTTTAGCACTTGTAACTTATTCATTCGATTTTATATCTTCAAACCTTTTCATTACTGCTTCTGTTGGAGGAACGATTTCAATTGATAAGGATGATTCTTTTGATAAGCTGTTTAGAAAACTTTAACCTTAACTTTCTGACTAATCATATTCACTAGATTTGGATGATTCGCTAGATCTATTAGACTGAGACATTTTTTCTTGATTTTAATTTTTTCTTTGGTCTCATTTTGGAGAAGACTTTCCACTTAAACTTAAATTAGAACTTCCTTTCGATCTTTAACTTAATTTAGCTTCTGAATCTAAGCTTGACCTTGAAGATCTTCTACTCATATCCTTCTTTTTGTATACATAATCAGGTGAAAGTAAACTTTGGTATGAAGAGCTTTCTTAACTAACTGAGGAATGATACGAACTTTCTTATACCCTTACTAGATTTTCCTAATACATATTTGGAGGAATCATTCCAGTTGTAGATTATCTCTTAGGTGCTCTAACCGGAAAAATTATCATTTTTTCTCTAGGACTTTCAGGGTTAAAGTCAAGTATACTACTAGCTGAATTAGCATTTTGAATTTAATCTTTTTAAGCTTACTTCAAGAGAAAAGAAGCCTTTGTAGAGTTATTGGCTGAGACATTATTCTACTTATTTTTTAACTTCTTAGGCTTTTCTATAGTTTTAACCTTTTCTAAGAAGTTCTCTTCTTTTATTTGCTACTCCCATTTATCTTGCTGTTCCTTCTACTATTATTCCTTTATCTCATCCTCTATCTTCTGCTTTTCATTTTAATGTTCTATCAAGCTATTTTTACATTTTTTTCAAAATGAGAATCCTAGAGTGTATCTTTAGATTTACTATTAAAGTCTGAAAACTGGAAAGCAAAGAAAAGGAATTTACTGTATAAGCTTTAGGAATTCATTGTAGTCTATTAGATCACTTCTCTTAGTCTTAAATATTTCTACAGCTTTAACGTAATTTTTAGGGAATATCATTTTTTTGTTAAACTCAGTTTTTAAGAATAGCATAATTTCATCTTTGCTCAATATTTCTGACTCATTTACATCTATTAGCTTAAACACAAACTAATAGATCTAATTCCTAGATAGTAGACAAAATTTGCTGACACTTCTTACGAAACTTATAAATGATAGTTTGTCTCCTTATTCCTTCTCTATTCTTGTGAGAAAGTACATTAAGTATGGAGCAACGATAGAGTCAGGTTTTTCTTTTATTAGTCTAAAAAGTTCTGTGGCAGTAAGATAGTCAGGAGATTCTTGGGCGTATTTTCTAAATATTTTATACAATTTCTGCATTTGCTTGGCAGGAATGTGGTAGTCATCCATGGTTTTGTAGATGTCTTAGTCTCATTAAAGAGAATCAGGTGATACTTTATTAGCTGATATGCAACTTCCCATTTAAAATATGAAAAATACTATTATTTGCTTATTTTTAGTCCCTATTCTTATCTCTTTTCTTGCTTACCAGATTATTTTTTTTCATGCACCCTACTATAAGGCAAAATATAGTGAAGTGTCAGCGTTAGATTAAGATACATAAATTTATAGAGATGAATATGGAATACCCCATATAAGAGCTTAAACCTTAAACGATGGATTATTTAGTGTTGGGTGAGTACATGCATAAGATAGGTTATGACAGATGTTTCAGCTTAAAAAGTTCGTCAAAGGTGAAATGAGTTCTATATATGGAAGCAGTTTAATACCTGTAGACAAACTAATTAGAACTCTAGGATTTTATAAGCAAGCTGAGATATATGCTCGCTAAGTCTAAAATAAAGATATTTACTCTTACGTAAAGGGAGTAAATGAGTATGTAAAGCAAACTAAAAAACTTTCTTTTGAGTTTATATTTTTCTGAGTAGATTGGGAGGAGTGAACTCTATAAGACACCATCGCAATTTAGCTTTATTTAGAGTTTTCTCTTAATTTTGTTCAAGGAACAAAATTAATTCGGCTATTCTTACAATAGCACCTAAGTCAAGATTTAATAGAACTCCTCCTTCCTAATTAAAACAGTTTTAATGAAACTACCATAATCAAAGAAAACGAAATTCCACCTTAGAAGCGAAGGCCTAACTACTTGTATTAAAACAAGGCTTTTAAGTTTAATATAAAGCAAATAAATTCTGATATTTCAGAGATTATTAAGGGAAGCAATAACTGGGTAGTTAGTGGAAAATTCACTAAATCAGGTAAACCTATTCTAGTAAATGATCCTCATTTAGTTAACTCTATACCTTGCTTTTTTTATTTATTTGATCTTAATGTAAAGAATGAACTTAGACTCAGAGGAGCAAATATAGCAGGATTACCTTTTATATTGCTAGGACATAATGATTATATTGCAATATCTGCTACAGTTTTAGTAAATGATAATGTAGATATCTATATACATGATAATTACACTTAATATCATGCTATTATTGAAGTTATCAAGGTAAGAGGCTAAGCTGACGAAATCCTTGAAATTAGGTAAAGTAAATATGGATCAGTAATGAATTAAGTATGGGAAAGCATAGGTAATATTACAGATTTAGTCCCTTTTCTTGATATAGCAATACCCTGATCCATTTATTTACACCGAGATCCGAACTTTAATTCTTATGATAAGCTCATTAAATCTTATTATGCTTAAACCTAAGAAGAGTTTACTTAGCTAATGCTTGATATAACTGTTAGTCCAAATCTAAATGTTTTATTTGGAACTACATAAGGGGATATTGGATATCTAGCAGTTGGATAAAAAATAGAAAGATCTAATCCTCTACAGGATGCTTATTATATTTAGGAATAAGAGTACAAAAGTTTTGCATCAGCAAACGATAAGCTGAAACTAATAAATCCAGAACGAGGTTGAATAGCATCGGCTAATAATAAGGTAATACCACATACCTACTAGAACTACATGAATCAATATCCTATTTAAGATTGAAGAGCTGCCAGAATCGAAAGCATGATATAAGAATTCATACAGCAAAATAAAAGTTTTGATATACCTGATATGATTAATATGATATAAGACAGTAAAAATTAAATAGCCTTACAAGTCTTGTAGAACCTACTCAAATTTACTAAAGATAAGGAAATCAAATTAATTTTTGAGAAGTGAGATTACTATATGACATTAGAAACTTATGAAGGTTCTATTTTTTCGGTCTGGATTTATTAGATCATATAAAAGACTTTATCAATTTATAAAAACAAGGAAGTTAGAAAAGCACTTATGAGCAAGTCTTCTTGGTACTGAAAAAAGTTAATTACTTTGTTAAGCTTACCATATGAAGAAATTTTGATAAATGAAGATCTTAAGTAAATATTAAAAGGAGATGTTAATGAAAAACTTACTGATATACTGAATGAAGCATTACGACTGTCAATTGAATGACTGTAATAATATTTTTAAACTAATGAAAAGTCCTAATGAAAATGGGGACGTCTTCATACTTCTAAATACTTTCATAAGCCTTTCGATCAAATTCCTATTCTCAGTTACTTAATAGGAGTGAAAGAACTTTCAACAGCAGGAGCAGGAGATGCAACAGTATACTCCACATATTTTTAATGACTATAAGGTTCCTTCACAAGTTTAGGAGGGCCAAACTACAGGTCAATTATGGATTTAGGAAATTTAGAAGAATCCTTATTCTGTATAGATACAGGAGTTTCAGGTCATCTTTTTACCCATAATTACTTAAATCTAAACGAAAAGTTTCATAATGGAGAGTTCGTAAAAATTTAATTCGATGAAAAGAGATATAATTACTAGATCACCTATTTATCTAAGAATGCATGAACTTTTATTTTTAAGTTATTCTTTAACTTCTTATAAATACCTCAATTAGATTACCATCAATGTATAGTTAATCCACTAAGAATTCCTTTGAATAATTATATCTTAGACAGTTTAATTTCATTTAAATAGTAATTGAAGGAAAATCTAGTTAAGTATATGCTACTAACTACTTACTATATACCATTTAAATTATCTGCATAATGCTTGATACTACTACTCATACTTTTAACTAAATCTTAACTATTAAATAATAAATTAAGTGTCTCCAAATATCCTATAATTTAAGTTTGTTTATAAGTATCAAATAATATAAAGTACAAGATACTATGCTATTAATAATCTTTATAAATACAAGCATTATAATAATATCTAGAAGGAGCCTTAATTTATCTGATGTCTATTTTATTCTAATAAGGCAGTAAACTTAGAGAAATATTGTCTTAAGTAATCCACTATTAAGTGAATAATGATATAGTTACTTTAAATATCGGATAATAATCTAATAAGGATAGTTACTAAATGTATTTTAAATATCAAGCAAGAGGTATAGATCTTCATTAGCCAATAAGCATTAATTTAATTAAAGCTTCTTGGTACTATTAAATATCAATATCTTAGCACTCTTTTCTTATATAATGATCTTCGTAAATATTAGTTAAATAATTGCTTTTAGTTTAAAGAAAAGAGGATAGAAAGGAAGAGAGTCTAGAAGATATAAGTAGTATAAAGTTTTGAAATAAATTAAATATTAAATGCTGTAAATAAAACATTTGCTTTCAAACGAATAACACCCTGTTGTCTTCTTTGATATTTCAATCAGTGCTACTCATATTGGAAGAATAACTATCGAACTTTTCAGTTCGGTAGTTCCTAAAACTTGTGAAAATTTTAGATAATTTTGTACTGGAGAATTTAGAAAATAAGGAGAACCTGTTGGGTATAAAGGCATTAACTTTTTTAAAATTGATCCTAAATTTGTTTAAGGAGGAGATTTTGTTAAGAAAGATGGAACAGGACGTATAAGTATATATGGAGAGCAATTCGAAGATGAAAATTTCGAAATTCTGCATGATCAACCAGGAATAGTCACAATGTACAATACAGGCTAAAATTCTAATGGCTGTTAATTTCTAATTTTGTTTGAAGAAATGCAAGAGTTAAATAAAAGAAACGTAGCTTTTGGGAAAATTATTGGAGAACAAAGTTTTGAAGTTCTATAAAAAATAAGAAATGTTTAGATTGATGAAAATTAAAAGCCTGAGTATCCCATAATTATAAACTAGTGTGGCGAACTTTGAAATTTTATTAATACCTTTAATTCTTTTTTAAATACAATAATTAATCCATATAACTTAAAAAGTAAAGCGGATTTTGCCAGGTAATCATTAAAATTAATGTAGTAAAGTTAAAATAAAGGTCTTCAAATTTTTTTTCTATTGCTTTTCATTAGACTTTCTAATACTGAGTTTTTGCTATTTGGCTTGGCTGGTACTATTTTTTAAATTTGTACTTTTTTTATTGTTTTTTATACTTAAATGGAGGTTTAGTTATTAGAATGACTTTTACTATTTGATTAATCTGATTTTTAAACTTGGTTTTATGTTGTTCTAAATGATGTTTGCTTTTTAGCGTCCATTATTAAGGGATCGTGTTTTCTTATAGGCCAGCTTTCAGGTTTTCGCTCTGGTTTTCTTTAAAAGTCTAGAAACATACTATTACTACTATTATCTACTTAGTGCTTTGAAGGTGTTTTTTCCTTTTTTTATATAGTTTACCTCTACTACTAGTCATTTAAAATTTTTTGAACTTTTTCTTTCTACATTTGGAAATTATCTGACTAATTATTTTCTTACACTCTGCTTTTATAATTATTTGAACTTTATTGCTTTTGTAACTTTATACCAAATCTATCCGAAGCTTGCTTCATAAACTTGGCTGCATCTTAATCACTTGCTTTTATCTAAATTTTTCCTGTTCCAACATTACCTCCGGCAGTCATACTCGCACTTGGCTAGTATTTTAGAAGTAAAACTCCTTGTGGAAGACTTTTCTTTAATTCTACATCATGTAGTATTTTTGAAGATTACTAGTTAAATGTAAGGGTTATAATCTCAGTCTTCTTGGAAGGTTTTGGCTGCTCTTTTTCTTTATGAGTAATTATGTCAATTTTTGAATTGTCTAAAGAGCTATCCATCAATGAGACTTAAGAAACAGGTGTTTTAGATGTTCTTTTAGTAATTCCATCATAGCTGAGATTGGTATCGAAAACTGTTTTCTAATATCTTTCTCTAGCTGTCATAAATCCTTCTGATTTTTCTTTATCAAAGTCAATAATATTAGATGTAGTTCTATAATCTCTTGTAGAACTCAATATTTTAAAATCTCTTGGTATCTTCTATTTTGCATAGTTTTGCTTGACTTCAGAGTTAAAAATATTAACTTTTTTTTCTACGCAGTGCTTACGCTTTTACCTTATTTCATGTTCTTTTTTGAGAACATCCTACCATCTTTCTTTATCATCTTGCTGCTTTCCATCTCCTGTGAACTTAATTTATGAGTAATTCCTATATGCTGTTTTTTACCTGTAATCTAAATCAGGTTGAACTTTATAGACTTATTTCTTTACTCAGTTAGAAACATCACTCAATTTCTTCTTGTGATTAATTTTTGAAACTGGCTTTCTCAACTTTTCATCATAGCTTTCTTCAGTTAAGCATAATTGCATGTTGCTTTCTGACTCCTGTGTATTTTATGTAAACATAACATCTTAAGTATCTATAGGTTATTATTTGATGCCTGTTTAAAAAGCTTTCTAAATCTATTTTTAAGAAGTTTTATTAGTAGAGATATCTGTTTTGGTGGTAGGATACAAAGCTAATTTACTATTAGTGCCATTATATTTCTATTTAATAGACTTCGCTAGTTCAGTTTATAACTTTACTTACTCAGTGAGACTTACAATTTTCTCCTTAGATTTGCTTCTAGTAACTTGCTTCTTTAAATCTAATCATTAGCCAGTATTTCATGATAGGTCAATTGAACTAGTTTGGTATCCTTTTTTATGCATTTATAACGATAAGAGAAAACAATTTCTTATTTCTTTTTAATTTCAATAGTTTAAACTATTCAATATATATTGGACTTTCCATCTTCCTTTTATTTCTATTTGTATCATTAAATAAAAAACTACAAAACTTAAGTTTTTAGTATACTGATCTTTTATGAAAGTCTTTAGCTTTAGTTTTTCATCTAAAGCCTAAATTATTTTAAAAGACTAGTTTGACTAGCTAAACTGGTGAGACTCTTATAATGATATAGTTTTATTGCTTATTGCTTGGATAGCCTTTTATACTTATAGCCTTAACAGCTAGTTCATTAAGCTATTAAGTGACTAATAATATTAAGTACACATTCTTTGTCTCACTTTAACTTAAATTCACATGCTTTCACTGCTACTTCGATAAATTTAGACTAATAAGTAGTAGTTGATAATAATAACTTGGTGGACATATTAGAATAAAGAAAGATAAGGATCATTATAGAGATATAAGGATATATAACGAACTAAAGTGTAAAAGGATGTATTCTGATAAGGAAGGTAAAGCATTATATAATTAAGATAAAAATTCTTATTTCAATAGTTAATGAAATTTTACTACCAAATTTTATCAACCTAATACGCTGAAAATTATCCTTCTATTTAGCTTTTTTTTGAGTCTGCTAGGTATTTATTCAATTCTCCTGATGGTACGTAAAGATTTTGTAACGAGCATAAAGTGAAATTTGCCAAATTGAAGTGCATTTTTATGACAGGATTGAATCCAGAATGTATTTCAGGGTTACCAGGAATGCTTATGACTATTTAATAAGGAGATGTTGAAGTAAAGGAAAGATTAGTTTTAGGGCCTCCTGGTATTTGCTAATGGATCTAATCAAGCTAAACTTTCTTTTGAAATAACTCCTATTACTTTAAAGAATTCGTAGAGACTATGCCAAGTAAATAAAACCAGCAAGCTAACTTCGATAAGAGATTACAGATGTTGCCTGATCTTACTTTCGAAGATGAAAATATAACTGTTCGTGCTTTAATTTTGAAAAATGAAAACTAATTTGGAATTCCTTACAGCTAGATTAAGTATAATGAACTACACACTTTTGAGTACGACGAAGAAAATTTAACTTCAGTTAGCATTTAAAAAAGAGTTTAGAGGATCAAGAATTTCTAGGCCAATTCAGTTTGCTGTTATGTTATAAAGGGAAAATAATAGCGCGGCGCTTTTAATCCTAAAAAGGCTATAGAACTTGGTGTTCCAAAGGGTCCTAATTTCTCTAAACTTACAAACGGATAAAGTATCACTCTAGCTGATAATAGAGTTATAACTCCTGAAATGGTAATGGAAAAATCTCCACCAATTCCAGTGATTATTATAATATACTGCCCTTCTCACTCTTATGTAAATAGCTTATGCTTGCAAATGAAGGAACTTTAAATTTAGTAAGGAAATGAGATTTTAGAAAGTGTTATTCACCTAACACCTTAAAGTGTCCTAGAAAACGAGAGCTATAGATAAATTTGCAGCATGTTTTAAAGTATCAATAAAGAAGCTAAATAGGTAATTCTGAATGAACACTCAAGTTAACTAACTGCTTTTCAGCAGAATCATGTTCCTACTGTTTAAGCTTGGGTAGAAAGATATTTTATGAATACTATAAATCAAAATCTATTTGGCTTCACACATTTCAATTTCTATTAGCAAGAAACAATCAAGTAAGCTTAATAATTTCTATCCTAATGGTAGAGTTAGCAAGGATTTGATTTAATTCCAGCTATTATTTTAATGAAGCATTGTATATAACCAATAAAGTAGAGAGGATTAGAAATGGATGAGGTGTTAAAACCTCCTTAAAATAATCGTTATATAAAAAGCTAGGAATTTATGACATTTTGCTAACAGTTATCTCAAAAACTGACTGAAGAAATTTAATTAGATTAAGATTTTGACTTAAGATAAATAGGAATTGACACTCTTGTACCTGGATATAATCCATTAACTGTAGTACTTGGTACTGGATCAATGAAACCTGGTAAACACAGAAATGTAACTAGCATTCTAATGACTAATTTAAGTTAGGAACCATATACTATTTTACTTGATGCAGGTGAAGCTAGTTATGGCTAAATTTTAACTCATTTTGGAGTTGAAGCAATAGAAGGGGTTCTTACAAGTTTGAAGTGTATTTTAATAAGTCATATGCATGCAGATCATCATTTAGGATTAATTTAGATAATCCAATAAAGATTGAAGTACACTTAGGAAAATCTTATCATAGTAGCACCTAATTATTTATAGCCTTGAATCCTAGCTCACTAGCAATTTTATGGTTGAAATGAAAATCAAATTACATTCATTCCTACGTAACCTAATTCAATATTCTAACTTTCATCAAGTTTAACTATTAAGATGCTACCTGTTTTGCATTGTGTTCATTCATTTGCCTTTTTACTTTCTCATTAAAGTGGATGAAATATCTGCTATTCAGGTGATTGCTCTCCTTCTCCCTCTTTAACAGAACTTTAAAATGTTACTCTTTTAATTCATGATAGCACTTTCGAAGAAGCTTTAGCAGAAGAAGCGGCTAACAAACTACATAGCACGATAAATCAAGCCATAGAAGTAGCGAAATAGATCAAAGCTTGGAGAATTCTGTGCACTCATTTTAGTCAGAGATACCCAACAATACCACAAGCTTGCTTAGAGCATTCTTTTAGTTTTGCTGCATTTGATCATATGTAGTTCACACTTTAAAATGCGAACTGGGCTCCAAAAGCAATGAAATATTTGCATGAATTGTATGGAAAAATGGAAGATGATGACTGAGCTTAAGTAGATAGATAATACAATTAATTAAGATTTAAGTTAATTTATAATCAAATAGTGACATGGTAATTATAGGGCATATCTAATATTTTAATTATAAGGACTGTTTGTCATTCGTTGTTCTACTGTTCTTGATCTGGAATCTCTTACTCGTTATTCTATACCTCAATCTCATTATTTTAATCCTCCTATCTCCTTTAATCCATTTCTCTATGTCTTTCACGATAAAAAGCGTTTATACTTCATGTAATATATCATGTCAATAAAGCACAAAACAGAGTAGAACCTAAAAACTCAGCTCAGTATAGAATGAAAGAAAAATGCGTTAAGTATATGATATTTTCGTCTTTGCATTTGACTGCAGCGAATCAGAAAATTAGTCAGAAAACCATATACAAAAGCAAAGATCTAAATAATTTCTTACCCTTACATTATTAAGTTCAATGATATGCATGTATATGTCAGCTATTCTGCGAATTTAGATCTATCCCTTACATGAAATCCAGTTCAAAATCCTTCATTATCATAAACTATCTCTCTAAAATTTTTTGTTAAATCTCTGTAAAGCATATAAAGAAAATTTCATAGAGCAGTAAAAAGTAGAAAAGAAAAGGAAATTAAGGTAGTGTAGTAATATATTTAGAGAGTATAAAAGCCTCTCTCACAATTTTTATTATCCTTTAACTTATCATTTGCTATCTCACTAAATCAAATTTATAATCAGAAGTATAATCCACTAAAAAAAATCTAAATAGTGCTTCATACTAAGTAACCTCTATTAGGAAGAGTGTTTTCATAATCTTATCTCATGTTTTACTCTCTTAATTATTTCTAATCATGACATTCTCTTTAAATAGACTACTCACTGATAGATTCTCCACTAGAAGAAAATTCTATTTCTTCATTCAGCGCTTAATGATCCATTTTATTTACTTTAGTCTAATTAAAATACTATTTACACTACTTACTCAATACTACTCAGCACTCTTCTATATTAAGCCTAAAACTTTCATTTTAAGCATCCTCTAAGAAGTGGGAATATAGGCTAACTAATAAAAGTGTATGGATATAGATTTTATGGCTGTAGAAGAATTTCTTAACTCAGAGTATTTTCTAGATTTGAAATTTATAAATTAAATAATCAAATAATGCTGAAGAATACTTAAGAAGATTACTACCAAGATTTACAATTTAGTGCCCAGCAAGATTATAGTCAAAATTAGAACTCTGATAATAACCTTGAAATGTAGGACTCTAACTAGCTAAATGATGAATCTCCCCAGACTTATTTAAATATTTAAACCTCTTCAGGATAAGTGGAGCAACTATCGTCTAAGAATAAAATAGGGACTTCTAAAAGTATAGATATGAAGAAGAATATTTATAAGAACTAAAAATTACCTTAAGCTAAAAATTCCTACTAAAAGCCTTATA
Organism: Loxodes magnus; assembly: GCA_946699065.1. Taxonomy (NCBI): domain Eukaryota; phylum Ciliophora; class Karyorelictea; order Loxodida; family Loxodidae; genus Loxodes; species Loxodes magnus. The sequence continues at coordinate 236,463 of CAMPDV010000110.1, forward strand.
ATATGTAAAGAACATTCTCTCCTAATTCTATTCGAAGCTAGCAGAAAAGCTAAGATAATTTATTGCGTTGTAGATCTAAGTCTCCAATAGCTGACAGGTTATTTGAATACAAAAGGGAGATAGAAATGAAAAAGTCTTTAAAAAAGCAATAAGTTGAGCAGGAGAGACTTAAAGAGTGTACTTTTTCACCCTAAACTAAGGGTAAAAAGCAGAACTGTCCATCTACATCAGAGGCAATAAAGAATTTCCTGGATAGGCAGCAGCAGCATAAGGAGAAAAAATAAGAGAAGTTTTAAAATTAAATTGAATCTCCTAAAGAAGAATAGAAATAAATAATGCTATGCAGCAAGGGTTCCTAAAAGATTCTTGCAGATAAGTAGCAATTCTAAACTCCAGTTTACCAACGTTTATACTCTATAAAAAACTAAACCAGTAAAGCTGAAGAAACAGAACAGATTAATCAAGATGAATTTTTCACACCAAGGATTACTTAAAAGGCTTAGATGATTAAGAGATAAAAATCTATTGATACGATTTTATATGAAGATGCTAAGAGAAGAAGAGAGCATTCGCCTGAGGAGCAAATAGTTAATTAGTTTACAATCAGTGAGGCTTCTAATCGTCTATTGAGATGTAAAATAGAATAAGAAATAAACACTCTATATGATAAATACATCCCTTATAGCAATAACGGAAAGGTTAATTATTTTGGACTCAAACGGATTATGATTGAAATGTATTTCATTGAGGACCATAAGAACGCTCCTAAATTTTAAAAAGATGAAAACATGCTCAAAGTTATGTGAGATGAGATAGGAGAGGAGTTTGATGGAATTAATATAAATAATCTTAAATGCTTTATCTTAGGTATTTTAGGACATCAAAAATACCCAAACGACAAGTAATCACCTTAAGAAGAAACTTAGACAGAATGGTTAAGTGTTGCTTCTATAAACTCCTCAAGAAATTTCAACTTTGACTAAGCAAGAATTAAGAAATATGGAGTAATAAAAGATGATCAGTATATAATTCATAAAAAGGGATTGACTAGATTGTAATAGGACTTTAAAGAAATGGTTATAACTAGAAATGAGTATACCAAAAAATCAAATAAAAACCCAACTTTCAAATCAAAATAAGTTGAGTAAACAACATTCAGACCTTAAATAATTGGAAAAAAGAATGAGAAAGTAAATAAGACAGCAATAACAACTTCTGAAGCTTTATAGCATGTATAGTAGTTGTATAATGCTGACAAGAAAAAGGAATAAAATATTAAAAAGTGGAAAGATTTACTTGAAAATAAGTTCTAAGAGCAATACACCTTTAAGCCTAATACAGGAAAAACGGGAAGTCTTGCTTAAAGCTATGCAATAGACACTTCTAATATGAGTAAAGTTTCCACTAGAGTTTTCGATCTTTACGAGTTAGCTCAGGAAAAGAATCAGTAAAGAATGGAAAAACATCTGTAAGCTAAAGAATAGATTGACCCTGTATGCACTTTTAAGCCAGATATAAAGAAAAGTAATAAAACATTTTCCTAAAATTATAAGAAGCCTCAATAGTATAGTAGCAAAGGAGCATAAGAGTAAATAGAAAGAATGAGACTCGCAAGAGAAAAAAAAGAATTGATGAACTAAATGAAAGAAAGAGGCTTTCCTTTTATGGGAAACAAAACTTGAGCGTAAATTCAATAAGCAGGATTTTAGAGTAAAGTTATCCAAGAAGATCAAAAAGAAAATTTAAATTAAAACCAGTTGGTAAAATAGTCTTAAGGGTAAAGAAAAAACGGAGAAAGCCAATATGCTTAAAAAGGAAACGAAAAAAAAGATTAAAATAAAAGAGATGTCAAAAAGAAACCCTAGGATTCAAACAGCAACAGTTAGGAAATAATCGAAACTTCTGAAGAAGAGGAAGAAGAAGAGGAAGAGGAAGAGGAAGAGGAAGAAGAAGAAGAAGAAAATTATGAAAAAAATAGTAAAAAGGTAAAAAAAGAAAAAGTGGAGGAGGAGGAAGATGAAGATGAGGATGAAGAAGAGGAAGAGGAAGAAGAGGAAGAAGAAGAAGAGGAAGAAGAAGAAGAGGAAGAAGAAGAGGAAGAAGAAGAAGATGAGGAAGAGGAAGAGGAAGATGAAGGTAAGTTAAATAAAGTTAAAATTTAGATCTGCTTATGTACGTTGAAGTAAATTTAGGTCCGAATAGAAAAGAAAAAATCAAAATTTGCAAGAATGACGAGCCTGAAAAATTAGCAAAGAATTTCATATTAAAACACAAATTGGATTCAAAGCTGATGCCGAAGCTTGTAAAATTACTAATAGCTAAAATGAGCGAATGACTATATTTTTAAATATTACATTTTTATTTTATAAATAAAAATGAAAGAGAAGAGACATTGGGCTAGAGCTGTATTCACAGGTTTCCGTAGAGCCAAACATACATAAAATTGCAATTAAGCATTACTTAAAATAGAAGGAGTAAATTCAAAGGAAGATACTTCTTATTATATTGGAAAAAGAGTGGTATATGTATATAAAGCTTCTAAAACAAAAACCCAACCTAAAGTAAGAGCTATCTGGGGTGATATAATGAGCTCTCATGGTTCTAGTGGTGCAGTAAAAGCAAAATTTTCTCCAAATTTGCCAGCAAAAGCAATGGGTTAGCAAGTAAGGGTAATGCTTTTCTCAAATGAATGAAGATTTTAAACTTTTAAATTAAATTTTAATCTAAAATCCAATCTTTGCTTACTACATCAAACTAAGTTCTTAACATCTTTTGTTACTCTAAGAATTATTTTATAGAAATGAAAGTTATTTTAATTCAAGAAATAGATTATAAATAATTGATGCTAGGAATCCATTTTTAAGTTTAACGATAATTAATAAAATCTCCTTTATAAATCTTTTCTACATCTATAGTCTATACTAGCTATGCTATTTGAACATTGCTGGATTAGAAGAAATTTGGATTCAATTTTTCTAATCATGTTCCAAGAACAAATTTCCAAGTTTGAGTATGTGGTAAATTATATTATAAAAAATGATGATGTTTGCTTATAAATGAGAGTTAAAATTTGAAATATGAAGATTATAATAATTTAATTAGAAAACATTGAAAGATAAATATCCTATCTTTTTAAGTCATTTCTATTATTGAGATTTGTATATGCAACAACTTATATTTAGGCTGAAGTAGCTTTATTGTGAATTTATTTACATTTCTCTTGAAATAAAACTATTTAAATTTGTATAGAGAAAAAAGATAATCTTAGGTTATTTTTATGAATCAGATAGATAGATTCAATATCAAATGAATGGTTACTGATCAGCAAAAATTAATATTATCTAAAATAGTAATGCTTTATAATTTTTATAAATAAGTAGGAAAGTTTATAATGTCTTCAAACTATATCCACACTTAAGCATATACTCATAAAATTTCTTTATTCATCTTAATAATAAATAATAAAAGTAAGGTAAGTCCAATAATATGCTTAGTAGCTAATAAATCTGTATTTATTTATTAATCTTCTGAATGAAGTATGAGATTTTGTATGACAAGAGAGTAGTATAGCTTAAATTTAAAAGAGCTTAACTAGTCATCTCTTTTTCTTTCGATCCTACAATTATTTATATAACTTACATAAATGTCACTACTGATTAGCCAGAAGATTTCTGAGTGTTATTTGAGTGATGAACAATAATCTTAGCCTTAAGCAATCATTTGATTTTTTAAATGGCTTAAAGCTATATAAAAACTAAGCAGTTCAGTAATAAAGTAGTCTTTGAATCTTTATAAAGCTTATATTATTAAATCCAAATTACTTTAAATCAAACACCAGTCTAAAGATGTGAATGTAATAGTAAAAAGGATAATATTATATATATTTAATTATAATTAACTAGTATAGGACTAATATACTAACTAAATCTCTAATATTGGATATGATGCTAGTGTGATAGTATTAATGTCTTAGTTTCTTGTTTAGTATCATAATGCTTTTAGTCTAAATTTATTCAACCTATTACGTAGTACAAATCAGCTATATTTCATTAGAGTTATTCTCGCTGATATTTCAAAGTCAAATACTAAAATTATAGGATTTAACCTGTTTTTATTTGTAAAAATCAAAGTAAAATATCTCAATATTTATAATACCAAAAGTCTTTTAAATGACTCTTTATCTTTATAGGCTGAAATTTTTATAGTATTAGCTCTTTAAATAATAAGATACTAATAAAATGGGAAATTTAATACCAAAAAAGCTATAAAGCCTTATAAACAAATAAAATACAAGCTAGCTAATAAAAAAAGTTGAATTTGCGAAACTATAATACTAGAGTAAGGAAAGGCACTATATAAGACTACTGTATTTAAGGAAGTTGATACTATAAAATAGGTAAAATAAAAGGAATTTAAATAAAGCAGCTTAATTGCTTTGTAAAATTCCTTTATTGCTTAGTAAGTATGAAATATATCCTAACTTGACTATGCAATCACTTTTTATATGCAATAATGATTTTTAGAGACATTAAATAACACTTTTTGATATTGCTTATAGATAAATCTATTAGGCTTTTTTAAAATTGAGAAGAAACTGTAGGATTATGTGTTTCAAAAGATGATTGATAGTGGTAGGTGGAGAGTTCAATTTTGTTTACAGTCATGAAAGATACTAAACAAGCAATTTTGCTAACGTTTATTTGCTTTCCAAAATTTAGAATAAATAGTATGAGTGTATACTTAACCTAATCCATTCCAGACATTCATGTGCTTTAGTTATTTATTAAAATCAACTATATGCTATTGGAGGAGCGGTTGGAAGTAGTTTGATTAAAAGTGTTGAGGCTCTGAATCTTGAATTTCTTTGAAAGGATTAGAAATAAGATGTTTCTTTCAAGCAACTAAGTAACTTAGTAGAAAATAGAAGTAATCACTCAGCAGTTGGTTTTTAGAATAAAATATATGCAATAGGAGGAAATTTTAGCGTTCCTATTGAGGTCTATGATATCTTTATAGACACATGAAACCAAATTTCTTTAGATAAATAATGCTATCCTATTGAAAATGCAGCAGTCGTTATAAATCCCTTACTTATAATAGGAGGTATTTAAGAAAACAACCAATATAACAAATTCATATGATAGTGAAAGTTGCCATTTATATGGCAGTCATTGTAGCTAAAAGAGGAATTTGAGACAATTGATGCAGCCTAAATAAATAGAAAGTTCTTATACTGCTTCAACAACATAAATAAAAAGATAGCAATGGTATGTATCTATACAGGATACTTTAGGTATATCAACTAACTTAAACACTTTTATGCTTTTACTAATTGATGTTCTATAATATCTTATATCTTAATATTTTAACTTACTTTATTATAAAAATTCATAAAATACCAGTTAATTACTAAATTGGCTTCCAAGAAAAGGCAATCTACTTAATAGCAACTTAAAAAGCTAAGCTGGATTCCTTTTAATTAGCTTAATCAACTATTTAGCACTCAAAAATACAAATTAGTAATTAATACCTTTACTATATTAGTTAGCTTCAACTTGGATACCAGAATGCACAATCTTCTAACTTACTCAATAATAATTAGAGAAATAATAGATAGACAAAAAATACTCTTTTATACCCAAATTTTAAAATTAGCCATGGAGTATATAAATATATATAAAGACAAGCATATAAAATATCAAGAAGGCATTTAAAAAATGAGTATTAACTATTTTAGACATTCCCTTTAGATCAAATAAGAGAGATTTAATTTATTGCTAATTTAAACTTACTAACTAATTTAAATCTAAGCATATGTTTAAGCTATAATTTACATAGAGTAAGAGTATTTAAAGTATTATTTATTAATCAAGTAATTTCAAATTCCACTCTCTAATTATCACTATATTATCATACTCATTACTTTTAATACCTTCTTACTTGATAATAGATTAATGAACCATTTTATTAATTAAGTATTAAATTAGAAAAGCAAATTTGAAGTGAAAGGATAGAGTTAATAAGTACTGTTTAAAGCAAGAGAAAGATAGAAATTATATAAAGCTGCTAAATAGGATAAGTTGAAGCCAGTTAGGTAAAATAAATAAGTATTAGATAAACTGATAGGGTAGTTTAAATAAGGTAATTCTTTAATAGGGCTATGATGAGTTAGTTTATTAATATAAATAATTATCATTAATAAAAATGATAAAACTGGTATAGCTCGCTAGAAGTTCTGATGGTAAGTTATTAGCCGAACTATACGAAGAATTTGACTAGCAAATCCTGAACATAAAATAGCTAACAAAGTAAATAATAAAAGCTCAAAATGCCTAATCATCTAATAAATTAATAGTAGTCACTAATAATGGACATCATATTAATATTTTACAATATGAAGGTGTTTCCTTTATAGCCTGTAGTGATGCAATTTATCCTAAATAACTAGCTTTTAGTTTTTTGTAAGAACTTAAAGAAGGCTTCTAGGAAGAGCTGAAAAAGCAGTTTGGTAGTGGCAATGTGGATTACAGAAGCAAAATAGAAGTAATTGATAAACCTTATTATTTCCTTAGATTTGATAGATTTATCAAGAAGAAAAAAACTGAGTATTAGGATGTTAGAAGTAAAGATAATAGCGCTCGAATGAAAGAGGAGTTGAACGATATTTAGAATATCTAAACATAAAATATTGATAACTATATTAAAGCACCTACAATAGGAGAGTAGTAAGGAAAGACTGGAGGTAAACAACAGAATGTTGCTAAAAAGTAGTAAAGGCAACCTGTGAAGTTTCACAAAGCCTTTTACACTTTTACTACTGTTATGATAGTTATTGCTTTTTGTGGCCTTTTGTTTGTTTGGAAAATGGGCCTATTTGGTTGACTTAAACTTTTTTTTAACTAATTTTTATTAATCTATGAAACATATCTATTATACTACTCATCTTCAATTTCTATCTAATATAGCCAAACTAAAAAATAATTAGTCCCTCATTATACTTAAATTTATTCTTAATTATTAAAATACAAATAAAATGCTTATTATTTCATGAATTATAGAAAGCACTTCATGAACTTAATTAGTATTTTATATTAATTTCCTTTATTTAGATTAAAATAGACTAATTATAATCAATAAGAACCTCTTAAAATTATTATATTCAATCTATCTCTTATTTAAGAGTTACTTCCATTATATTAATAAGTATTAATTTATGCATCCCTTTGCTTTTATAGTTTGATATTACTTAAAGTAACTGAGTTTAGAATGTATGACTAAAGCTTTTCTTTTATGAAATTATAGTATATTTCTAAATAAATAATTAGCTAGATACATTTATTTACCATCTTAAGTAGTATTATGCTTATTAGACTTTTTAATTTAAATTTACTAAAATTAATTTCTACTTTGTTATATAAGTTTTAGTTCGTTTCAATAAAGGAAATACCTTGATTGCTTTACGTAATCAATACTTTAACCATTTAGTTTTATATCAAAGATATTTACTTCAATCCTAAGTGATTTAGTTACACTTAGCTTTTCCTAGAGATTTATAATATTTTAGCATAAAACTCCTCAATATTCTGATGCTAACTATTCTCTCTTTACATCTAACTTAGATAAGTATTAATTTTAATTTCCAGCTTTAACAATACTCTTTAAGTTTTATTATAAGGATGTAAATTATTAACTGAAAGCAGCAGAATTAAAATTAAATATTAGAAGCTTATTCCTATCTCTATTTATAAATTTACTTTTTTATTGCTAAATATTTAACCTGCTGCTTTTATTAGAATCCAAATTAAGAATTATTAGAAGTATATTACATTAACTAGTCTATAGTGTAAATAGTTAGAACTAGTATGTACTAATAAACTTATTCACTTACTTTTAAAACCTAAATATTTGATACGATCTGTGTTAAAATTAGTTTCAAGAGTGTAATTATACTATTATAATTAAGATGCTTTAAAATTAATGTGCTTTTCCAATAGAAATTGTTATCATGGTCATCTAGTTGTTTCGAAAATAAACTGGGGAGATAATACCTACATATTCTTTAGATAATCTGCTCCGTTTTTTCTTTATTTAACTGAATTGGCAATTCTATTTGAATATCTTTGCTACTGTGAAAAAGTTCGAATATCATCAATGTCTGCTTCTTCCATCTTAATGTGTTGCTTAATTAGACTTCGTCCCATTCTCTATACATTATTATGTTAATCTGTAACTAATATTTTCCTCTTAGGCTTAATGGTTAGCTCATTAGTTAGTTTTTTGAAAAAATCGACAGTGTCTATTTATTTTTACTTCTCGATCTCTTCATTAAAATTCTTAGTCATAAAGTAAGTTTTTCATTTTTCTAGCTTATAAGAGGCTGAGTTATAATTTCCAGCTTACTCTCTAATTTTCCTATATATATAGTACTTCAATTTATCATTTTTGGCTTATCTTAATTAGAACTAGGACTAACTCCTTAGTATATTCCACTTGTTTTAAAAGACATGATTTTTAGTGCTTTTTTTGTAGGTTTGGTCATAGATATTTATAGCTTTTTCATTAAGTTTCTTTAGTTCATCTTTATACTAACGATTTATAAACGCTTTCTATAGCTCTGTCAGTTTCTATCTGCTAGACATATCCTTTTATACATAAGATTCTATTTACCCTACCTAACGAATTGTATTAAGCTCTCTTAAGCTTGAAGGGTAAGTAGGAGGAATAAGACTTTATCTGATTTTGGATAGATTGAGCGAAGGAAGTTTAGATTGGGTTTAAGTAGTAACAGTCTTTTCAAAAGTGAAAGTATTGAACTAATTAGTAATTGACTCTGATTAGTCCTCTAAATTTGAGATAATCGAATCTCCAAAGGATATTTCTTAATCCTAAGTGGCAGATTTTTGCAACTTATTGACTAACTTGCTAGTTAAAGTTAAACTAGGAGATCCATAATTCAAGTACCTGGAAGACTTAGGAAACCTAGCATCTAGAGTATAAAGAGTCTACTTAGACAAGGGTAGTAAGAGATCTATGTTCATATTTGATAAATTAAGAATAAAATGTTTTAATAGTAGAAAGGAGAAGATTTATTAACTGCTAGGAGAATTACTAAATTCAAATTTCTTCAGTAGGACTCTGAGTAAATTAAGGAGTATATTAAAGTACTTGAAACTTTCTTACAGATGAATAAGCAAATCTTATCTGAAATCATCCAGCATAACAATATTAACAGAGGAAACCAAATTTTATTAGAGGAGAATAAGCATATTAAGGAGATGATCTATAAAGCTACTATCTTAAAGGACGTTGCTGAAAGTAGAGTACTTATTTCGGAGTAGATTGCTGAAGAGGCGTTAAGAAGAGAGTAAGAGTCTATTGTAAAATACCAAGAAATTGTAGAATAGCATGTCAAAAATCTGGAGGAGAAAGAAATAATAGCCTAAGAAGTGGAAAGCAAAATATAAGAATATGAAAAAGAGATTGAAAATGAAAAGAGGAAAAGAGCTGAAAGAGCTAACTAGTAAAACTAAAAAGTTGCAGAAGAGATTTAACTACTTGAGCAGGAAATAAACTATGCAATGCAAACGTTAGAAACCTTAGCTGCTGAATATTAAGAATGTAGGAATAACAAAGAGCAAATTTCAGAAAAGTTTAGGGAATTATATAATGAACATATTTAACTTTAAGCTTTACTAAATCACTCAGGTAGAGCTTCTTAAAGAGCTCAAGAAGCAATAGAAAAGGAACTATAAGTTTAGAGTGATGAAGACTAAACTTATGATGAATTTTGGTATGGAAAGTTAGAATTTGAGCTACCTGAACAAGATTCATCTGAATCTTCTGAAAAGGAATCGTCAAATCTTGAAGATGTTGAGTTTAATGACAAGTACAAAATGCCTTTTGGAACTTAAGGAAGTAAAGCTATTCCTTCTTTAGATCTTTCATTAGTAGAGAAATGAAGGTAGAAAGTAGCTTAAATGCGTAATTAACAGTAGCAATAGTAATAATAATAGTAAAACAAAGGTAAAAACTTGAGCTTAAATTTGAATGCTAATCCAAACTAAAAGATGGAAACTGAAGAAGTTTAGTCTATTAATGGTCAAATAATAGGTAATAAAGTGAATAATAAAACTTAAGCTGTTAATCCCAATGAAATAAGACTTTAAAAATAGGTTCAAAAATACAAAAAAAAGGTAAGAGATATAAAGCTAAGCATCAACTTAAAGGAATAAGAAGTTTCTTCCTTAAAGAGATTACTAAGTTATATGTAAGCATCAAATGAAACACTTTCTTCAGCTCTGCTAGGACCTAATCAATTACATAATTAACTTGTTTAGAATATTCTACAAAATGAGGAAGAAGATGCATAATAGGATAATTTATAATAAGTTCAACCAGCAAATAACCATAAAATAATAATAACTTCAAGTGAAAGTTCCAATGAAGTGGATAAAGCAATTATATTATCAGAAGGAGATGTAAAAAATTGTGATATTGGAAGTCCAGTAGCAAGTGAAATTTCAATAGCTGTATAGGATTAGAACGTAGAAGATAGTATTTATTAGGATATTTAGAAGCTACAATTCAAGTGATTGTTGTATGAATTTCACTCTCATCTTAAATAATATAATTTTTCTTTTTACAATTTAAGCATTCTAACTTACTCGAAAGCTTACTATTTTCTAAAATACCTTAGATTAAACTAAGCATAGCTTAATTAATTTTTGCATTATTAATTTGTTAGTTTTAACGTAAATTTAATGCTTTCAGTATTTTTCTACAAAGTAATTTTTTATTAAATATCAGTAAAGCTCAAAGAAACATAATATCACCTTAATCTTTTAAGCATTTTGCTTAGAATTAAGTCTTATTTGTAACTTTTCTCCCTTTTATCTAGATTTCTTCAGTTTCCTTTATTTAATTTCTATAGCTTTGCTTAGTATTAAATTAATTAGCACTTTAATAAGCCTTTGATACTTTTTTATTAGTTTAGCTTTTAATTTTAACGAATTTATGTTCCAATTTTAATTTTACGTTATTAGATTCATTACTTTAACGATTAAATCTCCTAACATTTATCCATGATAATTAGCATTTTAATTTAATGCTTAGTATTATTACACTCTAAAGAACATATGTACTCTCAACTTCTCCTTACCTTTATCTCTTTAAGCTAGTCTTCTGACTATCTAAGCCTAATAAATAAATTTGTTTCAGTATTTAAAATTTGATTTGAAATGAAAGTAGAAAGTTTGCTTTATAGTAGCTTAGATAGATTTGAAAGTGGAGGTAAATTCTAGAATAAATGAAGTATTAAATGTTTATGTTGTAATTTATTAATTAGATGCTTATAACTTTCTTTAATTAGTCAAGTATTAAATGGTTAACTATAGTCATTAATGCTTAGATGGGTTATAGATTATATTACTTCTAAAGGCATTAAAGATGATGATGATTTAAGAATGGATATTAGTAAATAGGGTAAATAAAGTGCTGTAACTTAAATGCTTTAAAGCATAATTAAAGCATTTTTGTTGATCTTTTCTAGGGAAACTTAAAATTAAACTAGAAAAAAATGGGAGCTTATTTGAGTAGTCCAAAGACTGAAAAAGCCACAGAAGAAGGAATTTTCTTGAATAAATTTAAGTGGGCTGCTTCAAATATGTAGGGCTGACGTACTTCATAAGAAGATGCTCATTGTGCTATTGAATTAGATGAAAATACATGCTTATTTGGTGTTTTTGATGGCCATGGAGGCAAAGAGGCAGCTATCTGGGTTGCAAAATAATTACCAATTGAGCTTGTGAAAAATTAGAACTATAAGTAAGGAAATTATGGAGATGCTCTCAAAGAGACTTATCTACTTTTAGATAGGCTTATGGAAACTCCATCAGTTATGAAGGAACTATGAAATATCTAAAGAGACAATGAGCCATCTATGCAAAATGTAGCAGAACAAAATTATTGGGATTTTTGCGGTGCAGGTTGTACGGCTGTTACTGCTCTTATTCACAAAAACAATTTATATGTAGCTAATGCGGGCGATTCGCGCTGTGTTCTAGGAAGAGGTGGACAGGCAGTAGATATGACATTTGACCATAAGCCAGATTCAGAAATTGAAAGAACTAGAATTTAAAAAGCAGGAGGCTAAGTTTATGATGGAAGAGTAAATGGAAATCTCAATTTATCTAGGTCTCTTGGAGATCTCGAGTATAAAAAAAACAAGAGTATCCCTTAGGAAGACCAAATGATTACAGCATTACCGGACATAAAAGTATAAGTACTTACTCAAGAAGATAAATTTATAGTAATGGCTTGTGATGGAATATGGGATATAATGACTAACCAGTAATCAATAGAGTTTGTCTACTAGAAAAATAGAGAAAACAAAAAACTTACAGAAATATGTGAGTTAATGTTCGAATATTGTCTTGCTAAAGATGTAGGAGCTTCCTAGGGCTTAGGATGCGATAATATGACTGCTATTGTTGTTCAGCTAATTTGAGAAGAAATATTTTTAAAACTTTCCAAATATATTACATCAATTAATTTTAACAATAATAAAATATTTATAATATCAAATCTACTTTATTCTTCTCCTTATTTCCTATCTTTTTCCTATATCAGCCTAGAAGCTATCCACACTCTATCTATAAGCTATCGCATTATTTAACTTATAACTTTATATTCTTCTAGCATTTTCATGTCTCTCAAGTCAGTCGAAGAATAAAAGGTTTAAGTTCTATTTCTTCACAGTATTTGTACTATCTCATTACTCCTATTAATCTTAAAATGCTATAATCAATTTTCTCAAATTAAGCCCTAATTAAAATACTCGTTTGAAGTAGCCATTTTAAAATGAATGACTTAAAGTTTCAAATATTCATTAATTATACTTTAAAACTAGCAAAAGATGCGTATTTTTCTTAGTAGATTTTCTATTTATTATTATATAGCTTAATTATAGCAATCCAGTAAAAAGTCTAACTTACTATACCTTTATACTTATTTTTAACTACTCATTTTATCATTGCCTTATATTTATATCCTCAGTTTAGTTGTAAGAGTAATAGTTAAATAAAGCTTTTAATGGAATTAAATTAAATTAGTAGTCAATTAAATAATATTCCAATCAAGCAATTATAAACTATCTATTAGATAATTAACATTGATGCATTAGGCTCTATTCATATTTGAAGTGTAAGTGCTATGTGCCCTATTATCTATTATATACTGATCTATCCTCTAGTTAAATCACAGCATATTCTAAATATTCATAGATATTATTATAGCCTTAGACTAAATTAATAGTTATATGATTAAATCACTATCTTACTATACTTAAATTAAAATAAAACTTACAGCATTAAACTTTAATTAAGCTATGTTGAAATGTATAATATTAACTACCTATATTTTATTAGGATAATTACTATTAATTTAATAATAATAGTTTATTAGCTTAGATTCATTAGCAGCTGTTAGTATATCTTACGCTTTTAGAAGCTATTGTTTCTATCTAGATTTTAGTCACTTAATATTTTCAAATACTTATAGTATGATTAATTAGCAGTCTTGCTCATTTTCTTTCTTTAAGCAATTTTTTCTTATTTTAACTTATATTTTAAATAAAGCAACTATTCAAACTTCGTAATTATAAGAAGCAGGATTGAAAAGATAGTAACATAAAGTATGTAAAAGCTGCTATAAGGAGAGTAAGTGGATAAATAAGCATTTATTAAATCTTTCTTTACTATTCCTAGCCTATAATTACATTTATAAACAACTGTATTTATTATTCCTTCTTTTACTTATAAAAGCTTAATTGTCTCTACTTAACTCTAAATATATCTGAGCTAGCTATCTTTAATTTTAATCTATTGTATTATGCTTTAATTCCTTAATGATTAAGAAGATAGGTATTTAAGAATACTATTCGCAAGCTTCAATGGAATATTAATAGTTTGAAGTAATTACAATAAGATAAAGAAACTCAGTATTTTAGGGTATTTCTAGTTAGTCTAAATAATACCATTGTAAGTATATTAAATTGAACAGACTTTTCTAAAGTTGAGTCTTAAATATAAGAATCAAGAGTTTAATAGCTATAAGATTAAAGCAATAAGTAAATATATATTAATGGTGCTTAAACTTGCTTTAAATCAGTATAAAGGTTTAGTTCTTAATGATAAGAATAGAACTTTAGTGTATGGATTGCTTAGATATGAAGTAGAGAGAAATTAAAGGAATATAAAAGATTTGAAAAGTCAGAAAATGAAATTATTTAAAAAGAAAATAAACAATTTCAATAATGGTTGATACTGAGGACTTAGATATGAAAAGCAGCAAAAGAAAGATTGACAGTGAAGAATTCGATTTTCATTATTTGTTTAAACTCCTTTTACTTGGAAACTAAGGAGTTGGGAAATCTTCATTGCTATTGCGCTTCACTGAGAATTCTTTTAATCAGAATTACAGTTCAACAATTGGAGTTGACTTTAAGGTTAAGTCTATCATTTTTGATGAAAAGAAGATAAAGGTTTAAGTGTGAGATACTGCAGGTTAGGAACGATTTAGAAATATAGCAGCTAATTACTATCGAGGAGTTTAGGGAATCATCATAGTTTTTGATCTGACGGACTAAAGATCTTTTGAAAATGTAAAATTTTGAATTAATGAAGTTGAGAAATACGCTGATATAAACAATCTAAGCAAAATTTTAATCGGAAACAAAAATGATCTAACAAGCATAGTCTAGCAAGAAGAAATTGATTAATTCTGCAAAGAATTAGATATTGATTATATTAGTACTTCCGCAAAAACTTCGGAAAATGTTGAAGAAGCATTCAACCAAATGGTTAAGCAAATTTTAAGTCGAGTCACTTCATCGAATATAGTAAATTTAGAGCCAAGAGGAGAGAGACTTCAAAACATGAATTTAAATATTGCAGCCTAACAAGAAAACAGTCAAAAATCTAAATGCTGTTGGTATGTTTGAAATGACATGAACATCCTATATTTTATTTTAAATTGATTTTCTTTCCAAGAATTACATTTGAACTTAAGTAACTATAATTACACTCTTATATCTTCAAACCAGTTTTTTTAAATCTAATATAAAAATTAATTTCTAGTGATTTATGTATTAATGTGATGTGTCTCTATAGCTTTGTTTTATAGTTATAAAATAATTTTATTTTAATCAAAGAGAAACTTAATATTTTGCAGCTATTATGTAAAAAATAGCTTAAGACACAATTAAAATATATCATTTTGCTTATTCTCATTACTAACTTCTGTTGCAATTATACATTGCATTTATTTTAAAATTTAACGAAAGCTTTACATTATAACATTTAAGCCTTTTGATCTTCTATTTTAATAATTTTTCCAAAAAATAAGTATCTGTTTAAGTCATAACTATAATAATTAACTTTTAAATAACTCCAATTAGTTAATTAAAATTAGATATTTCAATATTATCTAATTTATTTGATTTTATTATTTTAAATTCCCTGAGTTAGCTTTTATGTTCTTAGTTAATTGTATAAGTTTATTAAATTTTAATCTGCTTAGATACTTCAAATTTTAATTGTATATTTAATGTCTTTAACATCTATCCAACTCCCAAGTACTTTTGCTTCATCTTTTTCTATTTCTACCTTTTCTAGTCTACATCAAAATTATTATTTAAAGGCTAAAAGATTTCAAATTTTCTCTTTCTAGTTTATGACAAATAAAGAAGTGTTTATTTTTCAAATATTCCTTTGATTCTTAATCTTACAATTAGCTAAATAATGATAATTATCTTTAAATTTCTTAAGCTTAATTATAACTAGGATATTTATATTTATTTAGGGTGAATAATTTATTAATTTTTATATCTTTATATACTATTTTTTAGCCTCTATATTTACCAATACAATTATAAAAGTCAAGCATTAATTCATTTTCTATCTCAAAAAATTATCTAATTAAATATAGTTAAGTATATGCAAATCATTAATCATCTTTAAGAGGCAGATATATCTATTTCCACTAACATAGTCTTTCTAAATATTAAATTAAATTTCTAGGAAGATACTTTATTCATATTTTCTAAATGGATATATTCGATATACAGCATAATGAGTAAATAATAAAAGTATTTAATCTAGCTTATTTTATAGTCTCTTAATAAAGAATATTTATAAGATCATAGACTTTTCCCTATTCTTTAAAGCCTATTTATTAATAGCGTTACAAGCTTTAAAATTAAAGTTAAATAGCAAGCTTTTTAATTAGATTATTTTCCATATTCATTATTATATAATCTATTTTCGTTTGATTCTAGAAATAAACTTGTGGACTGATTTCTTTTTTATCAATAGTACAGATAAATTTATGAAAGCTTAAAATAAAAATTAAACTCTGCTATTTAATATAATAATAGTCAATTACATGACTTAGCATTGGAAGAATTATGAGTAATTAGCTAGAAGAAACTAGTCTATGGTTTATCTGATAGTAGATCTAAATAATTTCTGATTTCTTTATTTTAATCTTTTATTATACGAGAATCTACCAATTGCTTTAGAAAATCTTATTTGAGGCTATTTTTTCATTAGTTCCTCACTTATTCCGACTCTGAAGTAGTTCTTATAAAAAAAGATATATGAAATAAATATCATACTAGTTAAGCTATATCTGATATCTATTATCCTATGCTATGGCTTTTAATGCTAAAGTATATAGATATTATGACATCCTACTATATACATAAAACAAATGACTTTAGATACTTAATCATTAAATTGATAAATAAGAGCAAAGTGTTCGGAATAAACTTTCTTATTTAAAGAATTAGAATAAGTATTTAGCTATAAGAAGCTTTAAATTTATATTAATCATCTTAGCTTTATTAAAATATGGCTATTTACTCTTACTAGAAATAGATTAAAACCCTTTATTTTATATTCATGCAGATTTAATTAAACCTTCTCTAAAAAACGAAATAATATAAAAAAGAGTTTTTGGTATTTTCTATTATATAATGAAGTAAATTTTATTAATCTTATAACTAATTTCTATAAGCTTAATTATCTATCTTGCACTTATAAAAAAACTTAGAAGTTAATACTCTTATCATTTGTAAAGTTTTTCTTTAAATATATACTAAATAGTTATAGACTGATATAGTTTAAGTATATAAGCAAGTAGAAATGTTAAACTCATACTAGTTTAAAGAGAACATTTGAATTTATCTCTATCACTTTTTGTGGAATTTACCTGCAAAATACTAAATGCTTTTATTTCTTAGAATATTTGATTTGCTAAGATAATGCCTATATTTAATTTTGTCCCTGATAATAAATAAGAAAACCATAAGAATAAGATTACCTATAATTTAAAATATTTGAAGCTTTATGTATTAAGGAGGATTAACTTTTTAATACATAAGGCATTATTATAAGTCAAATTTGCTATCCCAAGTTTTGATTCTGTTTTAAGCTTAATGAAATCATAGTTTTACTATAGCTGATTAAAATTAATTAAAATTAGATTCTAAGAAATAAGATATGAAAATTAAAATGCTATTAGATAATAGCAAGCTAAGTTAGTAGAAAGTTAGAGTATTATTTAACACTATTAGCAGCAAAAACCTTAAACAGTTTCTTTTCATTTTACCTGGTTATTTTATACCACATATCTTTAAATAATTAAATATTACTCTATTCTTACAATTTTTTAATACTGTCACCTTTAAATTACTCAAATTATAGCTACTATACGTATATCGTAAATTTTAATATTTTATGCTTTGCAGAATTTCTGTATTGTATATTTAGATATTGCGTATTATTTAAATAAGGTAAAAATCTTACTACCAGAACAAAGAACATTTCTAGATTTAAGCAATTAAAAACCTATAATATAAAAAGAAAACTGAAGCCTCAAACTTTTAAATCATAGATGAGAAACAAAAAGAAGAATTAAGCTAATTAAATTTAAGTACAAGACACTTCTACTTATAATCAATTTTTAATAAGGATATTACAGTTTAATCATCCATCCTCTTTATTTATTTCATTCTATCTCAAGCACAACTTTTCAATTTAAACTTGTAACCTACAAATTTGATAAGTATAATACTATTAGATTAAGTTTTATAATTTTAGATTTATAAGCAAAACTACTGATTATATATTTATAATTAAACTATTATTGCTAAAGACTAGTCTAAAAACTATCTTTTTGTTGGATAATGCATAAAAATATCTGATGTGAGATATTATTTGACAGAGGATTTTGCTAATGAAAGTTATAAACTGTGTTGCCTTATTTTTCTTTTAGCATGTCCTTGTGCACTTTGAGCTATAAAATTTTTATCAAATTGTTCAAAAATTTGGTGTGATAAAGAGACAAGCTGTAAAAATAAACTGTATTATATGTTCATAAATATTATATGAACTCCTTTTACGTCTGTTCTCGAAGCCTCAGGATTATATGGATTGTGAAAAGCATTAAAAATGTGTTGTAACAAAAGTCAGATTAAGTTAAAGATATTAAAAAGGTGATTATTAGTTTCTAATTTTTTTTTAATCATATTTGAATCTATACCTCAAATAATAATTTAAGGATTAAACAATACATACTTGGGCTCATGAAATACATTCCGTATAGCAAGTTTTGTTCTAAGTATTGTAGCTTGTGCTTATGGAGTTTCTAAATGTTGTATTGATTATTCTAAAACCATAAATAATTGATTTAATAAGCGAAGATAATAGAACTTAATTATATTTATATAGTTAATTTTATAATATTAGATTATTATCCATTATCAATATTATATTCCACTATTCTTTATTTAAGCAAACCTTTCTATTGTCAAACTTTTAAGTTATAAAAATAGAAAATGTTATATAATTATTGGCTTCTGTAGTGTTGCTCTTTATTTAAAGCTTTAAATTAACAATAGTGATTTCTTTACCTTAACCTATTAGTAATACTAATGATGAAGCTATTTCAAAATTCAAAATTTTAAACAAATACTTGAAGAAAATATTTATTTAAGGAAAATTTAGTAAACCTCAGTCATAAATTTATAAATCTATCTCTTTCTTACCATAAATTTGAGTATTGAGAAGGTAAAAGATCTTTGAATTATTATCCAGATATTAATTCATCTTTAGAGTAGCTAATCTAATTTTTCTATCTCTTGATAACTCTTTATGAAAATCACTGTTAACTACCTTTCAAGCATGCTTCTTTAGTGTGGTATTATGCAAACTAAAACACAGTTTTGCCTCATACTCCATAGAATTATATACTGTTTTACGAACAAAATAATACTATAAAACAATCAAAGCATAACAACTTATTTTTTTAATTTTTAAAGCATAAAGAGACAAGGGATATATATTAATTAATTCTACTTATACTAACAAAATATATTTATTAAAGCAAATTATAGTTCCTGCATAAAATCTCTATTCTCAGTTTTATATATATAACTCCATTATCTATAAAGAAGCTATAATAACTTAAAATACTGATTACTTGCTATCTATAGTCTTTAATATCAGAAATAAATATTTCACTTATATTTTAAATTTGTAGATACTAAATATAAAATATTGAAATATTATAAAAAGAAAATCCTTTCTATAATATGTAAAGAGATGCTTTCTTAATTTCTTAAGTATCAAGGAATGTAATTAATTTTTAAGTATTTGAGTTATACTAAAGAAGGATTATTTTAAACATTAGCTTGTTATTTTTAAGGTATAGTTATCATTCTTTTACTCTCTTTCCAAATAGTATGAAATATACTTATTTTAAGATTTAAGTTGTCTTGACTGCTATTAACTTTTAAAATTATTTATAATCCTAAAGGCTAGATGATTTTATACTTCTTGGAAAGTAAGAAAAATACAAATAGAAATAATGATTGCTTTAAATGGAATTTTAATAGTGTAATATAACTTTAGACATATCAAATGTAATAATTAACTTAAGAATCACTTTTTCTTTTTAGCAAACCCTCCTAATGACTTCAAATTTGGCTTTGAAGAAGGCACTAAAGTTTGAGCTCTTTGCAATTATCTATCCTTCTCTTATTTTTTTTCATCGCTGTAAGCAGATGATTGCTTGGAGCTAGTTTTTACTAATCCTTGTGAAAACTATTCCTCCTTTTGTTTATTGAAATAGTCAGCCATATATTCTTCTCTTATTGCCTCTGGATTCTATTTTTCTTTATTTTCTGGGCTCAACTGTTCTCTCTTTAACTCATGAACAGCAGGTACGGAAGTATCTGATGATTTTCCATCTTCTTTAGTATCTTCTTCAATAATAGCTTGCAAAGACCTTGTAGATGTTTCTGTTTCTATAGGATTTTCCATCTTTACCTCTTATTTATCAGATGGAACTCCTTATTTTGCTTAGGGTTTATTTAAATCAAGTTTTGTAACTTAAGGTTTAGCAAGAGAAGGAATTTTTTGATTTAGAAGGGATTGCTAGATAACTTATACTTTACTCTAATCAACTGGCTTTTTAAGCACATTTTGCAAAAGATTTCCAAGAGGAGATTTTTTCATTTACTCTTCAGGCTTGAGCAATTCTTTAAGGATTTCTTTCCTTTTAGATTCATCCATTTAGTTTTGAACTTAAACTGCCTCTTATTAAATAAATTACTTTTTCTAGTGGATATCAGCATTTTCAGGTAGTAAAAGTTCAAGGAAGCGAATGTTCATATACTTGTCACTTTGTTCAGTTCTTAAGGTAGCAATACGTCGTCTAATAGCATTTTCTCTAGTTCTCTTTAACAAATCATTGAGAAAATCTTGTGCATCTTATATTGAGTCTTACATTTTAATAAATATTAGTTTAATTCATTTACTTTCCAGTTCTCTTTTATATCAAACCTATAATACTGCTTTATTACAGCCATAGGCTTAGAGAGATATTATGCTGTTTATGTAACTAGAAAATTGCTTGTCATGTGAAAACGTATTTAACATAAAAAGAAGTATTAGCAGTTTGTTTGGAGATTTATCAAAATGAAGTTAAAAATCTTAGTACTATCATTAATAATAGCAGGGGGAATATATAGGCGAATCGTTATTTCATCTCTTATTAAACAAAAATAAACCACAAAGCATGTATAGTTATAAGAACACTTAAATCTAAGCTTTTATAGTAGAATATTCAAAGAGTATACTGCTAGATTGGATATTAATAGAAAGATGGAAAGTCTTAAATAAAGTATTGATAAATAAAATAATCTAAAGTGAGTTTAATTATTAGTCTATTATTACGATATTTTAATATAATGATACATACAGAATATAGTAACTATAGCTCACTTATAAAAAAAATACATCTATTGAAGTAGTAAAATAGTTCCCTTCAAAACTAATTGAAAAGTTATAAATAGACTCCTGATAAATATAAGAAGCTTTACCATGCTGAATAAAAAGAAAAAGAGTAAATAAAAGAAACCTTTTTATAGTTAGAGGCTAAGTATAACAATAATTAGTCTAAGTTTACAGCTTAGATATAAAAAATATTCACAGATATCTCTCAATTGGAGTAAGAAATCAAGTTGAGAAACCAATCAATAAGAGATCAAGCTTTTTTGGCATTTGATTGTCTCAAAAAACTAGCTTTAGCGTATTAAAATAGATAGCAAGACACCTTTATTTCGTAATTCCAAGCTTTATAAACATATCTAAAATTCATCTGCAGATTAGCATTCCAAGATAATTAATAAGTAAAAGAGGAAACTAATATTTCTATTGAAAATTAGTAAATAAAATAAGACTCTTTGGAATAACAAGTTGAAACAAACGGAAATTAATTTAATTTGATTTCGTCAATAAACTAAATATATCCAAGTGAGATTACAGACACAACTATTAACTCCTTTCATTAAGATTTGCAAGCATAAATTTAATAGAAAATAAGTAAAAGTATAGACTTTCATAACACTTTAAATAGTGAAATTAACATATAGTCAATTTCCACCCATATAACTCCTAAAAATACTACAAATTATCCTAATAAACAATTCAAAAGTTTACAAGCAACGGCTAAAAAAGCTTAGATTAAAGGAGAGTGAAAGGATTATAGTTATAATAACGAATCTAAATAGAACATTTGTAATTCAGCGAATCTCAGGAGCGAAATTATTTAACTAGAGAATGATATTACAAAACTAGCAGATAAGTTATCACAGCTCCAAAACCAATACTGAAAACAATTTCTGTTTAATTGATTCAAATTATCTAAACAAAAGCTAAAATTATTAAATATTCTTATTTATTATTTTAAAATTTAAACTTAGCAAAAATAATTTAATAAAGCTCTAAGCACTGCTAGTCTATCAATGCTATAATGAAAGATCTTGTTATTTATAATTTTAGACGTATTCATTTATATTTCCTTGCTTAAATATCTAAATCCATTTGAAAAACACTTATTCAATTATACTTGATATTTAAAGCTTTAACAAAGAATACATTGAGTTTAAATGTAAATAGACTCCTTAAATAGATTTAATTTTGCTCTCTTTCAAGTTATATAAAAATGATGGCCTCTCAATACTTTATCCTATTTTTGAGAGAGAAATTCAACACTTTAATATGACTGATAATTTCAATAAAGCTTTAGTCCTTTCTGGATTATCTTCTAATTAGAGAAGGAAGTAAATCTAATAAAATAAAGAAAATAAGGAGTTGAATATTGCTTAGATGTTTATTGAATAATTAGTTAAATATGCTATTTATTTAAATTACTTATTCATTTTAGCTTTCATATTACCTTTCGTTTTATTAGTTTAATGTTCTTCACTTTTTGCTTTAGAATTACTAGTTTAATTTAATTTTACTCTGCGAGGTATTTTTTACAAATAACGAAGTCAGCATAATTATGAATATAGAAGAAAACAAAATATTAGTAGTTTTACAGTAGTTCATAAAGGTAGTATGATGGTAACAGGGAAGTATAAATAGGGGAGAGAAGATGAATTAAATTAAATAGATAATAGTGATTATAATTGAAAGAATTATTTTTTATTTTTGTTATTTTTTATTTAAAATGTTAGCAACTCTCAGGTTGAGGAAGCTAATGAAACTTATCTAAGCACGTTATTCTTCTACTTATGGATGGGATTATGAAAGAAATCAAAAAGAATACGATATAGGTGATCCTTTAGGAGATGCCACACCCATGGAGAGAGGATATAGACTACCAGCTCATAGAGAAGTAAAGAATAAAGGTTTTAATAAAATGTAAAGACCTGAGTGGATTCCAGAAAGCAATACAAATGGTCTTGATAACTTAACTGTTGTGGATTCATCTTTAAATGATCATCCTTTAGGTGACTTTTAAAAGTTTTATAATCACAAGTCTATTGCAGAAATAAGAACAAGAATGCAGCATGTCTTAAAAAATTTCAAGCAATTTGACTTACGTAATTTTGATTGGGATAAACCCTTTTATTCAGTAGAAGGGTTAGATTCTTTGGATAGAATTGCAATTATCACAAGCATTGAATCCGAGTTTTCAACTGTGTTTGAAGATAATGTATTTGATAATTTTAAAACACCAAAAGAAATAGTGGTTTATTTGTCGAGACAAAACGTGCTTTCTTGAGACATTTTACATTTAAGTTCTTTTAACATTAATTATCAATCTTTAGCATATTATTAAACTAAGCCAAGCATGACTAAAATTAGAGGCCTGCTTTTAGATGAATAGTTAGGTAATTAAATAAAAGTAAATATAGAAGACTATTGTTTTTAATTTAGAAATGATATCTAAACCTCCTATAAATTCTGAGAAGCTAATCTTTCCTAAAATTTGCTAGAAATAAACAGAAAACACCTCTATTAATTTGCTTACAAACTCTTTAACTACTTCTCCACTTCCTCAGAAATCATTTAGTCAATGAATAGAATAAGAAGTATTAGTTAAAGCTCAAAAAGAGGTACAGTAGTAGAGTTCTGAATTGAATAAAATGTCTAAATAAATCTTAATAGATGGAATTTGGAATCCTAGGCCTAATTCAAAGTAGTTATGAGTGTTTGACAGATTCACTAGCAATTTATTCACTCTCTAAATAAAAATTTAGTATGACTTTCCTGATAATTTCTTTGCTGTTTCTCTCAGTAGATATAGGATTTTTGTATGTGGAGGATAAGTTTAATGACTGAAAAGAGCTGTAATTATTGAAGTAGGATTTTAAAGGAGTATAGAAATCAATTCTATGATAGAAAGTCATCACAGTCATAGTGCTATTTTAGCTGAAAATTGTATATTTGTGATTTCTGGAAAAGATGAATAAGATGAATTAACAAGACATTGCGAAAGATATAGCTTTCTAAGCAAAAAATGAGAAAGAATATCTAAGATTCCAATAGCAGTTTAGAATACAGGACTTTGCTACTATTAGCAAAGAATTTATACTCTTGGAGGAATTGGAAGAAGTGAGGCTTCGGACAATATTCAAGTATATAACATTCGAGCCGGTTCATGAATAATTCATAAGGTAAAAATTCCTTTTTCAACATATTGTTTATCTTGCTCATAAATAGGCGAAGATCTGGTACTTATATATGGAAGATACTTAGAAAGAACTTTGCTATGGAATTTCAAAGAATTTCTAATATATGGGTAACAAATGAGTGGAGATTATTTTATGTAATAAGGAGTTTTATTAGGGCATAATATTTATGTATTTGATGGTAATGGAAAAGTTTTTACTTATGATTTAGAAGAAAAAAAATGATAGCCTGCCATCAAATTTAAAGGAGGTAATCGTTTTGAAGAAGCTTTAAAATATCTTGTTTAAAATTGAGTAATTTGCTTAATTTTTTAATGATATTAATCTTTAAAAGTTTTATTCTTCCTTTAAAGATAGAAATAAGCAAAGGAGAGTTATCATAAAATATATTCTGATAATTTTAAATTTTTTAAAAAGGATAGACTTCTCAATGGTTTAGTATCACTTTTTCTTATTTATCATGGAATCGTTTTATAGAATCATGCTTTTAGTATAGCATTTAAAATAATAATAAACTACTTCTTTTACCATTAAATAAACTCTATACTTTAGTTTATTATCTTAAATAAACTTTAGTTTAATTAATAATCTTTTAATCAATTTAGCATTTTGATATTGATAAAGTAACGTTATATAATGAAATGTGAAGATAGTAGGATATAATTTAGACTATAGAGCATAAGATATTTCCTTTAATCAGTTAGAAAATGAGAGATTATGAGAAAATTTGGTTTCTTAGTTTTATTAATTATTATTTAAATCTTTAAAACAAAGTGTTACATAAATATTCCCTAGCAACAATATTGGAATCTATCATACCATCTTGTTGACCAATGCTCTAGACTTTCATTAATTAGTCTATTTATATATTCTCCACAATCTGCTCTACTCATGTGTTGTCTTGGATATAAACGATCTAGCAAATCTTAAACTACCTACTCACCTTTCTAAAAACAAGGAATTTATGCTCCATAACCAACTCTGACCATTTCCAATAAGGACTATATTTTATGTGCTTGTTTTCGTGCAGCGATGAATCCTTATACACAAAGAGCTCTAAATTGTCTAAACAAAGAGGATCTAGAACCGCCAAGAAGTTAAACGAACTCATTTGTTAACTTAAAAGGAGCCATTTCAAAACCAAGATTACCACCTGGAGATGAGTTTAGGAAAAAACCAAAATCTATGTGACTTATTTTTCCTTCTTTGTCAATTAGAATATTACCATTATGTCTGTCTTTTATTTAGAGCAAAAAGCACACTATAGAATAAGCAGCGAGACTTCTCATAAAGTTAACTTTTGCTTGCTTGAAAGGCTTAGAATTTTATTTTCCAAACTGTTTCAAATAATAATCTGTTAAAGTAGCGTTAGGATATTCCTTTTTGATTTAATGCAAACTTACTGCATCTGGAACTAATTATACTATCCCACTTGATACACTTATAGGAATTATCTCGTAGGTAGTTAAAACTAAATTAAGCTTTTCCGAGTTGAATATTTACTAGAATAGCGAAATCAGCTGCATAGCAATTTACTCTTATCTTAAATCGTCCCCTGACTTAATGATAGCTCCTAATACATCTCATGTCATCAAATTTTAATAAGGACTTTAACTCTTAATTCTCTTCTTTAAATCTATTAGAGATTCCCCAACAGTAGAAGTTGAAGTATTTATTTCAACTAAAGCTTCGTATTTTTGCAAAATTTTGTCGGGTTCTTTTGTCTAGAGTTTTTCTCTCTAGTTATCAAAAAAAGTACTGAATTCTCTTAGTTTTGCAGGTTCAAATGATTAAAAATGATAGTCATTTGAAACCTTTTTAGGAACACTATATTCCTCATTCTTAAGGAACATCTGTTTAAGCTCAGTACTGCTATCTTGCTAATCAGAGTTAGGAAGACTCATAGTTCTAATTTTCTCTATTTTTTGTTAATCTTACGAAATAACAAATTCTTCTCATGGTTTGAAAACTTCGAATCATATTAAGATTGGACATCTTTCTTTCGTTTAGAAAATGTGAGTCTCTTTAATAGGCATGCATAGAATAACATGTTTTCTACTAAAAGGAACGTAAATATTTGCTGGGAGTCTTTTATTAATTTCTCCTAATCTTTATTATAAAAAATCCTGTCTGCTATCTTAACAGTAGCTTAAAAGCATACTTATCTCACTAAGATCTTCTCAGAAGTTTAAAGTAGACATATAAGGAATCTCTGAATACTTCTTTAAGTAGAAATCATAAACTGTCAGAGATATATTTGACTTCGTCCATTCTTGAGTAACTGCATATATATCAAGCTCACTATCAAAATCACCAAACTTTTGGGACTATTTTCACTTTAACTCAAATTTATTAGAGTTATCAAAGAACAAAATTTCTTTGTTACACTTCAATGCGTTCTAAATGATTCCTTAAAGATGCTTAGAAGTTTCAGATTTGATAGAATTAAGAAATCACCAAACTCTATGTGCAAAATAGAAATGTTGCTCGCAAGCAGATACTAAGTAGCTAATTAGATATTCAGAATCTTTATACTCTCCAAATAGAATGAAGTTCATAAATTACATTATATAAAATTCTAAATCGTATCTTATTTTCGCCTTTGGATTTGGATTAAGTCTTAGCTTAGGTAGCATTTCTTCAGCACTTTCTCCTGCATAAAGTTTAAGTAAAACATTAAAAGCATCATCCTCATCCTAAAATCCAAATATTTCCTAGATGCTGGATTTAAAATCCTTTCATTTCGTATTTTCTACGTTATTTTATACTTTTTTGCTTTGAACTGCGCAGCAACAGCAGCAAGTAGTTTGCTCATTTTATGGCTAATTTCTTTCCATTTAAAGATTAGATCATTAAAGAGAAATATAAATTTAATACAATGAACTAACTTTTAAACTAAATTTGAGTGGATATGTATAACATAGAAGGATTAAATTATGATTAGAACTAAAGCTGTCTATTGTATAATATTGTAAAGCTAATTAACAAAATAATATTTCATCATAATAGTTGCCTGCGAATGCTCTTGTAGTTATCAGTTACTATATTTGATTCGTTTTCTTTTACACTGCTAGGTACTCTTAATCTAAGTGCTGACTTAGAGCTTTTTTTCTTGTAAGAAAGCATCTAATTCTTAGCTATTTACACTTAATCTCTATTTGAAAATGTGTAGTTTAGATTTTCATTTCCATCTTAAGCATCGAAAGGTTCTGAAATTCTTCGTTGAAGGATTTATTGAGATTTGCTACTTTTGACTATTTTATGCTGAATTGGCTTTAGAGGTGGCAGTTATTTTGGATAAAGTCTTTTCATATTCATATTCTGAAACATTATCTTCTGGTAAAGGTTTTAACCACATGGAATTTAATTTTCACGTGATGAAAATAAAGGAGCTGAAAATACCTGTTGAGGAAAGCGTTAAATACCTGCTTATAAATCATTTAAAGTTAGTTCATCTTTCTTTTTATCATTAGCTTAATTTCCTCCTTATGGACTGCATTAAATACTAATGGGAACTTTCTTAGTTAAATTAAATGTCTTCTAAAAATCATAATTATTACAAATCTTAGCTATATTAAGCTTAGAAATTTGCATCTAAGAATTTCCTTTATCTCTAAAAGTTGGAGTTTGCAGTTACTAGCGTTAAACTTCATTAAGTTAATTCGCTATAATTTAATCTGACTTAACCGGTTATTTCATAATGATCTTTTTGATTTTAGCAAGTCTTTGATCCTAAGATTTTTAAATGAAAAACTCATTAGGAAAGTTTTTAATTTATCTTCTTTAAGTATTAGACTACATCTTTATTTACTTTTATTTATTCTCTATTCTCACTTTTCAAACTCCAATTTAATTACTCTCATAAATACTACTCCCTCCTATCTCTAATTATATCTTTATTTATTCAAGGCTTTAATGTATAACTTGTGGAAGATAACTGCTTGCTTTGTTAAACATTAAAGGAATTTAAGATAATAATTAAAGGAGAAAAATATAAAGGGATATATAGAGATTAAGGTACTGATATTAATCTAAATATAATGAACTAAAAGTGGGAAATATAAATAATAGCTATCATCTATAAGATTTAAGATAGGTTATAAGATTATTCTATTAAAGTTAACATATAACAATCGTTTTGTCATATTAGTTACTAATAATTTAACTTTAGAGTAATTAATTTAGTACAATTGCTTCTTTAAAAGTAAAATTAATATAAAGAAAATTTGATGATTTATAATATAAATAATGCCATTGCTATCTTTTAAACTGTGTTTATTGACTAAATTATTTTATTAGTACAATTGAATTAAGTGAGTCAAGAAATTTTAGACAAATCAGCTATAGTTTGTTGCAATCTAATGTTTGTTTCGAGCAAATCTCTTGTTTTTTTTTCAAATATTTTGGATTAATGAAGCAAGTTTTCGTATTTTTGTTAAACGGTGCTATATTCATTTTTTAACTTTTAATAGTCTGAAGAAAGTTTGTCTATTATCTGTTGTAACTACTCTTTTTCTTTTTTTTCTATTTGTTAACTTGAAATTTCTATACTTTGCTTACTAAGTCCAGTATCCATATCTTTCATAAACTGATCTTGTTGCTTTATTTTGTTAAGCAGCTGATGATTAAGTTGAGTTAATCTTTATGTGCTACGCTTTTCTTCTTCAAATTTAACTTCAAGCTCTGCTACTTTTAATTCAAGCTCTTTTTCTTTTTTCCTTATCAAAGTGGTAAGACTTGAGTTAATAGTTTAGGATTTTTAGTAAGCTTTTAATGAAATTTATTCTGATTAAAGTGACTTAATTTGTTTGGCTTACTTTTAGATTTAGAGTTCTAGTTTTTTTATTTATTGATCCTTTTCTTTATTATTCTAAGTAAGTTCTTTAACCGCTTTTGTTGTACCTACTAGTCTTGAGTAAGTACTCTTGTTATCCAAAGAGCTTCTTTCTCTCAGTGAAGTTACACTTTAAGGTCTTTTTAAATCATCCTTGTTCTTAAGGAGGATTTACCTCAGTTCGGAATCATCTTTAGGATTAATAGTTTGAAATGGCGATAATTCAGATTATCCTAATTCAGAAGAGGAAAGTTCAAGATCTGATTGGTTTTCAGGAACTTTATTCTACGAAGGAGCTAGCTTCTATAGCTCTTTTTCAAGACGTTTATTCTCTTCTTCGATTTCTTTTAAGAATTCTTAAGTTTTCTTCATTAAATAATAATTTAGAGTTAAATTAATCTTCAAAGTTCTGTTTTATTTGGAAAAAACTACTAATCCTAAAGAAAAAACTACTTATTGACTTACTCTATAAAATACTTATTAATCGAACTCACATACTTTCCCATTAAGCTCTTGTAATATGTCTGAATATATGAAATGTTTTTACATACCTCCTACTTTAATCAGATAAAGGAATTAAGTTATTTAATTTGAGGTAGTTAAGAGATTAGATTTAATATTAGGTAGATATTATAACTCCTTAATCTTTTTGGTATTTATTAATAGATATAGATTTATTCTTTTATATATTATAGCAATATAGAGTCTCTTATTAACTTTAACGATTTATGCATATGTTCTTTATATTATCTTTTACTTTTATTATAATAAAGCTATTTCTTTACTTATGGTATTATCTATAAAATGAATTAGCTAACCTTATTTTAGAAGGATATAGAGACCCTTATTTTGATTGTATTATATTTAGATAGTTTGAAGCTAGCAGATAGTGAAGTAATACACTTTTATAGTTTGAGTAGTTAAAGAGCAGATTTTAAAAGGTTTATAAGTAAGAAAATTTTAAAATAAGTACTTATTAAGGAACGATCAACCAAAAACATAAAATCTCCAGAATATCATGAAAACGAAAATTGCAATTATTCCACAAATTATTCCATATTTATAGAAGAGAGCTTACAGTCTTAATTTACGCGAATTTTTTGCAAATAAGCTAGATTAATCTTTCAAACTACTTGCTTTTTATTCAATTTCAGTCAGATTTTTCTCTCTGTCTAGCAAGGCATCTATACTTTGTTGCATTATGTTTTGTAAATCCACTAGATTT
This sequence comes from Loxodes magnus, assembly GCA_946699065.1. Lineage (NCBI taxonomy): Eukaryota > Ciliophora > Karyorelictea > Loxodida > Loxodidae > Loxodes > Loxodes magnus. The sequence continues at coordinate 267,066 of CAMPDV010000110.1, forward strand.
TCCTTTAACCTAGCGATATTTTCCTTGGATCTTACATCTTAATACTCTTATTTTTTCTTCTTTATAAACCTGTCAAATTTAAGGAAATAATAAGGACGATCTATAGTTTCTATTTTGCTTCTGTAGTCTACATTTCCACTTCCAAAGTTTTTCTTGAGTTCTTCTTAAAAGCCCTCTTTAATATCATTTAAAAATCTAAATGAAAGCTACTTAGGATATGTAGCATCAGCATAAGCGATGTAAGCAACACCCTCGTATTAAACAATATGCATATAACCATCTTTGCTGGAAATAGATATTTTATCTTATGCAGACTTTAAACTCTTTACTACTTATTTTACTTGCTACTTCCATACAAAGGTTGATTAATCTTATTCCTCGCTAACTTCTGAAAGCAATTTTCCGTCAGAAATTCTAGCTAACTGAACTAGTTTTATCATCTTTATTTAAATTAAATTTAGCAAAAGTAAGCTTATTAAATAAGTGATCTACTAAGATAATTAATAAACTGGTAAATATCTTCATTGTGTATAAGTTATGCTTGTTCTTGCTTTGGATGATACTATGCTTTCTTGATAAAATAGAGAACATATAAGAAACCTATAGACTAGAAATCAATAGAGTGATTTAAATCTAAGATACTAGATTTGCTTTGATTCTCTTCAATCTAAATTACTCTTTATCCATGATCCAGTTTTATAAGCTACTATTTAAAGTTATAAGTAATATAAATCTAGACATATCTGAATAAAAAATTATAATGGACTCAAATCAATTTGTAATTAAGCTAATAAAAAAGAAATAAATATTGAATATCTCCTCTTTAACTATTGAATCCAATACATTGAGTTGTACTGATTGTCAATCCTTTTGATATAGTATAATTGCACTAGGTAACTACGATGAAAACTAATTTTCTAATTACTTTTACCTGATTTTTATCTCTTTTAGTAATAGAAAATTAGAGCTCTTTCATGTAAGAAAACGTTCATTGCTTGACCTCTTTTACTCTTAAGATTTTTACTTATTTACTTTCTTAATTAATAGATTTTTAAAAGAATTGCATTAGAATTAAATACTTAAAGGCTAAGATTAAATACTTAATATCTTGAAGAAAACATTATTAACCTAGCAAATCATAGTAAATCTATATTCATTGAAGGGAATAATAAAAATCGGCAAGCTTATTTAATACTAGAAGAGCAATTAAACTTATGAGTCAAATGGACTTTAATTAAAAGAGGAAATAGGGATTTTCTTGGCTATAGTTAGCTTACTAATTGAAACTTAGGTTTAATTAAAAAATAATCCAATAAATATTTTATTTCATAGCTTATTTTGGACCGGTCTTTGTATATATGGAGAGTCTTCAAGAATTGGCTCAAATGGACATATGAAACAAACTAATATAAAAGCTTACTATTGTTACTGTGACATTTGGCTAAGTACATAATAACTTAAATCACAAAAATTGTAATGGAAAGTACTATTGCTGCAGGATAATAAAATAAAATAAGAAGCAGTATCAACATTATCATCAGAATCCTCAGAAACCAATTTTTACAGATTCATGCATTGCTTAAATGACTGAAGCAGTTACTTCATAGTCAAATTATTGGCACAATAACAGTAACAAATATAGGAGTTATGGTAATAACAAAGAGTGTGATTAATATACACATACAAATCCAAGGAGTTTCTCTTATTTTTTTAACAGTTTTGTAAAGGCACCTAAATTAATAAATACTTTTTAGAAACATAAGGACAATTAGCATAATGAAGAGCCCACCACCATGATCTAAATTAGCAATTACTTGCAATTAATACAAAACTCCATTTTACATTTGCATCTTGCTTTATTTCCAGTATAAGTAACAGATTCTTTGCAGCGAGGGCATTCAGTGCTATTTTATTTTTTGACCTAAACTTCTTAACTTTCAGTTTATTCAGTTTAAATCATCTCATCATTACTTATTTTAGCCTCTTCACATTTACCTTAAGATTTTTCGCCTAGTTCGATATCAGTCATTTAAATAGTCTCTTATTCCTTCTAGTCTTAAAACTTTTAATCTTATTACATAAAGGTATTAGAATATTAATTATTATTCTAAGAATTGACTAATATAAAAATCTAATTAGCAGCTTAAAGTAAAACTGGATGTATAAAATAAGCGATTTAAATAAAAAAGTGATTAGTACTCTTATAAGGTAGATTGGGATAATTAAGATACTTTAGTTAAATAGTTTGTTTTGATGATTACATATGAATAGAAATAGGAAGAGTATAACTTGAATTAAAGGTAGTATATAATGATTGTTTAATATAGTCAACACTTATTAATAAAGATCATTTCTAAATTATAATGAAGACATTTTACTAGACTATTCGACGCTATTTAAATCTACATGAGTACTAAAGTGTTAAAATTTTGAGAAAGTACGATATTCCAATTCCAGCTGGAAAAGTTGCTTCTAGCCTACAAGAAGTTCAGCATGCTGTTTAGGAGATTGGGACACCTTGCGTTATAAAAGCGCAAGCTCTCACTGGAGGTCGAGGAAAGGGAAGATTCACATCAGGATTATAAGGCGGTGTTCATATTTGTAATACTCCATAATAAGCTGCTGAACTTAGCTAGAAAATGATTGGGTCCCGAATTATCACTAAGTAAACCGGTAGTGAGGGATTACCAGTAAATTAACTTTTCATTGTTGAAAAAGTTGAAATGAAAAAGGAGGCTTACATGGCCCTACTTATGGATAGAAAGCACTAAGGACCGGTTTTCGTAGCCTCAAGTGAAGGAGGCATGGATATTGAAGAAGTAGCTGCTAAAACTCCTGAAAAAATCCACAAGCTTCCAGTGGATATATCTACTGGACCTACTTATTAGTAACTATGGGAATTGTGCTAAAAACTTCAATTTTCACCTGTAGGAACTTAACAAGCTTTTAACATCAGTTGGAAGCTTTATACTGCTTTCTTGCAGTAAGATGCTACTCAAATCGAAATTAATCCTTTAGCAGAAACCACTTTAGGAGTTATGGTGTGTGATGCTAAGCTAAACTTTGACGAAAACGCTGAATTTAGACAAAGAGAACTTTTTAAAATGGAAGATATGAGTCAAAAGAAACCTTCTGAGGTTTAAGCAAAAGAATGGTCAATCAGTTATGTTGAAATGGACGGTTAAATTGGCTGTATGGTAAATGGTGCAGGTTTAGCAATGAGTACTATGGATATTATTAAATTATATGGAGGATCTCCTGCTAATTTCCTTGACGTAGGCGGTAGCGCAAACGAAGAGTAAATTACAGCAGCAATTAAGATGATTCTCTAGAATAAAGGAGTAAAATCAATATTTGTGAATATATTTGGAGGCATAATGAAATGCGACTTAATTGCAAAAGGAATAATAAGAGCTTTTAAACAGGAAGGAATCAATATTCCAATGGTAGTGAGGCTAAAAGGAACTAATGTAGAAGAAGCAGCAAAACTCATTAATAGTAGTGGTTTAAGTGTTGTTTTCAATGATGACTTTGAAGAAGCTGCAAAAATAGCAGTAAAGTTGGCTTCATCTTGAATTGGAGTATGTTTAATATACCTCTATAATTTATATTTAAAAAACACTAGCTTCTTTAATACTTATATAACTATATTTTATAAAGTACTTAGAATTTACGTTTAGGAACCCCTAAAAAGTAACTGCAGGCATATTTCTTTTTAGAAAGCTGTACTAACAAAATTTCATATGAAGGCTATAACAATTTCTTTTTCAAGAAAATTGTTAAATATTCTCCCTTAATTCATCAATTTGTTCGAATCAAAATTATTAACTTTCATCTTTAAAAAGGTTAATTTCTCCTAAATTGTTGCTGCTATAATTAAACTATGAAATTCTAGTAAAAATTTTAATGTTTTTCATTTATTACTAATTAAACATCCTTACCTATTTATAGTTTAAGTATAAGAAATCGTCTTCAAATCTATTTCCTTTAATTAATAACTTGTTAAACTTTTTTGATCTAAAATATACAGATTTGAGAAACAAATTATTTTAGGATTAAATAAATAAATTATTTATGCTTATTTTAATTTAATTCAAATTTGTTGCCAATTTCTATTTAAGCTTTAGCCTTATAATTTTATCGTTTTGTATCTAATATCTTTTAAATTACAATAATAATGAAAATCATTCCAATTGCTAATTAATAGACCTTTATTAAGATTCTTTTTAATCTAATTTAAGATAGCATTTCTTGTTTAATTTAGATATATTTTGTAGATTATCTAATTTATTAGTTTTCATGCTTTATTATCTACATTATAACCATTAACATTAATTAGCATGATAGATTGTATCCATATATATATGAGTTTTTGATAATGCTTAAATAGGTGCAATCAATTTAAAAGAGAATAGAATCTTAATTGAATAGCAACTATAATAATTTAATCTTTAAGGATTTAGTTTTTATTAAGAAGTTTATAGCTTCCTAATTATTTAAAGTTAAAGAGGTTGCTTTTTAAGTTTTCTTCTATGCATTTTATGCTTCATCTTTTAGCCTTTTTAGCTGCAGCAAAGTTTTTTCAGATGTCGTTTTTTTTGAAATGTTGTTACTAAGTAATGAAGGAAGATGTTTTAGTGTAGAGATATGTAAAGAAAAGAAAGTTTGCTCCTTATGGAAAGCATTTATTAATTAATGTTTAGTTAAGTGTTAAATCAAGCTTGTAATAAGTCATAATCATCAGCTTCCTTGTTATAAGTAAGTACTTTCCTTCTAATTTTACTTGTTTGTGTCCAAGTCACCCAATCTTCCATCTAGCGAGTTACGTGAATAGCAGGATCTGTAATTACATCAGGACCTATTCTGATATGACCTTATTTAATCAGATTATTTGCCAAGGAAATATTTTCAGCCATCTTAAGCTTTACTAGTAAAATAGTCAATCTTCTTTTGCAAAAGGCACTAGTAGTGATATTATCAGTTATTTCTAAACTCTGCTTATTCTGGATAAGTCCCATTTAGTACAATCTATCAAGAAGAAGCTCTGTTAGTTTAATTCTAAACATGTCCTTAGGCGGCAATTTTTTCAGCATAGTAGTTAATTTTGTAATATACCCGCAAATTTTGTTATATTTACTATAATCTTCCCTATTCTCTAAGTGATATTTTCTTGTTAAAAGAAGCTCTCTTTCATTATCATGCTTTCACTTAAACAAGTTAGTCTTTTTTAAAAGTTTCTTCTCGTGGTACTTTAACTCTCTCATTATTTACTTTTAGTTTATTAAGAATCTTTTCTTAATTTAAAGCAGAATTCAACTATTATTTCTACTTTTATCTTTAATTTAAATCCTTAACATCAAGCATTCAATACATGTCTCTAATACTACTAGTATTATTTTTAAGCTTCATATTTGCTTATATCATTATCCTGGCACTTAGGTTCTATTTATTTGCTATTTGTTTATATTAATTATTTTTATCTTTCATTAGACTTATATATGGAGGATATTTCTAAAGCTAGTATGTAAATTATACTTAATAAGATATTAAATCTAAAAGCTATTAGATAGTATAGGATTTAGTTATTATTAGGCCTTTACTTTTATTAACTATATTAGAAATACTTATTTCTTTGCCAACTACTAGACTTATTATGGATTATTCAGTTTCTCAATCATTCAGCTATAATTACTGATTCTATATACAGAGTAGGAAAGGTAGAAATTTGAATGTGAATAGAAACTTATGTTTAAGTATAATTTTAATAGACTGAATTTAAAATACATTCAAAGAGGAGCATATAGTTTTTTCTAGCTTGTATCTCCTGTTTTAGTTCTTCCTGTACTTACTCTTGAATTAGTCTAACGTGTGGCTGCTCTTGAAATGTTAATATTTGAATAATTAGGCAATCCTAAGGTCTTAAATAAGTCTTGTTATTACTTCTTCTGCACTAACTTCTCCTTTTTTTCGAGCATTTCTTGTCTTGCTGTTTCATATACTTCTTGCAAGGATAATGTTATAGCATGAGATAAACCTAAAAATCTAGAAGCGAATAATAAAGCTTTCTTATATGAATGCAAAGCTAAGTCGAACTGTATTAAAAGATTACTCTTTTTAAGAACTCATACTCTACTCCTTAATTATGATAGGCTATAGCAAGAACTGCGATTCTTTAATCATCTATTTATTTCTGCTCTGCTGTTAAAAAAGTGCTGGGAGATAATTTATCTATTAACTCTTCCTGTAAAAGGATAAGTGCTTTTCTTGAATGATTAAGGGCTTAAGTATGTCTATCTAACTGACTTAATACTGCGCATAAATTTAAATGAGTATCTGCATCATTATCTTAAGAAACTTGCTAAGCCTTTTCCAAATAGCCTAATGAAACTCGAAGTTGTCCTGCTCGCCTATAATAACATCCAAGGTTATTGTAAACAACTACTTTCTGCTTAACAGATTAAGCTAACATTTCACTTCTTTTAAGAAGATCAAGAGCAACTTCATTGTTTTCTTTCTGCAGATAGTCCATGCTCAGTATAATACACACTTCACAAAGTTTTTCTTTTCCTCTCTTGACTTAATCACTTTCAAGTCCAAAGGTGTTTCTTCTCATCAGCAATGCATCTTCGAGTTTTTCTAAAGCTTCCAAATACTTTCCTTATGCCTATAATTACGAAGCCTAATAATCTAAATCCTAAATAATTTCCATATTATTAAATTAGTCTTTTAATACTATTAAACTTCACTTCTATAATTAGAAAAGTAACTCAATCACTCTTATCACTACTTCCTTCACTACCAAGATTAATACTTTTCTAATTATCTATTCTAAACTTCTTTTTAGTGATTTAGGTTTAAAGCTTATACATTACCATACTATTGCTATTGTGAGAAATAATGAAGGTTTAACTATTTCAATTAATTATAATTGATAGTTATCTTGTCTAGGCTAGAAATAAAAGAAGCTTACTAATTGCATTTATATAAGCATATTATATTAAAGCACTCAAATGGCTTTAGTTTTCCTTTTATACTAGCAAAATATAACTATCTATAGAGATAAGTTAGGCTATTAGTTCTAAGATAAATGCAACTTAGTATTTATTTTAAGCAAAGATTGGTAAATAATAGTACAATTTATTTAAAACTGGGAATATAACTATTATATCAACTTAGATTTTCAAATTAATCTAACTTGTCTAGTAAAAATAAAGAGGATCAAGATATAGTAGAAAGCATGGAAAACCTATAGAATAATATTATATTGCTTTCTAAATGTATATTATATGATATGGCTTGCATATTTTATACTAATACCTGAGAAGTTTTATCTAATACATCTGCTTATAAAAACTATAAACTAAAAGAAAAGAACATCAGAAAACAAGTAAATCAAATTTGCTTTATTATTAATTCGAATGTCATATTGCTATCCCTATATCGTTATTCAGTTAATCCTCTAATTATAATTTATTTAATTGGGTTTACATTTCCAAAGTTAGCAGCAATTCAGGATAATCAAGCAAAATTTTTCTTTTATTTCGTCGCAAAGTAAAGTTTAAGTTCTGATGCTAGGTATTAGTAAAACGATTTAGTTGGAATCAGATTTAGATGTAAAAATGATTGTTTAAATTCCAAATAACTTATATTGCAAATATTTCCTAAATGCAATGTATAAGATATATCTATATTATTAAATATTATGAAGTCAAATTCCATTTTTTTCGAGTATCACAATAAGATTAATTTATTAAATTTTTCTTTTCTGTCAGTAAAACTTAAAAATTCAAGTTGTATTCTATTAAATATTTCTTGGATTTAAGTTAAATTATTTGAAACGTTTTATCTTTTATTAGCTTGTAAAATTGAGATAGATACCTATGCGTTAACTTTAAATTTAAAGAGTTTTTGACATCTTTTTTTGGCAGACTATTTCCTAAAATTAAAATAATTAATCATTTTATATTTCATCTTTATCTCTTCATTACTCTTTCATTTTTGCTTTTAGTGCTTTTCTTCAAAATTTAAATAAAATTCTTTCTTCTTGATACTAAATAAAAATATGAAGTATAGGATTTATAAATCTTGGTAGCATAACAATGTATTAAGAAATGAAGTTATATAACTTTACTAGGAATATAGGATGCCTTATATAAAAATTCCCAATAATTACAAAATTAATTTAATATGCTAGAGTAGTATATAAATTTTAGAATATGCTCGAACATTACATCCCATATGTAATAGTCTAAGACATTAAGATAATGGCAACTTAAAGATCTTAAAATATATATGGCTTAAATATTAATAAAGTATATTAAATAGTTTAAACTTTCTCCTTTATTTCTTAAGCTAAAATTATTTAAAATAGTAAGGTTTTATTACTACAAGTTATGATATTCCAAGCTTTTAATATGAATCTTAACTAAGAACTATGCAGAGTAAAATTTTTTATCGTTTAAAAGTAGATCTCAATTTTAAGAGTCTCAGGTAGTTATTGCTTTAACAAGATAAATTTTAAAGATTGATTTAAGTGCATAACTTCTTTTGTGGCCTTTATTATGAATATAGTTAAACTAATCAATCAAATTAATGCATACTTCTTTAATTGGTATGATAAGTTCTAAATCATTTTTGTTTAAGCTTAATAATGCTTTAAGTATATTTACACTTATTCTTATTTGTAATTCTTTTAAATACTATATGCTTATTATTATATAGCCTTTTTTTATACTTTAGCTTAGTTTTTTCGACTATCCTATTAATATTATTGCACAGCTTTGATAAAATTTGAAATAAAAACTTAAAAAAGGAATGAAAAGTATATAAAAGTTATATTCTAGGCGATTATAATTGACTCAATGCTTTGCATGGCTATCATTATATACAAGATATTGATTTATTCAATATGCTTTAAATATATAATCTATTAAGGAAAATAGTATTTTGCTTAAACTGTACTAAAAGTATGTTTATTAATGAGATTTACATTTGTTTAGAACTGTAGAAATAGGATTATTCTCTTTTGATTAAGTTATTAGTTTATTTTTGAATATTATAGTAGTTTAATTTAATTGCTTTATTTAGCTTTACTATGCTTGAATGGACTAACAATTTAATAATAGGAGGTTTATTAAGCATTTTATGTATGATGCTTCCACTTCTATTTTTTAAAATGACAGATTAAAACCATATGCATAATAATATCTTTTAAACTAGGGATTAATTAGTATCAACATCTAGCACTTTAATAAATGTTGATACTTATTACTAGAGTTATCAAATAAAACTGACCCTATAATATAATAATAGGAAGTGACTTAATATAGTTTAATTTAAACCTTAATATAATAGTATAAGAAAAATAACCTTTATGTTGATTAGCTTCTTAAGAAATAATAACATAGCTCTAATTTATTAATGCTAGTTATTTTTTATAATACTCTATTTCTGGCTATTCTTAATGTAAATGTTACAATGAAAGTTATTTAGCTATTTAAAAATGTTTCCTTTAATGATTCTATTAAAACTAATTAGTTAGATTCTTTTCTTTTAAAATTGATTATCAATTTATTTACTTCTAAATATAACCATCATAAAGTTATTTAAGCTCATTTTATAACCATAATGGGTACTTTGTAACTTATACATTATTATAAAATTGTTTGTTTAACTAAGATTCTTAATATATTAAACTAAGAAAGAGTATCTAAATTATACTTATTCCTTTATCTTCAGTAAATCATACTACATAATTATAAAAAGGTTTAGCTATTTCTATAATTTCCTATTTCTAATATATTTTGCTATTAGCACTCTATTTTATTCTTTTGATCTATGTATCTTAATAGATAATAATTAAAGGGATAGTTTATAATAATTACTCTTTTCAGTGAAATTCGCTTTATAAATGATTTATTACGGATTAACATCCTTTGAGTTATCGAATGAAGAATTAATATGAGTTTATCTCTAACTATTTTAATAGGAATTATACTTATTTCTTAAATATACTATAAGCAAAACTTAGATATCATCTAACTTGCATTAATGAAGTTATCTCTTTAAATAGTTAATAGGCATAAAGCTAAAAATAAAGTTTAAGGAGTATTAAATGAAATTTCTATAATTAATGATTTATTTTACTTTTGATTAAAATTATTAATCAATCATGCTTTAATGATAAAAGGCTTCATTTAAGCTAAATATAATTATTTCATTTAAAACTATTAGGAAAACCCATTTCAATATTTCAATAAATATCATTAAATGATAATTAGTTCAATACTAGAATTATATAAGTGTCTATCTTAGACTACAAAGCATATAGAGCATATTATTATTTTATTAGCGTTTAATTAACTATTTACAGGTTAAAAGCTATAAAAAAGAAGCTAAATGATTGACTAAGTATTCAAGGGCTATTTTGATCACTGTTTTATAAACTTGAGATGCTTCTCTTAACTAAAATAGTGATAGAAATAATACACTATAGCTTTGAATATAAGAAGAGTATTAAATACCTAAGATGTAATATAAGTATAATCATATGAATTGCTTATTAGTAAATCTTTATTTCTTCAGTTATTACAGTGAGTGTAACTTCAACTATAAAGTAATTTGAATATACATATCAAAGTAAGTCTATGCTTACATTTGATTTAACTAGGAATATGCCTTTTTAATCAATTAGAAGTTAAAGAAACTTTAAGCAGAATTAATATAAACGCTAGATACTTCCAAAAACACAGAAGTATTTATAGCTTAATACTACTGAAACTTAATTTGAATAGTTTTTTATCTCACATATGCTTTTAAAGCAAACTAATTGAAGATAATAAATGGCTTAGATTATGAAGTGTTTATAAGATTAGAATAAATAATCAGTCATTCTCATAGCAAAAATATAAAATTGCTATAAATATTTGTATAAAGCTTTTGTAAAAAGAAAGATAAACTTGGAATTATTAAGAAGCATGTTATATAAAATATATTACTAAGCATCACTTACATCAATCATATTTCAGTCAATCCTTATTTTTTTATACTTAGATAAATATTTTCATTCTATTGCAATATTGATTATTTTAGAAGAATAAGAAAAATAATATGTTATAATCTAAAATGATTAAATCAAAATACTAAAAGCAAGCATTTTGGAATTTTTAATCCAAACAGATAGAAAATGCAAAATTTATATTGAAGCGAACCCTTAATTTTCCTATTTAATAAGTCTAATATATTAAGAAATAGGAATAAGCTTGTCTAATTTTCTCTCATTTTGTAGATATTAAAAATTAGAATCCTGGGTACTTTAAGTTAAATTTTCCCAGACAATACTAATTGATTCAAATAGTTCAATGCTATTTGTTTTAATGTCCATATATACAAAACAAGAGTTGCTAAGAAGAAGTAAGGAAATATTAAAAAAATCCTAAAAAGGAGTCTAAATTATGATAATTAGGCTATAAATACTTTATAGTGTGTTGGGTAGACGAAAAATGACAAATAAATTTAAATATAAACATAGCTATAGTAAAGAGTAGAAATATAGATTCTGCAATTTATTAGTTAGTCGCTTTCTTATTATTAGAAAAAATGTATATAACTCTACCATATTTATATAAGAAAAAAGTTACAGCATATATAATCTGCTGAAGAGTATAAAATTAAATAGGAGACTAATAGTATTTCTATGGATATACCTATCAAAAAGTCTTAAGAAGGGAAAAGAGCATTTGCTAACACATATATAAAGAGAAATACTTTCAAATTTCTTAATTTTCTGAATCTAACATTAGCCTGTCAATAAAACTACTAAACTTAATTTAAATTTCTATATCAAAATTTAAATAATATGTCAAGCAATACAACAGAGCTACCTTGGATTAGGAATCCATAACTCAAAAAAAATTAAAATTAGCTAACTGAAGGAGTAGCTGAATATTTAGATACGACTATTAAAGAAGAAAATCATTAAGATTGCAAATTTGATAAGTTGAAAGAGGAAAAAAATTAAGATTAGGAAAAAGCAATCATTAATTATGATCAAATCGATAAAGAACAAGATTAAATCAGTTTAAAAGGGGAATAGCTTATCTTTGAAGTTAAGAGATATAATTCCGAAAGCCTTATCTTAAATGAAAAAGATGATGAAAAAGATAATGAAAAAGAGACTAATCAAAAATAAATAGTCTCAGACTAAATTCAAAGTGAAAAAGATTAAAAAAATTCTGCTTAAATACCAACATAGAAACAAAAACTCAAAAAAGTAAATCTAGAAAAAGATTTAAGGAGTTAATCATCTATTGGTTATGAGAAAAATCGTAAGGGATTTGATGCTACAAACAGAGGAGACATAAATTTAGCACTAATTCATAAATAAGCTAAAAAAATTAAAAAAATTGATATTCAAGATTTAGAAAATAATGAGCTATGCTCTTGTTGTGGTTTACCAGTTGATGGACAAAAATATTCATTGAATTGCAATGTTGAAGAATTCGCTGATTTTGGAGTTGGATTCAGTTTTTATTTTATTTATTTGAAATTCATAATGCTTTTATTAATAATAGCATGAACTCCTCTAGGCATGGTAATGTGAATTTTATGTCTAAAAAAAAGTGACGAAGAAACAGAAAAAATAGGTAGGTAGTGGACATTGTAATTAAGAAGTAGCATTAAGAGCTACATTTAAGATGAACAGAACGATTAACTTCCAATCTATTTCGCTGTTTTCTAGATTCTAAATATATTTTTCATGATGTGTGCAATTGTCGCTTTTAAATGATACTGTAAGAAAAAAGAATTAAAAATTGATTTAAAGTTTATAAAACCTAAGGATTATACAGTATGGTTAAAAAACTTACCGAATGGGATTAAAAAAGATTAACTGAAGAACTTTATTGAAAAATATGGAAGAGATGATGGTAAAGCTTGCTAAGTAATGAAGATAATTCTTCCAGTTTCACTTTAAAAGTACATGAAACTGATTAATAAATTCAAAAAATTGCAGTTAAAGAAAAATGCTTTAGAAATCTAAAGTGCATAGTCTAAAAGATAAAGAAGGAATTAAATAGGTTGATTTAAAAAAGTAAAGCATAGTCTAGAATATTACTAAAAGCAGATGGATGAAATTTAAGAGTTAATAGATGTTAATGAAAAAGATTACATTCATACCGACAGAGTTACAACAAATTAAGCATTTATTACTTTCAAATAATAATCGGATGCTAAGTCAGTTGAAAAACATTTTAGAACCAACTAAATGCATAGGATTTATAAAACAATAAAGAGAAGTACTAAATCTTGATTCAAAATAATAAACCCTGAACTATACTAAAAAATTATAATGACATTAGAATCTCCAGATCCTAGCGATATTTATTGGGAAAATTTGGGTATTTAGATAAAATAAAGATTAAAATATTCCTTGATGGTATGAACTGTCACAACATGTGTAATAGTAGGAGGAGCATACATTCTTTATTATTCGAAGGTTATGCTAATTAATAAAGCTGATACTGATTAACATAAATGAATGAAAGAAGTTAGCTAGTCTTTTATTATTATCATTGTCAATTATATACTAGTTCGAATATTAAGTCATTTAACTGCTCTTTAAAAGCACGAAACTTGAACTTATTTCACTACAAGCGTAACATTGAAATTAACAATGGTTGAAACTTTTGCTTCAGCCTTTATCATTCTTTTAATTGAAATAGAACCTTAAAATTGGTTTGATGAATATAATTTAGTTACGGGAGTTTTCAATGTACTTTTATTGTTCGCTATAGTAAATCCAATTAGACAAATCCTTAATTTTAAATAGAGGTTAAAGTAAATAAGGAGATGCTTTTCCAAGCTATTAATTAAAAGAGTTTATTATTCTTAAGCAGAGTTGAACTTACTCTATGAAGATGAGCAATTTAATATTATAATAAACTATTCTCACATCAACAAAACTCTAGTCACCACTTTAGTTTATTCTTCATTGCTACCTTTTGCATTTGTTATTACCTTGGTAGGGTTATTTATGAAATACTGAATAGACAAGTATTTTCTAATAAGATGAGCTAGCAGACCACTAAGTTTGGGACCTCAATTAAACCAAAGTATGATAAATACTTTGCCGTACTTTCTTCTTATATATTCAATATCAGCATGAATGTTTTACTATAGACTGAATTAGAATATATAGTACTACTTATTGATTGGAGTAGTTATAAGTATTCTGTTTATGCTATTTCCTTATGATAAAGTATTTAAGAAGTTTGATAACGATATCTCTAAGATATTTGATGAAACTTATAGATCTCCCTCTTTTGATTATGAGAAGCAAGCTTTAGGATTTGTAGAAGTAAGATTTCTATTTAGGATTATGATAGAGTCAATCCTATTACTAGCACTGAAGGTTGGAACTGATTTTTCAATCTATAAAGTAAGTTTTTATGTTTAGTCAAGGAGCTTCAAGATTATGAGCATCTTGAGTTCTAGGAAATAAGCGAAACCAATTTATAATCTCTTTTAAACTACACCAATAATCGATAATCCATAAAAAAAAGGTTTGAAAGGATATCAGGATCAACATTTTTCAAGATAAAGAGCATATTTAATACTAAAATAGAAAATGATATTAAAAAATAAGAACTTTTTGGAAAAATTCAAATCAGTTAGCTAGATTAGCTAGATTAAATAATCAACAGTAGTTCTCTAGCTTAATAGTAGTAAATCAGAAAATTATAAACTTTAAATGCAAATGAATAAATGACCAAGCTACTCAACGCTGCAGTTTATGACCAAGTATTATAGAAAAAAAACGCTTTCAGTACTATTACTAAAAAAAGTTAAGGTTGATTGATCAATAAGCGAAGAGAAAGTTTAGATAAATATTTATTAAGCTAGGCTTAAAAAGAATAAGACATCTAATAATTATTTTAAATGGCATTAACAAAAGATACAAATAAAGAAAGTTTTTCTCCTTTATATCAGGCTTAAGAGATAGACTTAAACTATAAAAACCATAAAAAAAATTACAATAAACATAAAAATTCATAAATAATGTAAGAAATATTTAGTGCTCCTCCTAGATTAAATTATAAAAGTCAATTGTAGTAGTAAGGAAAATAATCTCAGAAGAGGGTTCACTCTAAATTTTGGTAGTCTCAAATAAGATAATATAATTAATAAATTGAAGAAGAAAGCTAATGCTCTCAAATAGAAAATTCTGATTAATAAGAAACAGATTTGAGTAAGAATGAAACATAACATTCTAATAAAGACGATACAAGTAAAGAGGATATTAGCATAATTAAAGAAAAGGGATTATCACGAATGCGAAGTTTAGAAAAAATAGTTGAAGTAAATGAAAATCAAAATAGTGAAAATGACTGTGAATCTGTATATAACATTTAAAATAATTGTTTAGACAGAGTCAATACAGTAAAGCCAGCAAATTACCTTCTATTCTTGTCTTTTTTATATTCCTTTCATCATTAATTAAGCTCTTAATGCAACATGTAAAAATTTAAAGCAATCTTTATAAAGCAATATAAATAAAAAACAATCGTTATATTGTGGTCTAATAAATGAGCTTATGAATACTTTTCTAAATAATTATTTAATGAATCTCATTCTTTCTAAGACAAAAATTGCTCTTAAAACTTAAATGTTAAAGTTTGGCTGATATATTTCCTAATTTAAAAAAAGCTTCAGGTATATAAATTACGAAGCTTATAAAAGCAAGATATCTTCAAAAAATGCATTTGATTTTACTTATCTGAGGTAGATTCTATCTGATTTATTTATATATGAAACTAGATTAAAATGTAAGAAAGATTATATTTGTATAGTTTAGAGTAATTATTTATTTAGGTAAATAACAGTACTATTTCACTTTTTAACATAGCAATAAACCTATTTTATTAGAAATATTTCAAGCAGATCTCATAATTTAATGATTAAATTGAATATCATTTTAGTATTTAGGTAGATCTTTTAATAATAATAGCTTAAGAAGGGTAAAGTGAGAAAGATATTTACTGCTATAGAAGTTTGAAAATAGATAAATTGATGAAAAGAGAACATTATTTCTAAATTTTAGCTTATCTTCATTATGATCATTATAAGATGTATTATCTAGTTTAATACTCTCAAATGAAAAAGAAATCTAGAAAATGATAAATTCCATGAATGAAAACGGATCTACGCTCTGTGTATTATATTCTAAGTATCCTGATATCTAGTATTATCAAAGAAGTGTATTCATATTATAGTGAAACTTAATTTAAATGACAAACCTTAAATATATTCATAAGTTTTATACATTTTACTTTATAAAGCATTATTTAAAGAATAAAGACTTATAATTACTTAGATCTCTCTGTGAATATACTACTCAATAATTATTGTGAGCTATTAAGCTATTAAGAAAGTTGAGTATTTAATGTATGAAGCATAGTTTTAGTAAGTTGGATTAAACAATTTTTAATTAGTATAATAGTATTTTCAAAGCTATTACGACTTACCTATGTGATACTTACTAAGCTATACTTATAATTTGATAGTTAAAAATTGAAAAAAGTTACTATTTATGTTAAAATTTGAAGGGCAAAAAAGAAGAAAATTCTATATTTCAATAGAGTAATATTCCATGCAATTATGTAGTATTCTATTTATTTAATAAGTAAAGGAGTTTATATACTATTGCATCATAAAACAGTAGTTCTAAGGAGAGAATTAATCATCTTAGAATGAATGAAATCAAAAGAAATATAAACTATTAATATTTTTAAAGAAGCTAAGTCTCACTTAACAAATGAATAATTACTTTCGTTGTGTAGAATACAGGCATTTTGATGTTATATTTCATGTAATTAAATGACCGAAATGCCTCATTTGCAGTAAAAGACTTTAAGTGCCTTTCTATATTATGAATTATAGGATGATTTTATAGAATATAACTAGAAAGCATAAAGTCTCATAAATGTTTGCACTTAAAGTAATTAAGTCCAAAAAGATTAATAATTAGATTTGAGAGGCTTAAAGATAAATTAACTAGATATCCAATTCAATAATTAGATTCTATAAGAAGTATGATATTTGTAATGAAATGATATTGGCAAATGCTTGGCTAGTAAGTTAAAATTTAAATCTAGTCAAATTAAGGAAATTTAATTCGTAGTATTTCTACCTTTGCTGATTTGTTCCATTACCTTAAATGAAAAAGATATATTAAAGCTTTTTTTCTAAAGAATAAGTGCTCTTAATAAATAACTTAATTTAGATATATCTATACAGTCATTCAATCTACATATATAAAAAGTTTGAATGAGTTTCTAAAAATAATCTAAAGGAAATTCAATCTTTTTCAAATGTCTAACTGCAACTTGAAAATTTTAAGTTTAATTATAAAAAATCCAAAAACTAGAAATAAACCTCTTTTAGCTTGAAAGGCTAGCTTTCATTTAACTTCTCAGAAGCTAAGATTTATAGCATTATTTTATACCATCTATCACATATCCATAAACCAAATGCCTATTTCATTCTCATATATCTAAATTTCACTTTTCAATGCAATAGATTCTAAAAATTTACTTAATGATTAAATATAAAAATTTAGATTTTTTATACTAAGCAAAGAAGCTATTAATAATAAAAGGGAACGCATATTAGTAGGAGTTAGTTCGTACTTATATTATTAAATTGTCGATAAAACTTAAAATAAGCAACCTTAAATAATTATTATAATAATAAGCTATTTCTTACTAAGAGTGTAGGTAAGTTAAAATTAAATATAAATATAGTTAGGTATTATTATTATTTTCATCTCATATTTATATTTATCCACTTTATTTATATAACTGTATAAAACCTATGTTCTGCTTTATTGCTCTATCAAAAGGTTTTACTTACTCTTCTTAGAAAAAGTAGAGGTACACTATAAGATTAAATGCTTGAATACTGAAAGAAAGTTAAAATGTATATAAACATAGCTATAACAAGAGTTAGGTATAAGAGATAAGAGTATATACAAATAGTAGTCACTAAATAAGTTAAATTTAACATAAATCTTTACTATTAAATAAGTTCTAAGATTAATAAAGCTTTTTCAATTAAAGCATGAAAGTTACTTATTCAGGTATAAGAAATAATCTAAAGCAAATTACTAAAGTATATAGATATAAGAATAGTAATGCTCTTTTAAAGATTTTTATACTTCTAGTATACTTAGTATCTAAGTATTGTTCTAAATATTGAGAGCTTTATATTTATAGGTCTAATATATTATTCTTCAATATTTACCTTAAACTATTTATTTTATTTCTAAATTTAAAAGATATGAACATAAGCTTGCTTAATTAAAGCTATCTACATAGTTATACTTTAGTATACTTATTAAAATATTAGTATCTAAACTATAACAGAATTAAAGGAATAAAATTGGATTTTTAATAGAAGGAATAGTCTATATATAGAAGCATAAAAAGCCAATAAAGGCCGCAAAATAGAGAAACATGTATTTTATGTTTTTATTTAGAGTGTAACATGATATTAGACTGATAGTGTAATAAGAACGTACTAAAAATTAATAGATTCTAATATATTTTAATACCAGATATTAACTTAGCACCTTAAGAATAATTATAAGACCCTTTAAACTATATAAGAGCTTAACTTGATAAAAGCTGCATTAGCAATAGGAAAGCAAGTTTAATATAGTTTGATAAAAATTATATAGTATGTTCAATAATTTTAGTCTAGCTTTTCGGTTAAGCATACTGTTAGTAGTAAAAATTCTATAACGTTTGTTAAGAAAGGACATTATTAACTAGTAAACAAAATAAAATTATTTAAAAATAGAAAGTAGGAATTTAATAAATAATGTGAAGGCTAAAAGGTATAGAAATGTTTTAGCTTGTAATTAAAATAAGAGGGGTTAAGTTTGTCCATCTTGAGAATACATACATGAAAAAAATTATAGAGGTTAACCATAAGTCTACGCTTCAAAAGGCGTACATCTGCTGATATATAAAGAAATACTCTAAGAGCTTCTATGATTTAGTTATGCAGATGAAAGGAAATCTTTTCCAAATCGTTAATGTATTTAAGTACGAGGCTTACTAGAGCAATTATGTGCTTTTTAAGAAAGGATAGCCTGGGCATTGCTTTTACATCATTCTAAGTGGAGAGGTTTCTCTTATTGATAAATATTATGACAAAGAATCTTAAACCTACAAAGAAAGCCTCATTGTTGTATTGGGACCAGGATCTTCGCTAGGAGAAAAATCTTTAATAGAGAACATAGGAAGAAATTGTACTGGTGTATCTAAGACCAATATAGAGCTATTGGTTATTTACAAATAAGACTTTTCTAAATATCTGAGGAAGGGAATCACTAGACTTTTCGCAGGAAAGATAGGATACATTTAGAAATTCATACCTGGAGCTTAAAATTTGCATCCAAGCAAACTCTTTAGAATAATAGACTTTTTTCACTCTAAAAAGGCAACTAAAAATTAAACAATCTTATATTAGAACGAAGTTTAGGATAAGCTTTATTATGTAATATCAGGAGAGTGCATTGCAATGAAGTATGAATAAGTAACGAAATATAAAAGAACTAGGAAATAAATAGCAGACTTATGCGAAGGAAGCTTCTTTGGAGACTAAAGTTGCTTTAATCAAACTCCAGAAGAGTTTAGTGTTATAGTTGCCTCAGATTTTGCTGAATTTTTATTTATTACAAGAGGAGAAATGAATTATATAGCTTTCGATGTAGTTCAAAAAATAAAGGAAAGTTCACTTTAAATGTCTTTACATAGAACAATAGTGAAAGAATAGATTTAAAGGGATAAATCAATATAAGATAAACAGAAACCAGAGTTTGCAAAATTAGAAGAGTAAAGGATTAAGATTTATAAGCAAAAATTTTTGAAAGCAGCTTAACCTTTAGTTCAAGAAAAGATAGTCAATTTATTACAGCTTAAAAATAATAAATTCAAGAAAAAAGAGGAGAGTAAGAGATCTGAAATAAATAGGTAGTAATAAGTTATTGCTAAGATTAAAAGAAAAGCGTCAGGTTGAATTGATCATGATGATAGTAAAAAAAGCATTTCTATTCAAAGTAGAATTAGAAGATATAAGGAAGCAAAAAAATAGAAAAAGGCAATATCTTCGCTTAACATGCAACTTTATACGAAAAGATAGGATACAAAAATTCAAAGTGCTCGTAATGATAGCATATCATATCAAAGATCTATGTTTAATTAGATAAATAAAATGAATGAAGATATTTCAGATATTACGCCAAGACTTGAAACAAACAAAATATGCGTAACAGAAGTAGATTCCTTCATAGCAAAATCTCCTTACGATCATTTATAAAGAAGTTCATTTCTTTCATAAAGTCAAACATTTACTTCTCGAACTCTTAGAACTTCTACAGGTCGTCTTCGACTTATACATTTGAGGTAAATAAGTAATAATCAGCAAAACACGACATTAGAATTAGATTATAGCTTATTAAGAATAACAAATCCAATTAGTGCAAAGAAGAAATTCACAAGATCAAGTTAATCTCCATTATTCTTTTCAAAGACTGGAAGAAGTTAGTAGTGCTTTAACTAAAGACTTTCTCTTATTGAAGCTTGAAAAGTTAAATTTAACTAATTTTTTTCTATTTTTTAAGATTCACGTCACAGCATTAATTCACTATTTTCTTAAACGTAATTCCTTTCCTTACTGTTTGATATTAAACTTGCATGTTACAGTTTAATTTTGTTTATTTATTGATACCAATTTGTAAAATGAGAAGACCAAACAATATTGGTTAAACTAATCAGCCTTAGTATAATTAATTGCATAGAAGTTATCCTTAGAAAAGGACAAATACCTAAAATGTGCATAATCCTAATCCTTCTTCAGCAGTAAGTGATAACTAAATAAGATTTAACAGGCCTTCCACAGCTAGTGGTTAAAATCAATAATAGTAATAGTAATGACAATAATAGTAGTAGCAGCAGCTGTAAACACAATAAACGCAATAAGCTCCCTAAAACTTGTTATAATTACAAAAATAGCAATCAAATGCGAAGTAAGATTTGTCATAGTAGGAACTGGTAACCATTCATGTTTGTGATGAGAATAGATAAATCAACAAAGATTTTATATGTGGCAAGACTTAACTTTTAGCTAATATGAAATACTTCGAACGTTATTTAAATGGAGGTACTAATTTTGAAGAATATGATATAAGTGTGCACTGTGATGTTTATATTTTTGAGTGACTGATCTAGTATTTAGATTCTTAAAATTCCTCCTAACTTACTGTATAAAATGTAATTTCTATATTGATATCAAGTGACTTTTTATAAATGAGTAAGCTTGTAGATGAATGTGTTTCTTTTGTAGCTAATAACTTAGAGGAAGTAGTAAAGTTACCGATAGATATGAGTTGTCTAAATCCTAAAATACAAAGAAAAATAGCAGATAAGTTTACAGTTTAAGAGTTAGACACCAAAGCGGATAAAAAAGATAAGCTAATTTCTAAGCTTTTTACTAAAAAACTTGAATAGCTCTTAGAAGATGAAAAGAACACATTAAACTTATGCGTCTACTGCAAAAACTTATTCACACTTGAGTAGCGAGAAATAATGACATGCCCTAAAGCTGAACTTTTTATAGATTTTCATGGAAATGTAATAGCTAAGCATGTAGTAGATAGACTATGGGATGTAAATAAGT
Organism: Loxodes magnus; assembly: GCA_946699065.1. Classification (NCBI taxonomy): domain Eukaryota; phylum Ciliophora; class Karyorelictea; order Loxodida; family Loxodidae; genus Loxodes; species Loxodes magnus. The sequence goes on from CAMPDV010000110.1 coordinate 288,807, forward strand.
TCGTAATATTTCTGAAATAGCATTTAAACTGAAGACAAATATACTGAAAATTCTGAGGTAGATTGAATGTACTGCTTTGCTCTCTTTGCGGAGATTATTTTGTTATAAGTGAACTAGGACATTGTAGCTATCATTCCTAGAAGCCAAAATTTACCACTGGAAGTAACTAAGGAGTTTTTCCATGTTGTAATTAAGGGGCCATAAGGTTCAATACATAGTTGCAATCAAAAGGATGCTAAGCAAGGAATCATTTAATAAGCAAAAGCTCTTAATGAACAGAGTAAGATTTATATGAAATCATAGAAAAGCGTTTGGACATAATTCTTGAGTCATATAACTCTAATGATGAAAAGTCTTTCAGCGTTTTATTAAAGAAGTTTATATCAGAACAACATACAAAGTAGACCCAAAACAAAGAACTTTTAGATGTTGATGAAGATTAGGATGGAGATATAGATAATTCTCCTACAAACAACTCTCCCACAAAGCAATAAACTCAAAAAGTAAAACCCTAAATATAAAAAGACGTTTAATAAATGCAAAAATAAAGACAGTGGAAGTTGGAAGAAATTAGGGTATAAGATAAATTAAGTATGCAAAGATTAGCTCTTTAGCTTTCAAGAAATAGATACATTTCTAATAGTAAATAAGGAAAGTCCACTGCCAGAGCTGCAAATAAGAATGCAGTTTCATCAGCTAAGTCTTAATGATAATTTAAGTGTTATTTCTTATTTTAATCAGCATAATCCTCCATATACCTCTATATAAAGACAAAATGACCAAATTGTTTTTATTTAGTTACATAAGTTTAGCATTTGATCACTAAACTTAAAACTTACCACTTTATGTCTAGTTAATATACAAAAAATCCCAATAACTAGTTAAAGTTCTATCTAGATAAATACCCCTAGCTAAATACATAGCTGATTACATTCTCATTCCATTAGTAATATATTAAGTACTGAATTTTAGCCAATAATAATAGTCTTAAACAAAGAAATTTCTTAGTTTTTTAATGATAATTATGCTTTATTTTCTTAATAAGAAGTTTACTTCATAATGAAATAGCAAGAACTAACTCTCTATTTAAATGCATTGATACAGTAATTTTCTTATTACTTTATTTATTTAGATAATGAAGTAAAGATTTAGTTTCCTTAAGCTCACTAAATACAGAAGATGCAAAAGTGTCAAAACTGCTAATTAACACTAGAAAGAACAATAAGCTAATTAATTAAAGAACCCAAATCTTTTAAGTGTACCATAATATATTCTGAATGATGTTTTCCAGTTTCTGAAGCTGATTGAAATAGCAAGATTATAGAAAACTTGTAAAAAATTAAGAGGGTTTAACTATGCAATTTAGTAGCTAACAATTGACTTTAATAAGTATTCTAATAATAAAGAATTCAATTAAGAAATAACTTGAAGGATAAAGTAGCTTTAAAACTGCTAAGTATAGGAATTAGTTATTAACTTTGAGTCAAAAAGCACAGATTAAGAATAATTCTGATTTAAAGAAATTATTAAGAGGTTGAAGTTCTGCCATAAGCCAGGTCTAAGCTAATTAACCATAAATGGTAGTCTGGCAAACAAGCAATTTAACGAGTTATTAGCATGTTGTACAAATTTGAAAACACTGAAGATAAATTCAAAGGGAAAAAATATTAGTGGAATCACGGATATCTAACTAGAAAATTTATAAAGATTAAGCAGACTTCAAACTCTATAGCTAATATCAGACAACTTAAACGGAAGTTTTCTTAACTACTGTAAATAACTTTCTATCAAGTAATTAAAAATTAATTCTATCAAATTGGAATCACAATTTGTTTTAGACTTTCTAGGTGAAAAACAAAAAGGCAAAGTATAGCTGGAAGAAATTAACATCAACAGCAACTTTTAGATTTTCTAATTTATTCACTTGTGTCCCCGTTTAAAGAAGCTAATCCTATATAACTGCTCTAACATTAGGTTTAATGATTAATTCTTAAATTTAATTAAAAAACACCCAACTTAGCTAGAAGAACTTGTTCTAAAGAAAGGAGTGCATTTTAGTGCTTAGGCTCTTTCAAGTTTATTTTCGATTAAAAGGGATAGATTAAGGTGTCTTACTTTGACTGATTGTTTTAATTTAAACGACTCAATTACTTAGCTTGTTTCAGTCAATTGCAAAAACTTGAGTTAGCTTACAATATCTAACTGTAATCAGGTTACTGATTATGGAATTAAGGAATTAATGAAAAACTGCTAAAGCTTAAAATTTTTAGATCTGATTTAACTAAAAATAACCAAGAGAAGCTTTTAAATAATAGATGACAAAGGTAATTTTCTCCGTGTCTATTCAAATCTAAAGAAAATTATTATCTGGAACTGTCCAGGAGTTGAGTAAAAGTGACTTAACATTATACTAAGGCATTTTCCTAATCTTGATATATGGAAATACAATCCAGGACTAAATGAAATTATCTATAGAGATGGAGAAAATTTTTCAAACTGCATTCTATCTTAAATGTAGATCTAATTTTAGGTAAATTTATTAAAATTGCTTAAATTAAATACATTTAAACCAATATACACTCTAGAGATATTATACTCTAAGTTAATTCTCACTCAATACTAAGCATATTAGTGTTATAGTTTCTTGTATATAAATTAATAAATAGTACTTTTAGATATTTTGTAGTATATCTAGTTCATGCTTTATTAATGGTAAAACTTTTAGTATTTTCTTTCTTTTATACTTATATTTAAATAACTAAGTCCTTTAAAAAGCTTTATTATATCAGGATGCTTCCTTTTATAGTGGACCGATTTATGTAAAAAGAAACAAATTTTCAAATTGGCAAGTAAGAAAAAAGAGAATTAAGTCGAGATAGTAAAAATCTTAACAATAGGATAAACAGATAAAACTCTATGAAATGACTGTCCTTACTGTCACTATCTTTCAGTTTATAAACAAGTTATATTATGTTTACAGCTTTTAAAGTATAACTTTATTAAATTTTTATTATATTTAGATAGCTTATGCAAGAAGTACTGTGCAAATATCTCTTGTATATTTGATAAGATAATTGCATACGCTATAAAATTATAGCTTTTCTTTAAACTATGAGCTAAATAATGTTGATTAAAGAAAGTTTATGCATTACAGAGATATAAGATACTGATATAGCTAATATAGGGATATAATTTAATGATGTAATACTTCTTTTTAAGAAATGACAGTTATATATTTAAAAATTGTTCTATTAATCTGAATATTTAGTTATACTTTCACCACAGATTTGTTGTAAATGATTTAGCATTTCCTCCCATACTTTGTCTAAATCCTTAAAGCTCTAGATCATAATAATTGCAAATTTACTTAATGTGGTACTTTCGTTTAAATAGTTATTTTAATAAATCCTTTAATGCTCTTTCTGAAATTGAGCATTGAAAAATCCCATTTTTTTACGAGCTTAATCACATAAACTTGTAGGTTAAGGTAACATCATGTTATAAGCATATTATTAATCTTCTAAAAGTTTAGATTTTTCTTCTTTAACTACTAGTTCTCATTTGCTTATATCTTATAGTTTCCATAATTATTCTTTTCTTTTTTCTAATTAGCTCCACTAGATTTCATAGTCTTTAGAATACTCTTCACGCTTTTTTAGGAAATCTTTATAAGTTTATGAATATTTATTTTAAAAGCGTATCATACTAAGCAGTTCTTGAGTAATAGCATCTGCTTAATTAAGAACATTTTAGCTTAAAACTTTAAAACTTCTAGACATTTTATTAGCAATCTCGTGCTAAGCTGCTATGTTAGAATATTTGATTTCTAATGCTTCTAATTTCAAATAAACTTCTGAAATGTTTTCCATTATTTTAGCTTATTCATGCATTTTATTAACAAGATCTTCTAGATTATGTTTTAATCTATATTAAGGATTACTAAGTTCTTATCTTTTTATAGAAGTGCACATATTGTCCTAGAATATTTGCCTTTTAATCGCAATTTTTATCATAGTCTAAATCAATCTGCATTAACAAAATACCAAACCATCATTCGTTTAGTATTCAATCAGCTTTTCAGGCCTTTTCACCACTTTTTTTGCTAATTTCTTTTCCTAACTCCAAATTTTCTCATTCGTTTCAAGTAAGAAAGTTTAGAGGTAAACACTACGTCGAAATTCTTGATTTTTAATGAGTGAATTTAAGTAAAACTACATGAAAGCTTACTGTCATAAACTACTACAGTTTTATAGGTCTATCCACGCTTTTAACTTACTTCTTATCTTCTGGAAGTTTAGGCGGCATCTATATAATATGGCTTACAATACACTAAGGGAATTAATTAGATAAAATTTCATGGAGCCATACAAAATCATTGATTTTTCTTTGCACTAGATACTTACAAGGCTCAGTTGCTATTTCGAATAAAAGCTAATCAGATGAAAACAATCCTTTAGAAATTGTTTTTAAGCTACAGTTAAAAATTACTAGCGGACATTAATATTTAAATTACTTGTTTCCGAAATAGTGGTTATATCACTTTTTCGGACATTGAAAGTTTCTTTCTAATATGAAGTTATTTTTTCAAACTTTAATGTTGGAAGCTTTGATATGGCTTAAACTACTTTCAATTCTTCTTCTGTTTATTTTTCTTCAAATTGTTTTATTACCTAAGGATCGAATAACACTGCACTTTTAGTTTGATATTATAAACTTTATCTTTAGGAGGAATAACATGAGGACTAAAACTATGACAATTAATCCTCTTCTTACTATGGCATTTTATCAGGAGACGTAAAAAAAAATTAAGAAGCCTCTGATTCTGCTAACGTAACTTTTCTTTGTATATTTTTTTCTTCTTCTTCTGAAGAATGTCCTTGTTATTGAATAGGAACATCACTTTAAGGTTCCTCTTCCTCATCTCCTGAATCATCTTCACCAGGTAAATGAGATATTTTAAAATTATAAACCACATCTTAAATTTCTTCTCATGTATATGCGTTGATATCTTCACCCTTGCTATTTCTGCAATATCTCACAAAATTATTAGAATTATATCCTTTTTCTAAGATTTCCTCACGTAAATATTTTTATTTAGCCTTTATTAGTTCTTTCTGCAATATTTACTTATCAATATCTTCTTCTTGCATTTTACTTTAAATTGAACTTATTTTTATTTCATTTAATTAAGAAAATACTTAGCAGTAAACTTTAAATTCTTCCTGATTACTACAAATTTCTTAGTAAATGACTCACTTTATTATACCTAATTTATCTATTATACAATATATGTCTAGTTTAATCTAAGATTTTACCTATTTATCTTTAACTTAGATTGTATCTAATGTAATGAACTCTTTGACTCTTCAAGCTATATATTTTAGACAATGAATATGTATTTTCTTCTAACTAATTAAGCCAATATTGGTATTTAAAAGAGATAAATTATACTAATCTTAATGAATTTAATTACTTTAGACTAGTAATTTAAATTTTAAATCTCGCTTACAAAAGCGAAGCTTTTAACTTTACTTAGATTTAATAAATTGAATTTCTTATTGTGCTTGACTGTTAATTTCAATTTTTCCATTTACTGCCTTCTATGTGATAATACCATCCCACTCCATTACAGTCAATTACATAGACTATCTTATCTTGTACAATTGGAATATTAAAGTTCCATTCATGACCTGGAAATTTTTTACCATGTCTTTAAAATATATGAAAATCATAGATGTAAGTATCAATGTCAGGCCCAAAGATTAAGATTTGCTAGTGGTTTTTAAAAAATCCACAGTGTAATCATTCTGATTCAAATGGAAATTGTGCTTCTGAAATAGTTCATTAATCCTTTAGTATTGAGTATATTTAAATCTTGTTTGTCTTCTTTTACTACTCGTTTCTTCCTCCAAAAATCCAAATTTCTGGATCTTATACATTCACAAAACATGAGCCAGCCCTTTAAACAGGCATCAGAATTGGGGATATAATTTTTCATTTTTCCTTTTTGTTTTTAAAGTCATAAACTTCACATACTTAAGTTAAAAGACTTAGTTAGCTAGAATCTTATAGTTTCTCTTTTTAAGATTTAAGAAATTCCGATAAATTTTTATTTTCCTTTGATTTTTTCTTCTTTTTGTCTTTTTCCTTAAATTAAATATTTTCCTCTTCATTTATTTCTTCATGCTCTGACTAATTATCAGAATGGGTTTTACTTTTCTTTTTCTTTTTATCAGAAAGAGTATCACTTTACTTTTTAGTAGTGAGTTCATACAAATTGTCGACTGTAACTCTTCCAGATATAACATATAACTTTTTATCTTCATTCTGATTATTAAAGACAAGTTGACAGTTAAGATGTCCTTCGTTCATTTTAGGTAATTTCTTGAACTTCCATTTTTCAGGAGTTTTGAATTTAAGTTTGAAAGCTCTTTTTTAATCAGGAGGATCAAACCCAACAATAACAAGTTTGTTTTATTTGATTTAAACGCTTCTGCAATAACAACTAGGAAATGTCTGCTTATTTTCTAGTTTATCAAGCTTTTACATTAGTTTCTAAGGTAAAATAAGGTTTGTGCTATTTGCTTTTGGAATATACTAAATTAGATACTTTCCTGACTAATTTATGCTTAGAAACTGACCTTTTAGATCTACTTCGTTTTAAATATCGTAATACATCCTAAAGGAAAATAGCTAATCAGCCAGATCTTCTAATTCTTTACTTTTATCCTGGAAGTTTTACTCAAACTTCAAGTTTGTGAAATCAATTATCTTGGTTTCGAATAGACTTCTAGCTAATTTAATCCATTGAAATAGCAATTAAAAATTCTAGGGATCTTTAGCTTCTATTTTTTTTACTTGTTCTAGCTTTTATTCGATTTCAGCTGTTTTAACTTCAATTTTTCCAGCTGATAAATTCAGACTTTCATGATATTGCTAAATGACTTTAGCAGCCTTGTCTTAAAACATCTAACATATTGAATTGGTAATTTGATTTACTTATTCTTCAAACTGTTTGAAGTGGTTTCTAAGTTCTTTAGAAGTTTCTTGATAGCGAAAGGCAAAACTTTAAAGTTATTTAGTTTTACTCTTAAGTTATATTTTCAAAGTATCATATAATGGTTTATAAATCTAGAAAGCGTTTAAAAGGTCTCTTACGTTATGATTTATATGATTACCATATTGTGCACAAGACATACAACATAATTCATTACATTCTAAACAAAAATATTGCAATTTTTATTCATGGATCTAGCAAAGCTCTGCTTCTACTGCTGTTTAAATGCTTTTACTTTATTCTATCTAAGGTTTCTCGTTATTTTCAGGCGTTTTATCGCTATTAAGAGTAATTTCTTATTTACACGTAGTACAATATATACTTTGCTGTTTATTCTAGATTATTCTTTCACTGCAACACTACTTACAAACAGAATTTTAGTGTCCACATTATTAAGCTGTAAAGGTTATTCCTTCATTCGCTTTTGAAGTATTTTAGCATGAAGAGCAAAGTTCTTCTGCATTTTATATTATTTATTTCTCGTTTTAAAGTTCACCTTGTGATTCTGTTTATTCTTACATTTTTCTTATGATAGCAAATAAAACTTTTAAAAGTTATACTAATAACTAAATCAAAATTGCTTAGTTACTTACCTTAAGTATTATTCTAATAGATCTTAATGATTTACTATTTAGTTTATACTTTTATAAATAGTTAAGCAATATCGCTTTATATATCACTATTTCGCTGTTTGCATTTGAGTTTTCAGATAATAGATTAAACCTATAAAAGAATATTGAAATTTGATATAAGCATTAATAATTTTCTAATTAAGGCTATTTGATTCTATATATTAGACCAGCTGTTCAAAGTAGTAGTTTGCTATATTACTAAGTAGTTTAAACTATTTACTATATAAGCTAATCTAATAATTTTATTAAATCTAATAAGTAAACTTTTATCATTTCTCCATAGCTATAAGTTTCAAGTTAATTGTACTTATGTAGTTTCTTTTTAAATAGCTTTATAGTATCTCTCTCTATCAAATGCTTCAATCAATTCACTAATTAGTAAGCTTATTTTTGTTTTAGATATTGTAAGTAGTTAAGAAAAATATTATAGACAATAAGGACTATAGATATTATAGAAGATTAGCTTATCTTAGTGAAATAAATAGAATAAATCAATTTTTAGAATAGTACTAAATATGAAATTTGATAAATAAAAGAAATCGTTTTCCCTCATACATTATGAAGACTCAGAATCGAAACAAACTTTATATCTCTAGAATCTGCTTCTTAAATCCTTATGAAGTTAGCTTTTTATATAAAAGTAATAAAAACATAATTAAAAACAAATTTATATGATTTAAGATTATAACTAGAAGATCTTATTAGCTTTAGAAAATACTGCCATTTTTAAATCTTTATTTCGTAACTAATAATTAAATAGCTTTTTACAAATCATTAAATAATTAAATAATTCTACCATATGGGGCAATGTTTGTTTACCCTTCTTCTTTATGAAATTAGAGTTCAATTGAACATAATTTTTATTAATGTTTTATATGTTTTGAACCTTAAAAGTGATATAAGTTTAAAGCTTTTATTAATGATTTAATTTAATTTACTTTTAATAGTTTTTTTTATATTTTCTGCTTTTAAACTTTTTTGGCCTTAATTGAATTTGGGATTTTTTCTCTTTTTTCTGTATAAGTTTTCTTATTTTGCCTTTCTTCCATTTACCAATGTAAATGTGTTAAAGTTATCCTGTATGCATAATAGTCGAACCTATATCTGGTCATATTACATATTTACCAAGTGAATTATAATAAATACTGACTGTATATTCCACTTTCAAACCAGATTTTAAAAAACTTTTCTTCTTTATTTTTTTTAGAAATTCTCAATATCCATTTATGCTTTGTCAATCTGATAACTTCCTTAGACCAGGGTTAAAACTAAATCCCTTTTATCTTTTCGTATATGTTTAAATTTTGTAATATGGAACTCCTTTAAAATCTTTAGGTCTTTTGATATCAATTCCATAAGCAGCAGTTGAAGAATTATAGGGATATAGTAAATATTTATCCATTAAGGAAATGTAAACTATATTTGAATCATTTCTCATTGTTTGCATTCCTCAAAGTATTTTAGGATCTTACAAAAATATCCAATCATCTTCACAGTGAAATATATACTCGCTAGCTACATTTTGATATGCTCTATCAATACTTAAAATTTATCCAATGTTGATCTTATTAACTATAAACATAAAATGCTTAAGAAGATTTGGAGGAACTAATTACTTCAATTACATCTCATTTACTTAAGCTGAATCATCCACTATGATTACTTTTCTTAGTGGTGTTAGATTATGAATTAAAAAGGAGTGTAGAGTAAGTCTTAAGAGAAATAGACGATTATGACTTGTGATAACTAAAGTAACAGGTGATCGGTGTCTAAAGGCAGTTTTATAAGGTAGCATTCAATAGGACTAATTAGTAATCAATTTTTCGATAAACTTGTTGTTAAACTTAATATTACTCTTGTTAAGTATTTCTTAAGGAATTTATTACCAATCATCTATATTTTCTAGTTTAGTTTTCTTTTAAGATTCTTCTTCAAGTGTTAAAGTTTCTTCAGTTTCTATATTTAAAGTATCTTTGCTAGTTTCTTGTATATTTACTGTTTGATTCTCTTATTGTAGGAGTATGTATGTTTAATTATTAGGGTGTTAGTGTTACTTGAAACTCCTATCAATTGATGATAAATTTTGCAAGTTTTTTAAATGAGTATAAGGTATTTAAGAAGTTTGGTCTAAAGTATAGAAGCCTATTAGTATAATAACTGCTAAAGAAAGAATAAAGAGGAAAGTTCAAGCTTTTAACTTTTTAATCTTCATTTTTATTATTATTTAAAAGACTAAAGCTATTATGTTTCCTATTCAAAAGATAAAGTCTTAGCACTAAATATTTAGTTAGGTCTAACTTTAAAAGTAAATTGAGTCATACCTAAGCGAACTTTGTTAAGTTCTCTAGTAAAGGTTTTTATATAAAGTTTAGATATTAAATAAGCATATGTGAATCATATTGATTAATAAATATATCTTAATAGCTAAGATAAAAGATATTATATATGATGAATCTATGTCTATCAAATTAGATTTTTTAAACTAAGTATTCATTATATTGGTGTATTTTATTATGCATATAATATAATATTATATTACTTATTTTCTCTTTCTCCTACTTTATTCTATCTAAGGTTTCTCGTTATTTTCAGGCGTTTTATTTCTATTAAGAGTAATTTCTTATTTACACGTAGTACAATATATACTTTGCTGTTTATTCTAGATTATTCTTTCACTGCAACACTACTTACAAACAGAATTTTAGTGTCCACATTATTAAGCTGTAAAGGTTATTCCTTTGTTCGCTTTTGAAGTATTTTAGCATGAAGAGCAAAGTTCTTCTGCATTTTATATTATTTATTTCTCGTTTTAAAGTTCACCTTGTGATTCTGTTTATTCTTACATTTTTCTTATGATAGCAAATAAAACTTTTAAAAGTTATACTAATAACTAAATCAAAATTGCTTAGTTACTTACCTTAAGTATTATTCTAATAGATCTTAATGATTTACTATTTAGTTTATACTTTTATAAATAGTTAAGCAATATCGCTTTATATATCACTATTTCGCTGTTTGCATTTGAGTTTTCAGATAATAGATTAAACCTATAAAAGAATATTGAAATTTGATATAAGCATTAATAATTTTCTAATTAAGGCTATTTGATTCTATATATTAATAGAAATGATTTAACGTGAATTTACTATTACTAGGTTTATCACGAATTAAAATTATATATCTACTAGAGGCATTTACCTCAAATTTGCTTGGACCTGGTCTTTCATAAGTCTTTATGATTTTTAGTTTGCTCTTTTTAATTTTTTCTGATAAATCGATTCCCATTAGTTTCTTTTTGATTCATTAACTAATTATTGGATATATGGAACTTCTTTGTTCAATTTGTATTTTTTTTTTATTTACCTTCTTAGCGCAATAAAATCTGAAAATATTTTCTCATTCATTTTCAATGATTCTCTTTTCTTTTAATCTAATCTGGAAGCAATTTCGCATTTTATGTCCTAATCTCTTGCAATATAAGCATCAATTGTTTCCGATTAGAAATATAATTTACCGAAGGTTGCTTTTCCACATCCATCGGATTATTCATCGATATCTTTTTGAGGAATACGCTTTCCAACAGCTCTATGAAAAATTGTTTAATTTTACTTCTTATTAGTCGATTCTGATATTTGCTGCCACTTATTTTAAGTTTTTTGTACATTTTATTATCATAAGATATTCAATTTTTCTTTCTAGCTCTTATATTTGTCTTAAAAATTTAGATTTACTTATTACATATTTAGAGGTGTTAAAGTACTATTTACTAATTGTAGTTTGGCTATTTTTGAGAAATGTTTCATTATACATATATTAATTTTAGCTGTTAAAAGTTGTATTTTATTATAGTACTAAGAAATCTAAATTATTAGCTTTATAGGATAATTTATAATTATTATTAAACCAAATAAGCAGACTATTATCATTTCTACATTGCTCTAAGTTTAAAGTTAGTTATACTTATATAGTTTCATTTTTAATTACTTTTTAGTAATTCTCTTTTTCAATTTCTTCAATCAACTTTGATTATTAATCAGCTAGTTAAGTTTTAATATTCTAAATAATTGTGACAAATATTGAAGAGATTCAAGGCCTATAGATATAATAGAAGATTAGCTTCTGTTAGTGAAATAGATAGAATAGATCAAATTTTTAATAGCTAATGAGGTGAAAGTTATAAAATAGCAAAATAAAGGATTATTTGCTTTCATTCTATATTTATGAAAAATCTCAAACAGACTTACATATTATCAAGAACCTGCTTCTTAAAACCCTATGAAGTTAGCTTTTTATATAAAAGAAAATAAAGCAAATAATGTATAAAGAATAAATAGTTTATAGTTAATAATAATCCTATCAAAAGTGAATAACTTAATATTATTTAAAGTTCAAAACTGGATTATTAATTACACTTATTAAATTTTACCTTTTCGTATTTTATTTCTTAACTAAATCAGATGTTAAGTAATATCTTATAATATAAAAATTTTATTATTGCTTAGAGTATTTTGATCCTTAAAAAAGAAATAGGATTTAGATTTAAATTAAAAAGGTATAAATTTAATTTACTTTTAATAGTTTTTTTTATATTTTCTGCTTTTAAACTTTTTTGGCCTTAATTGAATTTGGGATTTTTTCTCTTTTTTCTTTATAAGTTTTCTTATTTTGCCTTTCTTCCATTTACCAATGTAAATGTGTTAAAGTTATCCTGTATGCATAATAGTCGAACCTATATCTGGTCATATTACATATTTACCAAGTGAATTATAATAGTTGCTGATTGTATATTCCACTTTCGGACCAGATTTTGAAAAACTTTTCTTCTTTATTTTTTTTAGAAATCCTCAATATCCATTTATGCTTTGTCAATCTGATAACTTCCTTAGACCAGGGTTAAAACTAAATCCCTTTCATCTTTTCGTATATGTTTAAATTTGATAATATTTAATTCCTTTAAAATCTTTAGGTCTTTTGATATCAATTCCATAAGCAGCATTTGAAGAATTATAGGGATATAGTGAATATTTAACCAATAAGGAAATGTAAACTATATTTGAATCATTTCTCATTGTTTGCATTCCTCAAAGTATTTTAGGATCTTACAAAAATATCCAATCATCTTCACAGTGAAATATATACTCGCTAGTTACATTTTGATATGCTCTATCAATACTTAAAATTTATCCAATGTTGATCTTATTAACTATAAACATAAAATGCTTAAGAAGATTTGGAGGAACTAATTACTTCAATTACATCTCATTTACTTAAGCTGAATCATCCACTATGATTACTTTTCTTAGTGGTGCTAGATTATGAATTAAAAAGGAGTGTAGAGTAAGTCTTAAGAGAAATAGACGATTATGACTTGTGATAACTAAAGTAACAGGTGATTGGTTTCTAAAGGCAGTTTTATAAGGTAGCATTCAATAGGACTAATTAGTAATCAATTTTTCGATAAACATGTTGTTAAACTTAATATTACTCTTGTTAAGTATTTCTTAAGGAATTTATTACCAATCATCTATATTTTCTAGTTTAGTTTTCTTTTAAGATTCTTCTTCAAGTGTTAAAGTTTCTTCAGTTTCTATATTTAAAGTATCTTTGCTAGTTTCTTGTATATTTACTGTTTGATTCTCTTATTGTAGGAGTATGTATGTTTAATTATTAGGGTGTTAGTGTTACTTGAAACTCCTATCAATTGATGATAAATTTTGCAAGTTTTTTAAATGAGTATAAGGTATTTAAGAAGTTTGGTCTAAAGTATAGAAGCCTATTAGTATAATAACTGCTAAAGAAAGAACAAAGAGGAAAGTTCAAGCTTTTAACTTTTTAATCTTCATTTTTATTATTATTTAAAAGACTAAAGCTATTATGTTTCCTATTCAAAAGATAAAGTCTTAGCATTAAATATTTAGTTAGGTCTAACTTTAAAAGTAAATTGAGTCATACCTAAGCGAACTTTGCTAAGTTCTCTAGTAAAGGCTTTTGTATAAAGTTTAGATATTAAATAAGCATATGTGAATCATATTGATTAATAAATATATCTTAATAGCTAAGATAAAAGATATTATATATGATGAATCTATGTCTATCAAATTAGATTTTTTAAACTAAGTATTCATTATATTGGTGTATTTTATTATGCATATAAAATTAAGCTATTTAATTACTATTACTTTTACTAGGCTTATTTATTAATGATTAAGGTAATTATAGCCAATTAACTTAATTGATATCATAAGAGTTTGTTATCTTTTTTAAATGGATTCTCAGAATAAAATTAGCTTAGCTATTTCTGATAGTTTACTATGTAGTTTCTAGGATATATTATAATTATTTAGCTGTGAATTAAATAAAGCTAAACAAGTCTATTGGTGTAATAAGTATAGTATTTTATAGTTATCTCCATTACTAAATGCTTTAAGATCCTTGTTATAAAATTAATATTTGGCTATTTGAAAAATAAGTGAATAAACTAAGCCTAAAATTTAAATTTTTCTAATAAGTTTATAGCAATTTCGAAAGATGCGCTGAACTAGTAATCTTAATTATAAGTAGAGGTTATCTATTGAATTTAAGGTAAACCTGTCACCTAAAGAATAATGTATACTTAGAAAATTAATAAGCTTATACTTAATGCTAAAATGAACTTTAGATATCAAAAGAATAACAATTAAATATATCAAATCAGAATAAGTCAATGTGTTCATGATCTATTTTATCGGATGGATTATTCTATTGTCTTTAAATTTACATAAAAAGATTATTTGTTTATTTTTAATCTTAAATTCCTTTATAATTACTGTATGGCTTTTTCCCTTAGTTTTAGCTTATATTATTTGTATTTTATTTAAATCCCCCTGTAGTTTTCCTTCTAGACATATTTTGCTAGTCTGTGAAACTTCTTTTTTAAGTCTTTGGCGTTATAAAATCTTATATTTGCTCTTATTTTTATAAATAACTAGAAGGAGATTGATTGTTCTTAAAGCTACAATCCACTGTATTTCTTTTGCTTTTTGATTTGTTAATCTCTTAAAAATATTCTGTTTCAATATTTTCACTCTAAGAATTTTCAATACCTTGATATGAAATACGATAGTCATTTTCATTTGGTTATTACATGTTTTTCTAATTATTTTGAACCATTGAACTTCGGTTATTCAGCAATTTCAGTCTCTCACTTTACTACTTAATTTCTTCAAGCAAATTATTAGCCTTCTCGTTTTCCAGTTGCTTGCTTGTTAAATATTTTTCTATTAATTATCTTTTAGTTTGGTGTCTTGACTAACTCTATTACTCAAAAATTTTTTGTATTACTTAAATTTTTTAGACCTCTTGACTGTAAGCTTCTTGATTCTAAGATTTACTATCTACCTCTTAGAATATCTAAGAGGAAGAAGAATTTACTAACTTATTTTGTTGAGGTACAAGTAATTAATTATTATGCTATTGCAAATCTTGGTTGTTGCTTTATTCAGCGTCTTATAATTGCTTTTCTAATTGAAACTCTTGTTGGCTTTATTAAATAAATGGAATTTTAGTCACCTACTTTTAGCTTTAATAGCTCTAATAAAATTTTTACTATATAGGGATACTTTGACATGAATCTTTAGAAAGAAACTCTTTCTTTATATCTTAGAATGATATACTGTGGCTTAAGGTATTCTACTAACTTATGTCATCTTAAATGCTTTTTTCTTCAGTACCTGTGAACTTAGAAAATTGTAATGAGTTATTCTATTAGTTTTCATTTAATTAGCTTATACTCTTTTCTTCCTTCTCATCAGTATATCTAGGAGTGAGTTTTTACTTTGACTATTTAAATGCAAATAAGCTTCTAAAGTTGTTAACGTATACTATCAAATCAGCTATAAGCTTGATACATTTATTTGCTAGTTAAAAAAAATCTTATTTCTCAAGTAGTTTTGAGAAGGAGGTGCTTTCAAGTCTGCCTTTAAATATTTGCTAAATTTATGGAGAATCCTTTAGTTTGCACATAATGAAATTGATATATTTTTGGATTTCCTCCTATACTTCATTATAATCCTAAAGCTGCTGTTATTCGTAAGCTTGCTTCTAAATTTTAGCAAATTTACTCTTATTTTATATGATTTATTTCTCTAGTTTCTTAATTTTTAGAGCCTTTTCTAAATTTTCTTTTTCCTTTTCAGAGATAATGCTTTTTTATAGATGGCTTTTTCCTTATAAGTCTTCTAAAGCTCTCTTATACTCAGAGTTTTATAGAATGAGGCAGTTAAGTTAGGTTTCTTTGATAATTAGCTAATTTTACAAATCTTCATTTCTCTTAATAGCTTGAGACAACTTTTTTTTCAGTGTATGAAGATTAATCTCATTAGACTGCTTAAACTCCAATTAATTTTTCTTAACCTAAGATGGTTTCGACTCTTTAGACGTTGGAGAAAACTGATCAATCAGTTATTTGTCAAGATTTTTGACTAGTTAGTCAACTTCCTTAGAAATGAGCATAGTTTTGGGAGATTCTATTTAATCCATTTAATTATATAAAAAAGTTAAGTTCATAAAAATACCTAGAATCTTCTCTTTTTAAATCTAATTTAAACTATTTTGAGGTCTAAGCCCATTTTTCACTACTAGTAGCCTTATCATTTTATTACTCTGATTATTCATTGACTACTATCAAGATATCCTAAAATAAGCATTCAAATAACTTAACTATAATAGTGTATATTAAACATAAGACTTACTAAATATTACAATTAAGCTAGCATAATGTTTAAATAATATAGTGAACACTCCAGTTATCGCTTCTAGATTTTTAGAAGCTAGCTCTTATAAACTAAACTAGTTACTATGCTCATAATAATATAGAATGCTATGAATATTAAAGTTAATATCTAATCAATATGAATTATCTATTAATTCTTATCTCTTTTAGTATTGCTATTATTATATAAAGCTTTAAGCACTTCTCAGTTCTATCCTAATCTTCCCTTTTTCTAATGAAATTATATTATAAAATAAATTTTAATTAATAAACTGTATTGTAATAGAAAAGTGGTAGATTAGGCATATATAATGACTAAAATAGTCTAAAGTGTATGTATAGTTTCTTTATGATGTCAATATATAAATAGCACCAAGATATGAGCAAAATTTAAGTTACTTACATTTTATAATAATTCTCTAATTAGTTAACCTTAATTATTCCTTACAATAGTTTATATGTTTCCATCATAACTAGCATAGTATTCTAAAATTATAATTATAATAAAGCTAAATCTTGAATAATAAAGAAAAATGTGATGCTTTAGTCACAATGAGAGTATCTACTGTGCTATAACTAAGTTAATAAATATAATTAGATTATACTTGATACATATAGTTAACTAAATGCTTTAGCTATAATATTTACTATTTGTAAGCTTAAACTATATGTATTTACTATAGCAAACGCTAATACTTTCAATAATAAGGCTATTAGACATGTTCTATTAATATCATACTAACTATATTATTCAGATTCTATGCTTATACCAATTAAATACAAAATAGATCACCATATAGTTAAAAATGAACACTTGCTATACTTAAAACAGATAAACTATTTATATTTCTTAAGTAGTAAGATATTAATAATAGTATGGTATTTTATATCAGCTACATAAGCTAATAATATTTATAAGCTTGCAAATATAAAAAGGAAAGGTTAATTAACGTTATAGTTATTAATACTAAACTTTAGAGTTAATATATTTATAGAGGATTTTCAGCTTATATAAGAACCTTATTATCGCTATAGAAAACTTGAAGTAGTTTGACAGATTAGGATAAGGAAGTTATTGCTAAATTTATTGTGGAAAAATAAATGAAAATAATGATGATGCTATTAAAAGGATGTATATAGACGAGTCTAATGAAAGAGAGAAAGAATTTTAGAAAGAATTAAGTAAAATTTGTAAATTAGTTATCCTAATCTCTTAAAGTTATAGAGTATTGTCAAATCCATTAAGTTTAGTTATGGAACTGATATTCTGCTCATTATTCAGTTTTCTTCATAGTGAATAAGAAATCCTTTGAGATCAAAGGTAAAGAATCAATTGAAGGATTTTAAATTCATGATGCAAATATACTTCATGAGTGCTTAATAGTCATAACGTTCTTTTAGATAGCAATCTAAGAGTAAAAATAAGTGACTTTGGGTTTTAGTAATTGAAGCTAAGTTCATTAATCCGAAGTATTGACTAGCAAAACTAAAAAGTCTCTTTAATAGCTCCAGAACTTATTTTAAACAGCCTCAATATACTAGATAATCGGATATATATTCTTTAGGGATTATATTGTGGGAAATAGTATCAAGAAAAGCACCTTTTGAAAATTATTAAGATGAAGATATAAAAGAACTAACAAATAATGGAAAGAGGGATTATATTCCAGAGGAATACTAAAAGTAGTTTGCTGAAATTATATAAGGATGCTGAAAATAGTAGCCATAATCTAGAATAAACTTATCTGCAGCTAAATAAAACTTCTTAAGATATAGTAGTAAACATAGCAAAATAGTAAACGATCACATCCTTCGAAATATAAAAAAATAAGAAGAGGAAAAGAAAATTTAGAAAAGAAAAATAGAAACAAACTTAAAAACGCCAAAGAAGTGAAGTATAAAAACAATTAGAGAATATTTCATTCTATTCGTATGTTGGAACACTAATTGCCTAAAGGCTTTTTGTTTAATCAATAATACGTTTAAGACACAGAAGCTTAATTTTGAAGAAATTGAGTAAATATGCACATAAATTGAGTAGATCTATGAAAATAATTTAGCCTTATCAGGTGGACGAGATTCTGTCTAGTCTCGTTTTACCATTCATTCACTAGAAAAAATAGAAGATTTTTTGATGTAGAACTGAAGATATTCTCATAAAACAAATTTCAACAAATCAGATCAAATTTTTATAATTTCAGGTTAAATTTGCAAAAATAAACAATATTTGGATGTAGCAGAATGTTAAGTATTTTATATAAATTCCAAATCTTTTTATGACATACAGCAAATATTGTTATCTGCTAGAACTTTTGGAGTGATCAGAATGAAACTTAAATTTAAGTGTTCAGAGTATTATATAGCTAGTAAAATAATTGCTAAGATAAATTAAAGTCCTATGATAAGATAAATAATGCGTAATAGTTAAATTCATAGAAATTAGCTCAAAAGTCCTTGGTTTCTGCAATTTTTATACCAAAAATAGGTTCTTTTCTCGTATGAGGAAATGAAAACACAAAAGTCACACAAATTTTCGATTTAAAAAGCATAAAGAAGCAGGGAGATGATATCCTGGGTATTACTGCAGCAATAGCCAGTTTTAAGTGTAAATAAAATATATTAATTTAATATAGATAATAATTTATTTATATATGATTTGAGCAATGGAAAGTGGAGAGAAATCTAATAACTACTAATTTATTAAATCTACTTATTATTTTTCATAATTCTAAATCTGTGACTTAAGTATCTACCTTAACTATTTTAAAATAATATCTTGCTTAGTCTCTAAAAATTATGTGAATTATCTTAATCAGATTAAAAAAGTAAGGATGATTAGAATTTATTTAGTTCTATGCAATATATTTAAAATAACTTAGTTTTACATAAGAAGAATGCAAAAAAACTGAATTAGATAAAAAGCTGATTTAAAGACAGAGGAAATAATTTTCTTTATAAAAGATATAATTTTTAACTGGAAGTTAACATCAAATTCCTAAATTATGACGCATAAGCAAATAGTCCTTATGAGATAGCTTAATATTTTATTAAATCCAAACGTTTAAAAAATAGATGAGCTAGAAGCTTAAATCTTATTTATAGCTTAAACAAAATGTGACTTAATTAATTATATAATAAGATATTTATTTTGCTATGTAAAGCAAAGAAGTTTAACATATTATAAAATTAGAAACCAGATATAAAGTTTAAAATCCCTTAGCCGTATTCCTGTATATTAACTGCATTCTTCTTATTTATATTATAAGATGTTAAATAATAATTTTCTATTAGTTGAAGGATAGAAAATTGATTTATAATTAACTCTCTAATACCACTTTTTTCTAAAATGTTATAAACTCTAGAGAAGTTAAATATAGCTTATATTAATAATATTATTTCATTATATTTATTAGATTATTACTTTTACAAATTTACATAAATAGGGAAATAGGTTATTGCTTAGTATAATAAACTAGCTTTAAATCTAAATTTTATTATTGGGTATGCTTGTTAAGGAGTATTGGAATAACTAAGCAGTTTCCATTTATTCTCCCATTTGGATTTTTTAAGCTGGACTGCTTGTTATGACAGTTTATAAATGAAAAAATTTTGACAATGTTAGTTATTAGAAACCAGCTAGAAAATTAGCATTAAGAACTTTTTATTTTTAAATACTCATTAAAATCAGAAATAAATGTATACAAAAACATAAGGAAAAACAGAAAACTTGCAGAAGATGTAGAAGAATCAAAAAGTTCCTAATATAACTAGAAGATGATGATATTAACTTTAGGAAACTAAAATATTTGAAGGAATAAAATCATACAATTCCATCAAACATGATGGAGCTAACATTTAGAAATTATAAATTTCTGTTTCTATATATAAAAAAGTTTAAGAAAATAACAGAAAAGCAAATAAATTAGTCATATATAAAAATTTGATAGAAAATCCAAAAAATCTAATTTTAACAAGTTAAAGAGATATCCATAAAATAAAAAAGGGAGCATTAAGTAGAAAACAACAAGTAATAAGATTTATAAATATAATATTTGGAAATAAGTCACGAATATTGTGGGTTAAAATAATTATAAGATATATAAAGAAAATAATAACTACATCATATTAACATTAAAGATAAATTATCTTCTATAACAATTAAAAGCATATAGTATAAAAATTTATAAAGTCTGAAATTAATAAACATATCCAATTACTTAGGTAAATGGAATAAGTATTCAATCTTAATTTATTTATATAGATAATAGAAACACAATTAAATAATTGAAAATAGAAATAAAATCAAACTATAAAGGCTTGGATTTACATAAGCAATATAACTTTTTATTAATAGTAGAACTTAATGTAATATGTAATTGCTACATCCCTCTCTAGAAATTATAATTTTTTTTAATAATTCAAGTTAAAGAAATGTGAAACATAAGGAAGAAAAATTAATTAGATAATAGGAAAGTATAATTGATGCATGAAACAAGAAGAACAATTAACTTTTAATCAACAAGAAAATAAATAATCATGAAAAATGTTTATCTTTACTTCAAAGCGGCAAAAAAGTAATTTTATCCTCTTGATACTTAATCTACTCCTTAAGCTTAATTACAATATTTTAAATTTTATTTGCTAAAAATATTAATTTTAATACTTGAAACTAAAACCAAGATAAATTGAAAGTAAAATGCAAGTTAAAGTCTTAAAACTGTTGACTATTATAGAACTTAAATCTAAATGAAGATAGAATAACATATCTTTTATCCTTTTTTTGCTTCATTAAGTTCTCTTTCTGTTACACCTTGTTCTTCTAACTAGAAATATTTATTTCTTGCAAAGCTTTTAGATTTGGCTTTTCTCAAAATTGATCTAATCTTTTTCATATTTTTTAGTCCTTTTATAAAGTGTTGGCATTTCCAAGAAATAGAAATACAAAAATAATGTCAGAAAGTTAAAGGGAAAACTAAATTTCAACTGAAAGTAACTAAGAAAAGAAAATTGAAGATGAAGCTAAAACGAAGAAATTTATGATAAGAGATAGAATCTTATAGGCAATAACTCTACTATCAGTATTTGTTTTTGCATTTTGTATTCCATTAATGAACGAAATAATTGACTAAATGAATAAAGAGAGACCTGATTATCCTATTCCTTAATGGAGTGATTTCTAGTACTCCTTTTACATGTGTGGAATTCTATTTGTTATTAAAAGAATTTTCAACTATATCTTTTTACCAATTCACTTAAATTTAGTAGATCCTAAATGAAAAGATCCAGCTGTAAGAAAGTAAAGAGCGAATAAAATGGTAAACTGTTTGTTTAAAGGACTTTATTTCGCTATTTCAGTTTCAGTTGCTTATAATATATTATGAAAAGCTGAGTGAATGCCAAAAGATCTAGGATTTCCTAATGGACATAATCTTTATACTTTATGAATTGGTCATCCATTTTAATCCTTTGAAACTGCTCCTTTAGTTAGAGTTTATATACTTTACGAAACGGGATATCATTTGTTTTGAGGGTTTAGTATGCTATTTGACTTATAGAGAATGGATCTTTGGGAAATGATATTGCATCACGTAGTCACTATAGAATTAATAGTAGCTTCTTATATAACAAACTATTACAGAGCTAATGTTGTGGTACTTCTAGTTCATGGTATGTCAGATATCTCACTCTATTTCCTAAGATGGTCTGCTGAAATAGGTAATATAAGTCTGCTTAAATTTTCATACTATTCATGCATGGTAGTTTACGCCTATTTAAGATTATACGTATATCCTAAAGATTTAATCTACATCATCGCAAATGGAAGAGAGTCTTGCTTACACTGTGTAGGCTAAGCTGAGTTTATTGTTCTAACTTGCTGCTTGCTAGGTCTTAATATCTACTTTTACATAAATATGATTCTAATAGGTGTGGGATATTACAGAAAGGAAGGATATGGAGATCCTTCATATAAGGATGGCAAGAAGATTTGAGATAAATAAGAACTCTTTAAAATACTTATTTCACTATACACCTTGTAGTTTCCACATCTTTCATCTGACATCTTATTAACTAAATTGCTTCCTTCTTAAATCAATTAACATATCACTAAAATAATATTCTGCTTCTATCTAATTTAAACCTAATCAGTAAGACAATCTATCCTAAAATTCATAGCTAGAGGTATTTATCTAACTATTGTAAGTATATTTCGACAGTTCTTATAATTTAGTGTATAAGACTATGTGATTATATTTAATTTTGATGATGATAAGATAAAATAAGAGACTTATATGATGATATTCATAAAGGAAATTTATTATGGAACAATAAAATTAATAGTTCATTCAATCTTATTCCATTTCTTATAACGAGAGTTATAGTTCCAAAGGGTGTTATTTGAATCATAGAGATACAATGAATTATTGAATATTCTAGGAGAACATTAAAAGGAAGAATCCTCTTTTTTCCCAGGAAATTTCTTTGCCTATTTTATGAATTTTTAAGATTAAGTGTCGAAAACGTAAGTTTTGTCCAAATCTGCTCCGAAGACGAGTAATTTGTTGCCTATAAAAGCGGTCATTAAATTCTCAGAGGGTTTAGGCAAAAATACATTAAGCTTTTCTCAAGAGTTAGAAAGAATATAATAAACTCATACTGAGCTCCTTTCTTAAGCGAAATTTCTTCCACCGAACATGTATATTTTATCCCCTGCAATTTCACTAGCGAAATTAATAAACTTTCCAGGTAGCTGCTATAAGCTCTAAACTACTATCTTATTAAGATTTACTTTTAATATCTAAAGATGCATTGAAGTTGAAAAAATAATGTAGAGGATGTTGTTCTTACAAATTATCTATCAGGATTCCAGTTGGATATTGCCTTCAATTAGTATAAGCTCATTGTTTTAATTGAGGAGCTAGATTTGATTATTAAAGTAGAATAGATAATTAGAGAATTGGTCATTCGTAAAAGTGTATATTTTTCTAATGAAGTGCATATTCAATTAGGTTTAAAAAGGACTTTCCTTCTTTTAATTTATTTCATTGTAGTACTATATCCTTCAAAGCTACTAGTTCTGCTTTATTAATTTTTCATAGGGAGCATTCAGATAATAAAGATTCTGCATTACTTCATATTTTAGAATAAGTCAGGGTATGCTTTTAAATCTTAACTAAGTTTACTTCTAAGTAGTAGGTCTAGACGTTTTATACACCCATAAAATCTTTTTGAGCTCTTCTCACTTATTAGTGCTACTCATAAGATTCTACACTTTGATTTAGTATTCGAGACTTTGATCCATTTAGTAAATGTATACTATAAATAGCTTAATTAATTATTTATTTTCTATTGTTTTCATGAAATTTCAATACATTGAATTAAAGCCTCTAATTCAATTTACTTCTATTCAAATCTTTTATTCCTGCTACATCTAATTAAAGTAATTGCCTTAGTTCTTCTCTACTATTTACCTTAATTATACTTTATATTCCTTTTAGTATCTAGCTTGCTTTCTAACCTTTGTCAATTATATCTTCGCTAGAAGAATAGAATTTTAAGTTAGGTTGTTCTAGCAAAAGGTGCTTATGTATACTTATTAGAAGAAGTTGAAAAAGGGTTAATAAAGTAACGTGAAATTAGTATTCAACCTATTTCCAGGGTTTAGGAAACTTTCCAAAACTTAGTGAAATAATTAAGAGTTTTGACTAAGTAAAGAATCAAAATTCTATAGTTAATATAGAAAGCCACTGTAAGGAGAAGATATAAAATCAATAGATTTAGTTTCAAAAAGTTATAAATTCATAGGATTGAATTAAATAAGCAAATTGAAGACATAAAGTATAAGAAGGTAGGAGATCAATTATATCTTTATACTTTACTAATTTTAATTATTGAGTTGATATAAAATGTCTGTCTCTCCAACTGTATCCATTTAAGTGGACCGATATAACAAAATTTATAGAGTAGGAGAAGAAATTACTGGTAAAGTTATCTTTGCTAATTTTGTTAATCCTCTTCCACATGAAGGAGTATATCTTGAACTAGAGGGAGTTTTACGAGCTTAATTAGGAGCCAAAGCAGTTGGAAGTTTTGATGCAGTATTTAGCACAATTTAACCAGTTTTATTGGCGAAGGAGACTATATGCATAGCTTCTTCTGGTAAATTGTAAGTAATTTACTTTTAGATCAAACGCTCATATTCCATTTAAAGTGCCAATAAAACCATAAGGAAATGTGTAAATTCTACAATCCGTAAAAGGTATTGACGTATAGCTGTTAGAAACATATACTGGAGTTTATATTAATGTTCAATATGTTCTCTCCATCAGTATTAATAAAAAGCCTAAAGGAGTAGCTGATCCTGAGATACTTAAAATCACTGTTGTATAGGAACCTAAAAAGATGGAAGCGAAGCCTCTTGAGTTTACTCTTACTCCTGAGTCTCTAGTAAATGCAAATCAGTTTTTCACTGGTGGCTAGGAAAATCTCCAGTTTTCAATTAAAGGATTTCTCAAAAATACAAATTAAAATCTAGATGAAGAATTTATGGGCTATGTAATTATAGAAAATGCAGCTCTTCCAATAAGATCAGTAGATCTGCAATTATTAAGAATTGAATGGGTTCAACATGCTGATGGATGGTTAAATGAAACAACTGAAGTTTAAAACCTTTAGATGGCAGAAGGCGACGTTCTAAGAAATGTTGAAATCCCTCTCTACATGGTATTGCCTAGAATTTTTGCATGCCAAAACTTTTAGTTCCAAGGTTTCAAACTAGAATTTGCAGCGAATTTGCAAATAGTCTTCAGTAACGGTTACGCAGTCACAAAAAACATTCCCTTATTCCTTCATAGGTGATTTAGTTTTTATTAACTTCTTTACTTTAATACACAATCCCTTCAAATCTAATTACAATTTAATCCTCTTTATTCTCCTTCTTGTCTAAAGAAACAGTTAAAGCATATTCCAATATTATTATAATCAAAACAGTATTTAGATAAACTAAAGCCTGATAATATATAAAGAGATAATTAAAGAATCACAGTTGAAGATGAGAAAGTAACAGTCTAGCAATAATGAAAAAGATGGTATTTTTAATTCTTATACCATATAATAAATATAAACTTTACTAAATATTAGCTAACATAATTACATATAGGCATTAGGAGTGAAGCATCTAACTTCTTCAATTAGTAGATAAGTTAAATCATATAAGTATATAAATTTATTAAGATATTCAACCTAAGTTTTATTAGATAAGCAATATATATTTATAAGACTCTATACTTAAATAAGTTACAGCATTAAACTATGTCTAAGTAGAAGAGTGTATATGGAATAAGGATTTATTAGATATTTATGATAATATATCATCTATATCCTTCTAACTGAAGGAGCTTACCTTGTTTAGCAATTAATTGGTGATTCTATCAATCTAGTTTGAAAACTATGAGATAATGCTTAAAAATGAAGCAAGATGAATAAAGAGTAAAATCTATCCATTAGCATAGTTCATGATATAGAATAATTAGATTAAATTAAAGTAGGATAAAGTGTTAGTTGAATGTTAGTAGATAGAGGTTGAAATAGTAAATTGAGATAATAAATTAAGTTTAAAAGAATGGTTGATATATCTACGTGTAGCATTTGTACTGAAAATTATAACTAAACCGATAATGTTCCAATGAATTTGAATTGTGGCCATACACTCTGCAAAAAGTGCCTTGCCAAACTACATAATGGAGTTAAAATTTAATGTCCATGAGATAGAAATTTTGATAACAGAACTGTGAAGGAAATTCAGCCCAACTTTTTCGCTCTTAAAATGCTAGAAAGCAAGATTTTATAACTACCAGGAAATGTATTATGCAGGACTCATAATGTAGTCCTTACTTCATTTTGTAAAACTTGCCATATTTGCTTTTGCAAAAAATGCATTAGAAATCATATTAGCCATGATGTCTTTGATTTAGAAGATGAAGAAATAATAGAGGACACTGATAAAATATTAAAATGTAGACTTGTAGATGCAGAGCATAATTTCCAATTTCTAAAAGCAGAATTTGACAAGCTAGATAATGTACTATAGAACCTAAATTAAGATTAGCAAGAAATGGCTAAAAAAATTGAATCGCAGTTTAAATAATGAATTAACTATTTGAAAGAAAGAAAGCGTAAAATCCTGGAAGAGCTTTAAATAGTTCATAAGGATCAGACTTCTTAGCTTGAAGAAGAGAAAAAGAAGTTTTAAAGTTAGCTAGATTTATACTAGGTTAACTACTAATAAATACAAGACATTGTAAAAAAGTTTAATGCCAATAGAGACGTAGCTTAAGCATTGGAAACTTTACCCGATCTTTTGTAGCCATCTTAGTTTCAACGAAAGAGTAAAGCAGAGCAATTAGATATATTGTTCGAAGTTTAATAATAATCTTCTATTTAGGAATTTTTAGAGCTTGGTACTTTACGTAGTTTAAAAGACGACGAAAAGATTATCCAACTATATTAGTAACGGAAAAAAGTAATAGAGTCACATTATAGCAACTATAAAAATACGGAAATAGGAGAAAGGCAGAAATTTGAATATGCTAACTTCGCTTTGCTACTTAAAATGAACAATCTATCGGATATAGCAGACTGATATATTTTAGATATTAGTGCTAAAGATATTCTTGATCTTAGTCTTAAGGAGTTAGAAACTCAAAGATATCCTACTTTTTAGAAATTAGCAGAGCTAGATAAAGAATAGTTTCAACTTCCTTAAAATTTGATTTTTAGCGAACAAAATCAATCAAATATGATGAAGGTACTTGAAGAGTTTAAATTAAGACTTCAAGAATGTGTATCTCTTTGTTATGCAATTAACGCTATGATTCATAACAAGTGATAAGAAGCTCTATAAACATCATCTTGACTAATGAACATAGAAGGAGAAAGCAAACGTACAACACCAAGATAGATTATAAGGATTTTGTTTCTAAAGATATCTACATTAGCTTTTAAAACCGCATAAGATGGGGATTATAAATAGGCTATAAAATGGATAGATTTATTAGCTAAAAATGTAGGATTTTATTTGAAAAAAGGAGACGTTCATTATGAATAAATAAAGCATAATGTGCATTACTTATTCTGTTAATTAGAAAGCAACAAAAGTGAAATTTTTACTAATGAAATGAAAAATCAAAGAGAGAAAATATTAAACTATTTCTAAGAATAATAAGAGCAACCAAATGTTTGCCCTCCTCCAGTAAGATCTTTATATTTAGGCTTTAGAAAAACGACTAGAACTACTAAATAAATTAGATAAATACGAGTGATTGGAAGGATGAAATGAATATGGATACTCTTAACAATTCTCAAAAGAATTTTCTAGATTTAAAGAAAAAATGAGAACTTGGATAAATATGTACAATAAACTAATAAAAACAAATAGGATATTAGCAGATGAAGATAGAATGCAACTAGAAAACTTATTATGAAATATATTTGAACCTATTAATATAATTAGTCTAAATATGAATAATAACTAATATCGTTTTCAGTCGAATTTCAACTATGGTCGCTTTCTTCAGACGAATTATAATCTCTTTTCTACGAACTATTTAAGGACATCTTCTCTTCTACGTTAACAACTATTTCCCATATTGATTTTTATAAGTCAAAAGTATAGAAATTGTATTCGTCAAAGACATAAACTATTTCATTGATTTCAATAGGCTAAAAATATATTTCATCTCCCTTGTATTTAATTGAAACTCTTTTCACGTAGTTACCATTAAATAAATATGTTCCGTCTAGAAAGTCATTTTCACTAAGATTAAAGAGAAGTAACTAATTTTAATAATTTCTAGAATTTAGCTACACACAACATACTTCAGATTCATTTGGTAGTTACATTTTAGATTATATCCAAAAATCTTGGGAAACGTTATAAATCTATATGCTGCTAAGATAAGAGTCATTAAACTCTCCTCCAAATATATAAATTTGCTTTTCTAACTATCCACATCCAAAATTTTGTACAGGCTGAGGAATATCTGATATCTGCTTAAAGGAATTAAATCTTAAATCAAAAAATTCGCATTTATGTTAAAACTATTACGTTGATTCTATATAACCTGAAAATATATAAAGCTTGAATTCGTTTCGATCATAAGATAGTCCATGGAAAACTCTTTAATGTGTCATTTCCAACTCTTAGACTTTCTCGTTATTTATAATAGTAAAGCGCTTTTCAGATTTTATTCCTCCCGTAACTATAAAAACTTCAGGCTCAATTTATAGAATTTTAGAACCATATGTTACAATGTCTGTTACTAAAGGAGTTTAGCTAAATTGCTTAGTCTTTAAATTGAATTTAAGCTTTTTCGATGTTCTATATTACAATGTTTGAATAAGCGTTCACTCTTAGGGATTAAAATTAGACTAGGAATAAGATTTAGCTTAAGACCTTACTGATGCTTGATAGCTTTTATTTAGCTCTAGTTATTTGCTTTCTGTTGTAAATTCGTGACCAAATAGATCGCTGCAACTTTTGGCGCAATTACCCATTTATATGAAAATAATAAAATGAATAAAACAATTACATTATATGTTAGGAAGTAGACTACAATTGTCTCCTAGTGGTTTTTAATTCTATTACCTTCCATTACTTTTTGTAGTAGTTAAACTTATATATTTTATCCTCTGCTATGACATATGCATTCCCTCTCATTTCTTTAGGTACTGTTTTCAGTTGCTCTTAAGTTATTGGAAATTTTTCTCCATAAAATTCTACTGATTTGCCATTGAAAATGAGTGTCCCAGGAAAATTCTCAATGTTTTAGTTTTCACTAAATATCAATATGCATGACTCTGGAAATTATACTTTACAGCATTAAATTGACGACTTCTAAGGTAATTTAATAGGTATTTAGATTCACTGATCACAATCTGTTATATACTATAAAATTGTATTTGTAGCACTTGAAAGCTATTCATTTTTCAATCCTCCAAAACAATAAATACAGTTATCTAGCATAGCACATCCAAATCTTTTTATAGGACTAGGAATATCTAGAATTCTCTTAAATTTATGCTTAACTAGGTCATAATATTCACACTCTTTTATACATTGCTTATTCGAAAATCCTGAAATCAGGTATATTTTATTCATGTTATCGTAGCATACCCCATGATAGCTTCTTTTATTGCTCATTTTTTTAATTTACCATGTTTAATTCTGAAGAATCGCAAACAAGCTTTCATTATTAACTCCTCCAGAAATGACTAAATTGTTAAGTGCAAATTGAATAATTCTGCAGCCTGGACTAATATCAGGAGATTCTAGGCTTTCTTCTTTAGTCTCTTGTGAGTTAATATTGAAGGAAATTAAAAGAGACTAATTGATAGTCATTATAGTGTTAGATATTTCTTAAATAGAGTACTCATTCATCTTCATTTCATTGTTTCCTTCAAAACATTTACAGTTTCCCATTTTAAAGAAAAATTATCTTCGTCTAGATATTTAATTAAATACCCTTTACAATACTATATCTTAAAATAGTCCCTTTTATATATGATTGCTAGTAGGTGATTTAATACTTCATTACTATATAATCAATTTTAGCAAAAACTACATAGTCTATTAAGCATTCTTAAACATTATATTATCTTTATTAATGAACTTCCTTAACAGTACTAGTGTAAATTAGTTATAAAGAATAATAGAATCAAACAAGCTACTAAGCCTCAAATAAAAGTATACCTTTTTCATGCTACTTTAGTTAATAAAATGCTTTATATTTTTAGTAGTTTTATTAAATTAATTAATGGATTTATTTTCAGTAAAAAGTGAATCTTTCTGCCTCTTTATTATCAAATTACTATACTAAATCAGTATTTAATTTATCTTTTTCTATCTAATTTAAAACTTTTAGTCTAATAACAAAAGGTAGAGCTATTAAATCACCCTATCACTTACCTATATTCTTACACTTATAGTCTAATATTGATTATAATGCTATAACTCTATCATCTCAATTCTTTACTTTACTAGCTTTTTTTAAGTAGATATATCAATATTCTGTTCAGTCTAAATATTATTTATTAATAGTGAAATTAGTAACTAGTATGCTGTCATAACTCTTGAAAAGAACTAAAGATGAATGCTACATAAGTTAACTATTTCCTTTAAGTGACTATTAATATATAATTCATATTAATACTACTAAGATATTTAATACCTAACTAGATTTTATAGAGTATATTCAAATTTAAGTATTCTTAAAGCTTAGTTTACTATAACTTAGTAGCTAATAGAGTTAATAGTAATAGAATAGCCTGATTGATAGATATTAAGATGGTAAGAGTTGATATAATGGGGAATTTTAAGAAGTTTAGCAATATTTAAAGAAATATCAATAATAAAAATGAACTTTAAGATAGTGATTTAGTTCATTTATGTATCTGTCTTTTATGTGATAATGACTTAATCTAAGCCTATTTAAAACTATAAAAGATCTCATAAAGTCTGTACTGAAAACTTCTGTAATGAATATAATTTAAGCTACTACTAGTTGCAGCCCTGCATTAATATGTGCATGGATCCTATTTGCTTCGCGGGAGCTTATTCTGATATTTTAATGAGTAATTACTCTTTATACTATCCTAATTGAATCTAGAAGCTAGAGTTCTTTAATGATAGAGTTGCGCTTTTTAAGTAATGTGTTACTAGTAAAGAGGTATTTAAGTAAATTGATCATAGGCTTTCATGATGTGAAAAGTAGTACTGTCGCTTTATCCTTGGTAATCAGAAAACTAGCTTTGGTGAAAGAGATCTAATTGATTTAGAAGTTTGCAAAGCTGTTTGCTTAGATAGCGATTGCTTTTTTATGTCTCATTAGATGAGCTTTATTGAAGAAAAGGTATACAAGTTTGAGGCTATGAACTATTTAGTTGACGATGATCGCAAACTAGTCCTATGCTATAAAGATCATGTGCTTAGTATTTTAAATGAATCATAAAGCAGCTTCTGAGTAGATAAGTATCAACCTAAAAATTAATATATCATTGCTAGAGCAAATGTTATAAAGAATTCTAGGTGGATATACACAAAGAATAAGTACCTACTTGAGTTTTATATTCAAAAGCAACTGGATTCAAGATGCTACGTCTAAATCTACGAGCATTATTTTCCTATGTATATATTTTGGGAGGATGATTACTCTGAGAAAATTAAGTAGTATTGAAAAGACGAAGAGAGTGTATAGCAAGATTTAGTTACATTCAGAAAAATTTTTTATAAGTGCTACAACACAAAATTTAACAATGAAACTTATGTTAAGGTATTTTATCAGTGCAAACAATAATGCTTTAACTATACTGATAAGCAAGAATACTAGTTATGCAGACATTAGTGTATGTCACCGCCATGTTTATATAACATTCAACTAAATATTAAAGGATGGGAATTCAAGCGTACTACAGTAATTTCTGATTATTTTGATCAATGTATTGACAATTTAGGGTTTTAAAATATAGAAGTAATCAAACGTAATAGAAATGTGCTTATAGCTCAAGAAAAAGCAAAACAATGTACTAAAGACTGTAAAGGATATCCTATTTACGACAACTTCAATAGAACAGAATGCATCTACTCTTGCATCTCACCTTACTGCTATTCTTAGTCTTTTGGAACTTTAAATCTAAAGTAGATGATAGATAAGTTTATTCAATTAAAGTTCCAGTTCGAGCTTTTTCCCGACTATAAAAGTCAATTCTACAAATGTTACTTTGATCATCTCAAGCAAGTAGATGAAATTTTAAATGAAGAGGAGAAGTAGATGAAGCAAAATATTCGGATAGAACTTTGATTTATATATTGAAAATATAAAATAACACTCTCTAATCTCCTTTAATTATACAATACAATAACATTTCTATATTTACCTTAAAATTACTTCCTTATCTTATAAGAGAAGACTTACTATTTATATAATTGTTTCCACTAATTCTTCCATTTGTAAAAATGAAGCTTAATGAAATGCTTCAGAATTAGGATAAAATATATCTTTCGTTTAAGTAGAATAATAACATTCTAGGCGTGTCTAGTAAACTACGCCAGCCTTATAATTGCTAGCTTTATCCAGTGGCTTACTCTTAGCCTTTATAGCACTTTTAAGAAAGATGCTTGTTTTAGATTAAATTGCTTGATAACGAGTAGCAAAAGACGGGGATAAGATATGGCTGAAGTGTGTTTTTATAGCATATTATGAGCGAGAAATATATAAGTGCTACTACAGAATTCGATAACTAAACTTCTTATTTCTAATG
Organism: Loxodes magnus; assembly: GCA_946699065.1. Taxonomy (NCBI): domain Eukaryota; phylum Ciliophora; class Karyorelictea; order Loxodida; family Loxodidae; genus Loxodes; species Loxodes magnus. Next base: position 321,559 of record CAMPDV010000110.1, read on the forward strand.
CAAATTACAGCAAAAACCAGATCTTACTTGCTTATGAATAATCGAGCCTGGATTCAAAATAAGAATGGAAGGAGAGTTTGTGATATATGAAGATGCTATAATTTTGAAGTCTAAGCATAACTCATAGTATATGGACATTTCAACCGAGTAAAAGATCATTACAAAGCGTATTAAACAACCCTGGCTTGTCAACTTTTTTTAAAGATATTAAGATAAAGACAAAGTCAAACCAGGAGATTTACTCAGGCTTTATCATATAGAAGCTTAAGGTTAGCTTTATGCTCGTATTGATGACCTTCATTATCGTTATGATATTTAGGCATCATAAATGATATTCGATTAATTGATTAGAAGTGGTTTCATTTAACTTCAGAAAATAATTCTTAGGAGATCCAAGGCTATAAAAGAGTCAAGAATGAGCAGTAATATAAATGCATTATGGTTTATTGAAAAGGAAAGTGAAAGAGATGGAAGTGATATCATTTCATAAAAGGATATCATAAGGCTTAAGCATGTTTTAACAGGAGGCTACCTAAGAATTCATGAAGGGCTATTTAATTTAATCGAAAAGCCAGATAATAATTGCAACTTCATCATAATAAATGCAACAACTTTTCAAGAAGGCTAAATCAATTATTATTCAAACGTCATATTGAAGCATTAAGAAAGCTAAAAAATAATAACTAACTATTAAGATGAATCTGATGAAGAAAATGACTTAATGGATCTAAACATAGAAACTGGATCTTAAGCAAGTTTTATTGAAAGGTCTAGTGAAATAAGAACTAACTCATTTATCGGAAGAAGAACAACTCGAGCTAATTCAACTTTAAAATTTATTGACAGTGATTCTAGTTCTTTTTTAATAAAAGAGCAAGCTAAGGAAGATTAGCTTTCTTGTTTGTAGGAAATCTCAGTAGGCCATGCTTTTAAAATAATCCCACAATATTCTGGAAAAGTCCTTCAATCAGTTTTAATAAAGTAAAATATAATGTTTCAATTAATTGATTTCTTAATCTAAATTGAAAAGCCATACAATGTTTATCCCAGCTTTCAACAAATGTAGTTAGTAATAGACACATAAATAAAGATAATCAGCAAGATTTAGAATTAAAAATAGCTAACAATAGAATAGATAAAGCAAAATTACAGATTAGAAACTAAGAAAGCAAACAGCTATATAGCCAAAGTATATAAATACTGTTTCCTGATTGAAATTAATTATTACATCCTTAAACTTATTTGGCAGAAGTATTTGCATAGCTTCTATAAAAAGAAGAACACTCAAGAAGTGTTGCCATATGTTTAATCTATGAAATAGATATGCGACTTGAGTCATATATTTCTAGGTTCAATGATTAAATAGAGCTCTAGAAATCTTGAAGTAATTATTCAGCTACATGGATTACCTTTAATTATTTAGACTAGTAAATATGATTTTCTTACTTGCATAAAAGATTTACTCTAGAGGCTTGAAAGTTTTGAGTAAATTGAAGACACTCTTTCATATGATGATATTGACGACATCATATTCTAAATTGACAATGAACTAGAACAGGGAATTTATCCTTTCTAACTTCTAAATCTTTTATCTGATTTAGCTATTCCAGGAAACACTGGAGATAGAATTGTATAGCAGAATATACTAAATTTATACATAGGAACTAAGACAGAATAATGAGATCCATTTAGCTCCAGCTTGATTTTCACTTTCGTAAAGCATGAAAATTAATGATGTATTGATATTTCTAGAAAGGGTAAACTTAGACCTTTGAATGATAAATAAACATTCAATCCAACTAGCGGAGCAAATGACCCTTAAGAAACCATTATTTCATTTGACAAAATAGAAACTTTGAGCACTTAAAAGGTGAACTTTCTGCTAGCTTAATTGTAACTCTTCTAGAACCTGTGCAAAGATGGCTTTATCTAAGGCTAATAAACAATCTCTTATCTAATGCCTCCATAATTTTTCTTTTACTGCATGACAGAAGGGAAATAATATCTTCCAATATAACTGAAAGTAAAGATAATAGAGCTATTTGAAGACCTCTATGTTAACTATCATACATCTGGTAAGCCTATCTTAAATGTGGGAAACTTACAGGTAGTACTATAAAATGATGATTAGTTCATGGAAGAAATAGAGAGATCTAAGATATTTGTGATGGAAAATTTCGATTAATTGGTTCAAATGACTAGTGTATTTGTACAAGAGAAGAATGTACCCATTTTCTAATAAATACTTATCCTGAGGGTAACCCTCAAATAAGTACTCCTTGAGAATACATCTCTATGATCCATTTCACAAAAGACTTATAGTGAGGAAGCCTTGCTAGTTAACTCTTATTTAAAGCTCATAAAAAATCTGTTTATAAGAGGATTTTTCAACAAAGACTATAATAAATACATTTTAAAGGTTTTGAAGCATTATAACTGTAGTCTTCCAAAGTAGCTTTAAGACTATGTCTAGAAGTAAGAAAATTCTCATGAACTAAGTGAGATCCAGATGCTATAATAAATCGTTATTGAAAGGCTAACATAAATAAACCTATAACTTAATAATAGTCAAGACTTCATATAAGTTATCAAAAAGGCTGTCGAAATTTTAAATGCCATATAAGATGTTTTACAGGTAGAAATCTGCCAGAAAATCTGGTAAAAATATCTTCCCTTCATAAAACAGTGGGCAAACGATAATCAAGTAGAAATTTAGCTAAAGGAAAGTAAAGGTTAATAAATAAAAAATCCTTAATCTGAGTTTTGGGAGCCATGTAGTAAGATCAACTTTTAAAGATTCCTGCCAATAAAGTAAGAGTAAATAAAAATACTGCAAGATACACTTCTAAATGACCTTTCAATAGAAGAATCTGAACTAATAAAATTCTGTAACTTAGAAAACTAATAAATAGTTCAGTGCTTTTAGAATTTACTTCAAACAGACAACGAAATACTAATTAGGTAAACTCTGCAGTTGATGACTAAATACTTCTCTTTTCTTTATAACATTTAGAAAGAATATGGTAAAGCTGCTGTTTTCTTTGATTATGAGGATTAAATAACTTACTAAAAAATTGTAAAGCTAAAGAAGAGGTTTTAGTATTATACTTCTCCTTTAAGACTCTCTGATGATGCTTGAACTCTAAAATAAATAAAGTCTTGCTTCATAGGGGAAAAGGAAATGGGATTAAATGAATTATGCTTTAACAGAATCTACGAAGGGAAGCCGTTAAGCTTTTTACTAGAAAGCGGATGCTACATTGAAAGTGAGTAAATTAACCAATTTTGAATAAGGTACGCTAATGTTCATGAATCAGTCTTAAAGTTCCTCTCTTAAAAGCAAAAATCAAGAGAGTTCAAATATTACACGCAAAATCCTTAATAGCTAGAAATATTTAGGCTTGCATACTAATTTTTAACAGTCTTCTCAGTTACATCTAATGAAAATCAAACTGCGTTAAGTAATAAGAAGAATTTTACTTTATTTTGGAGTAATTTAGAAATAGACGAATTGCGAATCCAAACGATTCAATTATTAGTTGTGCTATGCAAAAACAACGATAAGGCTATTGATTGCATTGGATAAAAGAAGCTTAAATTGCTGATTGATTAGATCCCATTAGTTGACCAACTTTCAGAAAGCGTAAAGTATAATCATCTTACTGCTATTATACAGATATTAAAAGTACTTTGCCTTGTAGAAAACTAGCCAAAGGAATTAAAGCAAAGATAAATCTAAGATATGCTGCTATAACTAGACGAAAAAATAGTAAATGCAGCTACTTTTGTAGAAAAAAAAGAAAACAACGAATGAATTTTTCGGCCGGATTGACTTATGAGTGGGTAAAAAGAAAAAATATAATATCACTTATCTTTCGTAGATCTAGCATCAACTATATGCTATAAAAATGAATACACTTAACGATTCTTTAAGATGTTCTTCAAATTTGAGGGATTAGTTCAAATAATCTTCAGCGAGCATTTAAGTTCTGAAATAAAGTTTTAATACATCAGGATGTTTAATTCCATGTATTTCAAAAGCTAAAAAAACGTAAATCCTTAGTATAACTATACCATATTCGTAAACCATCCTAATTTCTTAAACCTTTTTAGCATCTTCTCGGATACTATAAATCAAACCTATGTGAATAACGAAAAAATTCAGTTAGAATTGAATAAGAAGTGGGAAATGTAGTCAAGAGAGAATTGATAGCACAGAAAAAGTTAATTGTATTTAAAAATATTTGAAAATTAGTTTCAGAACAATGAGACACTATTAAAGAATTTATACACTAGAGATCAAGAACTCACTTACAGAACTTTCGAAGTAATACTTCCTTTTATTGTCAACATTATGTAATGCCAAGTGCTAAACTAAGTTAATGAAAATGAGGAAGAAAGGGACAAAATATTAATGGCCTTGAGGTAAATTATAAATGATGTTATTAAACTGTAAGAATCAATAAGTTCTAATGACCTTCAAGTTAAAAGAAACTCCATACTTGCCTTTTTTAACTTCTTTATGAATAACAGAACATTATATTCCCAATCTATCCTTACTTAAAGCATCTGTGAAAGAATATAAAAGATTATCAATGATTTGCTGCCACAACTAAATATAATGCCAAATTTGAGTCCGCAAATATGAAAGTAGAACTAGAGAACTTTTAGATGGTGGGTGTTTAAAAACGTCCTTCCTTCGATGTACAGTATTTGAAAAGAGACTTTCTTCATTAAAATACAAAACATGTTTTAGCTCAAAACGTATAAAACAGACAAAGCTGCTAACTAATTTGAAGAAAACTACAGTGATTTACTATCTTGGAGAAATAGCTTGCTTCTTGAACTAAAAATGGAAAATTGCTTGCCTGAGTTCATATCATTTGCTAAAACTATTGATAAAATATACAAATAGAGAAATGAAATCTCTTGCTAAGAAGAGGATCAAGAACTGTTGCAAAGCAGTTTATTGGCTGAAAAAACTTTTACTATTTAATAACTTTTTCGACTTGAAAGTTTTGAAAATGACCAGAAATAGAAGCAGCAAAGATAAAATAGGAATTACAAGTTTCTAAGTAATATTGTAAGCTAAATGAATTCTCTTGAACCTCATTCGCTGATTTATTATTTGAAAATATGATAAGCGTTGTTTATCAAAAGAGGTGCTTAAGTTCAAAGTAGAGAGTAGAGTTGCATCAAACTGAAGGATGATAATATTCCTGAAGAGCTAATTTAGTTCCAGAATGAATTAACTGATTTGAGAATGCATGAGATGATTATAAGACAAATATCATCAACTAAGTCTAATTACTTCTCTTAAAGCCATGAATAAAAGCAGCAGTTATTTGAGCTATTCTAGTTGGCTGTCTGCATGACTTCATATGGAAATTTAACTCCATAAAATGCATTCTTTGATGTTTACTTGTAGCAAACTAAAGAACAAAAAGTTGGAAGGTATTTTTTGATCCGTATTAAAGGAATTTTACAGCAAGCCAGGTAAAATTTAAAAGCTAAGGAAAAAGACACGTTCCTGCATAAAACAGCTCAAAGCATTTTAATCTTCATTATGAATCTCTGCGAAAATCGTAACATTAGATCATAAAATATATTAAGAGAACAGCCTCAAATAAAATGCCATTATGATATCGTTTCCGAAATATGCTACTTCTAGAAAGCCTTCGCTGATAATTTCATGAGACATGCCATTTATATTAATTAGGATAAAATTAGCGATTTCTTGAGAAATGTGGGTTTTGGTTTACCCACGAATTAAAGATAGAATGTAGATCTGGTTGACTGGTTTAAAGTAAAGCAAATTCAAGACTTCGAAATGATTTAATTTATTCAAATTTGAAGAACAATGTCAGAGCTATTAATAGGTCCTAATGAGGAAAATAGGAGAATTATGAGTTAAAACTAAGTTTATACTCCAGTGAAGCATATTTTAAAGTTATTAGGTTCAATTTCCTATATACTTAATTAGAATAGATTAACCTAGACTTGGAAATAAAAAATTAAAAATCGCTTCAAAAAGAAAGCTAAATAAGACCTAAATTTACATTAGCTTAACTCTGCTAACGTGAAGTAAGATTAGTAGAGTTAGTTGGCGAAGCCATTAATAGCAAAAAATAAGTAAGAAAAAACAGATAAGCTACCCAATAACTTGCAGTTTACAAAATTCAATGGGAATTGTAATAAATGCCTTTATAAATTAATTAAGAAAGCTTGGCGTCTTGGATAGGCTTAAAATTATCGTGATGCTCTTATTGCATAAAAAGGTAAGATAAAGGAAAAGACAAACAGAAAGCTTGTTTACAAGCTTGAATTTGGAATAGCAGAATTTATGAATATATTCTTAGAAGGAATTTATGAATATCATATATTTGAGATACTAAACGAACATATTGACAAGGATGGCTTAATATGCAACTTGTAGCAATGCTTCGAAAAAAATTAAGTGGATCTGATTGATTAATACTATAGACTTCTTTTGATTTTACTTGATAATTGTCAAAATGAAATAGATTTCATGCAAAAGTTTCAAGGCTGAGTAACATATTATAAGAATAGACCAAATGACTACGTTTGTCGAATAGAAGTTTAAGATGAAAATAAGCAAGTTATTAGGTTTTATTTCTAAAAGCCAAGTCTTATTAAAAAATTCTGAAACTCGAAATACATAATCAACAAGAAAAAATAGCTAATCAATAAAATTAATAGAATCAACCCTGAAGCCAAACTTTAAGATTTCCAATTAGTTACATAAGAGCTAAACTAAGAACTTTAGCACATGAATTATTTATATCAATGGGGACAAAAATCTAAAACAAAAAAATTAGTGTATTCATTGGTTATAGCTCATAAGCACGCTTTATTTAACTCAAAAATAATTTTAATTCTTGCAATCAATGTTTTAATTCTGGTTAATTACTATCACATTGATTAGTTTACTCTAGCCAGATAAAGTATTACATTATCCAGGATTTAGAACTTTCTCGGAGCCATTCTGTCTTTTATTAGTTTTATCTGAATTATAAATCATCTTTTAATGAGAACTTTGTAGGATTATCTTAATGGCTAGTTGAATTTAAAAGACTCCAACTTATGCTATAAATTATTTATTTTCACTGTGTCTATATTAGGACAATTTTGAAGCTGGTGATATACCTTAACTCTTGCAATGATAGTTGAAGAAGTGCCGACTATGAATATTGTGCTAGTTTCAATAACTTAGTAAGCTGACAAGTTGATATTCACAGTTTTTTTGAGTTTTATTTTCCTATACTGATATGTGAGTTTCTTCTACTTTAATACAATCTATAGAGGAGCCTACTCCTTTGAAGACTAAAATGATTGCAGTTCTCTACTTAACTGCTATCGCACTCATTTAGATTATGGATTAGCTTCTCCCCCTATCTGAAATGAGCTAGGTCCAATACCTTGGGAAGTAGAAGTACTGAATTATTCATATGTACTCTTCATCAATTTCATAATGACTGCTGTTATTGCTGGTATTATCATAGATACCTTTGCTGATATGAGAAACTTGCAAGAAAAGATTAACGATGATCAACTAAAATTCTGCTTTATTTGCAATATTACTAGAGATAAGTTTGACAAAATTGGAGTTGATTTTGAGAACCATGTAAAAAAATAGCATCCTATGTGATAATATGGATGGCTTAAGCTATATCTTAAAAATAAGCCAAAGGTAGAATTTACTGGCCTTGAAACTTACCTTTCCAAGCTTATTGAGGAAAAATCTATTAGCTACATGCCAATAAAAAAAAGTATATAGTTGCTTAAGATAGAAAAGGAGCATTTTAAAAAAGAAGCAGCTAAAAATTAGGATTCTAATATCGGGCAAGAAAGCTGAAGGGAACTCTATTAACATTTTACTTAAGCACTTAATAAAATTCTGCAAGCAATAAATATATAATAAAGCTTATCTATATAAATAAAAGCACTACTCTTAGAGTAATACCCCATTAAAGCTATAATATAAAGAAACTATTCCCATGTAATAATAATAATTAATCTTAAGTTAAATTATTCAATATAAAGTTGTACTAATTAAAGTAAGTATTAATAATCTCTTAGTCTTACATTATAGATAGTTAATATACAAGAATGTCTAAATAAATCAGTTAAAATAGCTTTGCACTATTCACTAATTTTAAAATAAGCGTTATAATTACAACTCTATATTATAAACCTTCATCCTGTTAATAATACTCTAGACTCATATTTTTAAAGTAGCGATAGATGTGAATATAATATAATGAAAGAAATCTTTAATTTAATCCAAGATTTTAGTAGAATCTGTCTGATCTAGTAGTAATGATATCCTATGAAAATAAATTAATCAATTGATCTTCTTCAAAAAGGAGGTTTAGATAAGCTAGTATAATGCTACTTAACTTCATTTTTGGAGTTACTCTTAAACTATTTGCTAATAGTTGGATGTACAAATCCCCATTCTAACTTTAACAAATTTACTCTAGTAATATTTTATTAACTAGTTTGTTTTAGATATTAAAATCCCCTAGCAGGTTAAAAAACAAAGTAAAAAAGGAGTTAAAGTTGGAAGAATATTGAAATAAAGCAAATATTTAATTAATAGATTTAAATCTCAATAATTACTTGAATGTTACTAAAAGAGAAATAGGCTTTTTAAGACTAAGTTTAACCTTATTTTAATATTAGCTTTTTGCTATGAAGTTCAATAATATTAAGAAAGGAAATAGAACTAAATTAAGCGTTCTAGTTAAATAAGCTATCAATAAAACAAATATATTCTAACTATATTTGAGTGGATCAAGAAAACAAGTTATTATCTGGAAAATATTTAAGTTAAATATTAGTTTAGAATTAAATAGATGAATAGCTAGCTAAAAAGTAAGATACAATAACTATGAGCTTATAAAAATCCTAATCTAGTAAAAATATTAGATAGATGATCTAAACAATTCTGGTATTTAATAATAGGATAACTACTTAACGAGTAAGTTATATATAGTGTAGATATTTAAAAGAATAACTTTTATTTTTTAAGTTTATTGTTCTCAGATCTTGGCTTCCTAATACATCTGTTGAATTTTATCATGATACTTTTCTTGAACTATTTTTCTTTTGACTTTAAGAGTTGGAGTCATTTCTCCTCCTGGTATACTAAAATCTCTCTCAAGGAATTACCATTTTTAGATTCTTTAAGCTCTTGAAATGGAGTCATTTTAGTTATAGTTATCAATAATATTATCAAGATAGAGTTTTATTTCTTTGCTTTTAAGTGCTTCTTGAACTGTAGTTATTTTTACTTTTAAATGTCTCTAAATAAATTCTTAAGCTTCAGGAGTAAGTTCAAAAGTAGGTGATAAATCTTCCATATTTACATTAACTTTTAGTGTTAGAAAAGCAGTTAAAAACTTTTTATCATCACCTATTACAAACACTTAGCTTAAAATAGGGCATTTCTCTTTTATTTTGTTTTCAATTAGAACTGGAGCTACGTTTTCTCCACCAGCTGTTATGATTAATTCTTTAAATCTTCCAGTTATATAAAGAACTCCATCTTCATCTAGGTAACCCTCGTCACCCGAATGTAGGAATCCGTTTTTATCAATTGTATTAGCTGTGGATTCCTCGTCTTTAAAGTATCCCATAAAGTTAAGTCTTCCCCTCCAGCAAATCTCTCCCTTTTAATTTGCTGGTAAAGGTTATCCTTCTTAATTCAAAATTCTTATCTCAGATCCTGGAACCTGTAGACCTGCACTACCCAATTTAAAGTTTTTCAAGCAGTTTACTGTGATCGCACCTGAACTTTCAGACATTCCATAAGCATTCATTATTGGAATTCCTAAGCTCATAAAGAATTAGAAATGAGCTAGAGGCATAGGAGCTGCTCCTACGAAGAAAGCTTTGCATTATGTAAATCCTAGTTGCTATTTTATTTTTTTAACTAGCAAAGTGTTAGCTAAAAGGTATCCAAATGGCTGTTTCTCTAGACGAGTATAAGCTTTCATAGCTTCTGTAGTTTTGCCTCTGCTCCAGTTTATTATTGACTTCTTAAGTCCAGTTTCTTTTGCAAGAGCTCCTGCAATTTTTTCTAGCATTTTTTCCCATACTCTTGGAACAGCTAAAAATACAGTAGGCTCTACTTCTTATAAAAATTCTGCCAAGCCTCCCTTTAAAGCTGATTCATTAGCAAACAAAACTTGACATCTTGCAACTAGTGGAGTAATAATATCAAAAAGCTAAGCTGCTATATGAGAGAGAGGTAGGAAACTTAGAATTCTTTCATCATCAGTAATTTTTTCTCCAGTGTTAGCCATAATATGAGTAATTATATTAGTAGCAAGCCATATTAAATTATCATGCGTTAGCATCACACCTTTTGGATTACCTGTTGTTCCTGAAGTGTAGATAATTGTCAAGCATGACCCTGGAGTTATATTTCTTTCACGCTCCTCAAGTAATTAGTCAGATAACTCTTAACCAATAGTTAAAAAGTGCTTCCATGAAAATATTGGACCTTATATTCTAAGTGCCTTTTTGCTTGCCTCATATACAATAACAGCTTTGAATTATTGTAGGAAAGGACGATATTTCCTTATGTGTTCTTCATTTTAAGCTACTAGAATTTAAGCTTCGGAGTGTTCAGCTACATATTTACAAGCTTCAGATTGATTAGTTGTATATATTCCTACTGGTACGCAATTAGCAAAGATAGTACCATAATAAGCAATTACCCATTCAGGACTATTAAATCCTATAATGTTAACGCAGGAACGTTCTGGAATATTCAAAGCTATTAAACTTTTAGCAAACTAAACAGCTTCAACATAAGTTTACTCCCATGTCCAAGATATCCATTACTTTTCTCTCTTAACCGAAAGTGCTGGTTTATTTCTAGCAATCTTTGCGTTTTATCGAACAATCTAAGTTAATTTCATGGGAGCAATATCAGCTTCAGGAACAGTAGCAGATTTAATAGGTAGTTCATCATTAATGTTGGTTGCCCAATAAAATCCTTTACCGTTTTCGCTGCACAATTTTTTAAAAGCGTTAGAGCTGATTTGTACAACTTCCATTTATAAATATAAGATTAATATTTACAATTTAATGGCTGTAAATTAAACTTTTAGGATGATCTTTTGCTTTCCTTTCTTCCATTTTAATTAAATACTAAATAAGTTCTTATCTAATTCTATTCTCAACTATATCATTAATTGTACTCCACCTTCTACTACATTCCTACCTATCTTCCTCAAGTCATTGATAGCTGATATTTAAACCTTAGTCTTTTAAACTACTGTTTAACCTCTATCTTTTGTATATAAGCCCTTGCTCAAACTAGTTATTATACTAGCTTCTAGAAGAGAGAATATAGGAGATATTGATGCAATTAGGTACTATAAGCTTAAGTAATTTCATTTCTATTTATTAATCACATTTGACTAAAAAGACTAATATCCTTAACATTTAAATAGCCTGCTTTAATACTCTAGCTTAACTATATACCTATATACCTAAAGGATTAGAACATTAGCTAAATAAGAAATAGCAAGTACCTAGAGTCTACTAATACAGCATAAATAGGAAGAGACTGTAAAGGAACTAAGCGTATGAGTAATAAATATAACTAAGATCTAGTTAATAAAGTCTAACTTATTAAAATTAAAATGTAGTCTCATCCTGATAATCTTATTATTGAAGGTACCAAGTTCTTTAAACAGTAACCTAGCTAAGACTCTAAGTAAATAAAGTATAAATGTCTCAGTTGCAACTAAACTTTCAGTTAAGACTAACTCAGCAGTCATTCTTAGATTCATAAATAGAAAACATCGGATAATGAAGTGATGCTGGATGAAGTTCTCTTTAAACTGACTAATAATTAATATTAATGCACTCTATGCAACCAGAAACTAGGAAAAATCTATATGAAGGCACATGCCAAAGCTCATAAGCGAGGAGCGGCTGAAGAAGAAGTTGCTAAAACTAACTCTTAAGAGCAGAAGTAATAACAGCAGACCAATGAAGCTCGTAATGCTGATTAAGATTAGCTAAATACCTAAAAAATAAAATAAAAGCCAAAGGTTAGTCAACTAGCTTCTTAGAAAATGCTTATTAAGAGAAATTTAACAGAAAACACTTAATAAGTTTAAAATAAGCCTTCTAGTTCTTAAGTTCAATAATAAAAATAGTAGTAAGAACCTGAGATAAAATAGACACAAAAGGATGAAACTCAAGTATAAAGTTAGAATAATAAAGATTTTCAGAAGCCTAATAAAAAATCTACTTCTCAAAGCTAAGTGTAACAATCAGAAAGCTAATAAAAAAATAACAAACTTGGGTAATAAAAGCCAGCAGAAAAAGTAAATGCTTAAGACCAAAATCAATAAAAAATAGTAACTTCACCTTTCCTTTTGAAACTTATCTAAAACGGTAACGCTAAAAAAAAGAATTAGCAAAATAAAAATAACGAGAAGAAAGTAGAAAGTGAGTAATAATAGTAAAAATAGGATGATATTTAAAGGAATCATAAAGTAATGTATCTCCTAAATAAAAACTAGAAAAAGACATATTAAAATGATGAAGTTCAAAGCTCACAAATATCTCAAAAGGATCAGCTTTAAAATAAGCAAAATTCAAATTAGAATAAGGAAATAGAAGAGAAATCATATAATAAGAATAAATAAAATAATAATAGAGGAGAACATTATGATTAGAAGATACTAGCTCATACCTAAGAAACTAAAATATCTAGTTAATAACTAAAGAATTAAGAAATGGATATAGAGTAAAGGTAATTTAATAAAAGTAGTCAGAATGAAAATTCGTAATTAATCATGAGTGAAGAAACTCAAAACGAATTCTAATAGCAGGAGAATTAATAAGAATCTCAAGTACTAAGTTTACAAAGTTCTCAAACTTCAGAGTTTCGATTTGAAGGAGGTTAAGGGATACAAGAAATGGATGAAAAAGCCTTTTAAAATAATAACTAGGAATAGAAGCTTTAATGGATTTAGCAAGTTGATTTATAATGATTTGAGAACTAAAATTCTGAAATTTAAGAACTTGAACTTCCTCTTGGAGATTTTGATATTGAAAATATACAAAATAATCAGGCTTCATTAAATTAGAACTTGTAAAAATAAAACAACTTAGCAAACTAGCTTGACTTAAGTGAAGAAACGTTGAGAAAATCCAATAAATAATAAGAAAACTAGACTTAAAATAATGACTAAGACTATTCTATTTCAATACTGGATGATAACGATGTAAGAGATTAAAAATAAATAGCTTTTCAAGAGGATTAAGTAGGTGATTCTCAGAAAAGTGCCTAAGCAAACAAGCCTTCTTAAAAATATAATAGGAATTCAAAGGAATCCTCAGAATCGATTTAAAGCATTGAACCATAGTTAAAGAATAACCTTAACTAAAAAGACTTAAAAGGTAAAGTTTAAAAAAAGTAAGAACTGAATTAATCCACAGAATAACAATCTAATACACAAAGAAAAGAGCTTTTAAAGTAAAATAAACCACTATAAGTTAAGAAAAAACAGAATTCTTAAAATTAATCTCAAGTCTAGTATTAAAATTAGTCTAAAAATGATCAAGAAAACCAAATAAACTCTAAGAAAAATGATTCATAGTCAGGCTAAGACTTTTCGACTAATGAATTTCAAAGATAGAAGAGAAAAAGAGAAGAAATGAGTGGATAGCTATTTGATTATTAGTATATAAAACTATTTATAAGAAAATGTTCTAAACTAGAATTAATTGCTCTACGGTGTTCTCAAATAAAACTTTCATGGGGTTTCAAAGCGATTTTGACATAGTTAGAGGGAATGTGAATGACTTTTTAGCTAAATAACCATTTTATTAAAAATTTAATTTTTCTCTTACTTTCTTTCTGATTCTCATTAACTCTTCATTTACCTACAGTTCTAACAAAACTTTTTAATCTTATCACAAGATTTATTTAGCTAGTCAATAATAAGGAAAGTAATAGTTTGTATAACATAAATATAGCTTTAAATCAAGAAAACTAGAGTATTATTAGAGAGCACTGTAATAGTAAATAATGATTAGCATTTAGATATATTTATAAGCTAGTAATTTACTTCTAGAAATGATTATAATATTATATTGTCTAAGACTATGTACATAGTAATATGAAATTATACTTTAAGCATTTTATAATGATAGATATTTATCCAGATACTTTGCTTAATATTTCATTCAAGTTTTATTATTAAATAAAGCGAGCTAAATTGAGCTGCATATTTTTAATGAGATAATGCTTGAATACTTTAATATCTAACTATTTTTATTTTCTTGCTTCATTTTTATTAGTAGGTCTGACTAAAGAGTAACCCTTTTCTAGCAATTAATGATTGATAAATTTTTTAGTTTAATTCAAGTTGTTGAAAGGTATTTCATTTATTGTCGAAAAAAATATACTAGTCTATCGCATAATTTGGGTTATGCTCTAACCTAATCTCAATAAAAAATAGCTCATTAATTAAACTAAAAACATAATTACAATTTCATCCCAGTATTTCCTTTACTTCCTTAAAATAGTAAAGCATTAGATATCTAAAGCTTATATTATAAACTATTAAAACAGCTTAATTAAATAATATAAGACAGATATTAAGATAGCGGGAAATTATATCTAGAGAAGGTATTTTAAATTATAAGCTTCAAGTTTAATAAATATCCTACTAATGTACATTTAACTTAACCTTAAAAATCCTAATTAATCTGGATGCTTATCTTAAGAATCGTTTTTAAAATGATTATGAAGATTGATGGCTATTAAATGTTAGAATATCTTAAGGAGTTTTGATATTGGTGCTGAAAAGTTAACTAGATGGTTTGTATTAAATAATATAAAATTAAAAGTAGTTTTAGTTGAATCATTTAGTTGCTCCTTTAAAAATAAGTGAAGTTGTAGAAGTGATAGATGTCAAGCAGAACCAGAATACTCCAATAATGATAATTCCAACCTTTACATAAAAAATTATCACCAAAACTTCTACAAAAAGCTTAAAATCAGGATCATTACATGTAACATCTTTCTCCCAAAGTATGTAGCTGCCATAAAAAGTTCAGGCAAGAGTAAATAGATAACTCAGATACCAAGATACATTGATACAGATCTAACATTTAGATAAGCCCTTTGAAACGAGAACTTCCTTTTCTTAGTTTTTGTTTTCCATTACTACTTTTTACTTTTATTTTTCATAAGATTTTGTTTTGTAGAACCATCTCGTTATGACTTGAGTAAATGAAACAATGCAGTAAATAATCAACCAAGTATGCAAGTGGTTTGAGCAGCGGATATCATGGAAGTTAAAAATAGCATAGATCATAGCTACTATTTCAACTAAAGTCTCGAACTTAAAGAATGTAAAGCAACAAGATATGCATTTCAAAGGTTTTCCTACTTCTTTCTCTCCAGACATTTAACTTATTAATTAAACCTTCAAATAAATTTTAATTATCTTGATAAATCTCATTTAGCTAAGCTATTAAACCAAAAATATAAATCTTTACTAATACAAACTGCCTACTAAAATAGAAGCTAAAATAGTTAATCATAAGTTAATAAATCTAGCCTAGCTTTTATTTTAATGAGTATCTATTCATATAAAGAATAGAGAGAAAGGGATATATAATACTTAAAATTTAAATAAATAATAAGAAGATATACAGTAAAGCTATCAAAAAGGGACAATTAAGAACTATTATCCAAAGATTATTATCATTAAATTCCAGCCCATATAACGCTCTAGAGCAAAGTTGTGATGGGAGTCTGATAAGGAAAATATTTAAGAACGTAAATAAATTATTTAGTTAGAATAATAATGAAGAAAATAATAAAAAATACACTTCAAACTAAAAGAAAAGTAGCACTAGAGATTATTTATAATAATAAGTAATAAAGTAATTTTATTATAATATCATAAACCATATCATAAGCAAAGATTAATAACTTAAGACTTTTAACTGAATCTAGTACAATTTACTAGTATCTATAAAGTAAATTATTAAATTATAAGTCTCTTAAAGAGAGAAATAATCCTATTTTAGTTTAATAACCATTGCCAGCTTGAATCTTTCCTAAATTAGTTAAGAATATGATAATGATAAATAATTAATAAGCATATTGAATGACAATAGATATTTGATTTGAATATGATCATACGCTTATAAAGTATTAAAACATTTCGTTCTAATTCTTGAATTTAATATATTAACAGTAGGAAAATTATATAGCTCTAGGTTTTATTATTCTTCTGATTATTTTACAAATTAAAATAAATCTATAGACTAAAAAGATTTGCATTAATCATCTATTTTTGCTTTTAAGGTACAAATAATTTTATAGATAAATATAAATTAAATTAAAGAAATGTAAAAGAAGAGCTTGAGGCTATTATTATTTATACCTGATTACTTAAGATGAACATATCTTCTTTTCAATAAAATTATGAAAGTTAATATGAAGAGCTTAGCGTTTGATGATTAATTAAAATGAAAAGAGTTTGAAATAAACTCTTTCTAGGGTCAATTAAAAGCATCTTCTACAAGTTTCTTTACCTCATCAAATCCGGAAACTATTAAAAACCACACTAATCCAATGGCTATAATTATAATCTTCAAATAAACAATTGTAATCAAAACTTCCACAAATAGAACAAAATTAGAATCGCTGCATTTAACATCTTTCAGCAAAGTTATGTAACTTCCATAAAAAGCCCAGATAACACAGAAGATATAACTGAAATGCCACAATTTATTGATATATATTTAATAATAGGTTAGATTTGTTTGAACTAGTACTTCTCTTTCTTATCTTTCGTTATCAACCATAAAAACAGCTGCTTGTTTTTCATATGTTTTGTTCTTATAAAAGAATCTAGTAATTACTTATATTAATGAAGCTGCAAAGTAAATATTTTGTCATTCATGCAAATAGTTTGAGCACTAAATGTCTTGAAAATGGAAAAAAGCAAACAGCAATACTACAAATTCAACTAAAAGCTCATAGTGAAAACATAAAAAGCAGTTCGAAATACAATTTAAGGGTTTAGTTCCTATTTGTTCTTCAGACATTTTATTATATTATAATGCAAAAATTCTAGTTAATACTTACTTTTATATATCCCCATTTTGATTGTTTAAATCATCTTACTTATTCAACTAAAAAATAAACCCCTAAAGAAAATGCTTAATACATTATGCTTATCTATTCAAGCTATTTCACTGGATACTAGCAGTATATTCTATTTATTTATATCTTCTACTTGATTATACTTTCCATGATTATACGCTTTTCAGAAATGACTAATCTAACCATATTAAATAATAGAACAGTTTAAGAAATTGGTACTTTTCTAGTGCTTTTATCAGTAAAATTTTATGATTCAAAAATGCCAAATTTGCTTGAGGAATAATGGAACTAATTGGTATAATTAAAGCAGGTAGTACTTAAATGTGATTACTTAGGAAGTTGAACACTATATAATTATTAATTTTTAACGTCATTCTGAAAGTTTTCTATACTGATTCTGCTTTTTGAAAATGAATTTAAACCTTTTAAGTCCAATTCTTATATCCTATTAGATATTATGCTGACTTATTTGGAAAGAGATATTAGATTGGAAAAGAGAAATAGCATACAAAGAATGCATAAATTGCTATTACTATGTTATAGATAAAGGGTGAAAAGGAATAGCAAATTGGATAAAAAGCAGTAAGTTACTTAAGGAGAGATAAATATTTTCTATTTTATCTATATTTTACTATACAAGGAGATTAGGTGCATTTGTCATGTGTTTGAATATATAGAGATTATAGATCTAACCTTATGAAAAAATGAAATATATAGCTTGGTTATAAGATAACTATTAAATAGGCCAATCTCTAATAGTTTAAATCAGATAAATGACTTACAAACATACAATTAAATCTACTTCTACTTTTTAATAGATAAATATAGCAAAAGGAGACAGGCTTATCTTATAGACTTTTATTACTTGTCATTAAGAAAAATATTAATAATCATTATTAGAAAACTTTTAGAGGCAAATATTATTAAGTAAAATAGAGGCAAATGATAAAGAAGAATAAATGTCGTATAGAATTCTCACTAAAGTTAGCTTTATTCTAAGTAAAGAAAGCTTATCCTATGTTTGGATAAGAAAAAACACTAAAAAATAGAAAAAAAGATACCTTAGAAAGTCATATAGAAAGGTAAAATTAAAAATATCTAAATAATAACATACTCTATTTTTCTAAGCTTAAGAAAGGCATAATAATTATTCTTAGAATAAGTGCTAATGAATTATATCTTATGAATATTTATATTTATCTAAATAAAATCTTAAAGTTAATATCAGATGAAAGTCTAAAAATTAAGTATTAAATTATAATTAAATTAAAGTATTTCTAAACAACAAAATATAAGATAATGGATATAACTGTCCAAATATATAATTGATATTAGTTGGATGTAATTAATAAATGAATCCAAATACAATAGATATAGAAGGTAGATAATTAAACTTAATTTTTCTTACTTAAATTAACTATATTAATGATAAATAGACATTAGAAAGAGTTTTCAATCTTAAGTTAAAATAAGATAAAATCTTAAGTAAAGCTAAAATAAAACTAAAGAGAGATAATAGAAAATAAGGTAGATTATATTAAATTGGAGTAGTTTATGAAATATTAAAGGATAAAAGAGCAGAAAATACGATAAATTGATGTCAAAATTTATTATAATATCTCCTTAAAATTAATAATATATAGAGTTAGTAAATGATATACCTTATTCAATAAATGCACGTTATCTAATAATATTTTACTTATTAGTAGAGGATTATGTAATCTAGAGTATAGTTAGATCGTTAAGGCTTTCAAGAAAAGGAATCCAAAAAGAGGTAAAAAGGGTTTATACTTTGGTTTATGAGCAGAAAAAAGATTTCTAAATTAAAAATTAAATGAATGGCTGATAATTTGATCTAAGTAATTTGAACTAAAAATCTCATATAAATATAAATAAGAAACTAATTTTCTATTGTTTAGAGGATTTAAATTAAGTAAATATATAGAACCAGCTATTTAAATTAAAGATAATTTGAATTAATATTCTACTTAATTTTATATAGCCAGGTTATATTTAATTGAAGTATAACCTGAAAGATTAGACAGATAAGTAAATAAAAAGGCGGTAAATTTAAATCAGTAGTTATAAATTTATTAAGTAACTAAGCTTTTAATTTAATTTGATTTCTAAGCATTAAATATCGTAAGATCTACTATAAGGTTAATATAGTAATATAGATTGAGTTAAGTGATTTTATAGGGAATGAGAAGAGGATAAGAAGATTTAGAAGTTAAGAATTAACTTAATTTACATATTTAATAAAATAAAAAATTAATTTATTTCTTCAAGATCAGGAGAACATAGACATGGATTAAACTTGCTCGGCATTTCTAAATAAAAAATTACTTGCTGTATTGCAAGAACTTTTACACATGTAAATTAAGAAGGCGAAAGGAAATATTGCTATTGCAAAAGGATCTAAAGTTAGTCCTATCAAAAAGAAAAACACTAAGACGATGCAAAACAGACAACCGTTAGAATTTTCTAATTTATCAATTGTCTATTTTGGACAGCTGTTTTCTCTTGCAATTCATACTTTGGGAAAACAGCACAGAAGGGTATAAACTATACAAAAAGGAATTAGGATTATCTTGCAGATAGTTGATTTGCAACTCGTATTTTTATTAAAAACCACACGAGTTATAGGACTATATTTAAATATTACTTATCGGAATATTTACAATTCATATAATGCTTTGATTTAGTATCAGTTCTGACTAAGAAAAATTACTTGCAAACATAGCAAAATTCAAAGCCACAAAGGCATTTTATTCAGTCAATTTTGTTTTCTTTAATGAGTCGTAATTTGCATTTGGGACATATTACTTTAGTTTTACCTGCTAATGTTCATTTATTATAATCTTGATCAGCTAATGCTTCGCATTTAAAATCTTAGTGCCAAGGTCGTAGGCAGTCGAAGCAATAAGATTTTTAGCATTTGTCACATTAAATTTCATTAGAGTCTTTTCTTCTTTCTAAAACACTATTACAATTTGGTGTTTAGCATCACCTTAAAATAGAAAACTTACCTAGCATTTGAATTAGTGTTAACTTAATTGTTCTTTTTAAAATATTAGAATTTATCTTTTCAATTTTGATCTAACATACTTAATATGCATTATTCTTCTAGGTTATTGTTACAATTTATATAAGGACAACTTATTTCAAGCTGGCTCATTTATATATTCTCCTTAAGATAATTCTAAATGCATTATTTACAAAATTTATGCGAGCAGTCAAACTCATGGAAGTTTTAGACCTTTTGCTTCTAATAGCAGATCTCGCATTCTAAATCTTCGATTTAAACCTTGATTTAAGACTAAGATAATTAAATTCTGTAGGTTTAGGCATTATCTAAATTGTTTTGCTACTATTAATCACTATTTTAAGAACTATGACTTGAGGTATTTTGAATTTAGATCTTATTTATTTTGCTTTCTTCTTATTCTTCCTAATTACTCAATAAATCTGAAATATGAGATTAAAATGAATCATTCAAAAAGGAAATAAAAGTATTAGAACTTTACTACATGGGAGTAAAGAACGCTTCTGAATGTTGCTAAGTATTTTCACGAGATACTTTTAATTCGTAATTCTAGTCAGCTTAGTTATTTTTAGGAGTATGCCTTAAATTTACTTTTAGTTTCAATTTATCTTATTTAGCTTAAGTTTTGTACATCTCATGACTTTCAATTTTTGGATCATAATTCAATTTTTTAGGAGGTTTGCCTTTTAAATTATCTTTCTTAAGAATTTAAGTTTTATTGCTTTCATTTTATTTTATATTAATAGTTTCTACCTCAGACGGAATTTTCTACTCTTCTTGATTTATTATTTTTAAAAGTTCTTAAGAAGTTTATTCTTGCTTTACAGAATTATTAATTTCTTCCTCATTTGCATCTAAATAAGTACTTTGTACTTTCTCTACCTCTGAATTTTCATTGCTAGCTTTGTCAGAATGAAATGAGAGTTTCATTTAGACGTGCAAAGTATTGCTAAGAAAACTTTTATTATCTTTTATTTATTCTTCCTAGTA
This sequence comes from Loxodes magnus, assembly GCA_946699065.1. Classification (NCBI taxonomy): domain Eukaryota; phylum Ciliophora; class Karyorelictea; order Loxodida; family Loxodidae; genus Loxodes; species Loxodes magnus. The sequence goes on from CAMPDV010000110.1 coordinate 342,780, forward strand.
TTAAATATTTTACTCATTTTAATCGCTAGGATTAGCTCGAAAACTCAAACTTCTTGTTTTTTTTAAAATTCCTAACCTTTAAAAATTTAAAGCATGCATCTCCTATGGCTATCTGCAAATTTAGCATTTTAACTATTTTTTAGCTTAATCTTCAATCTCCTAATTCTTATTATCTTCCATTTACATCTCTTTATCTGGGGGTTGAAATGCATGCACAAGTAAATTCTAGACATTTTTTTCAAGATATGGAACAACTTCGTGAGCATCAACAATTCCAAGATAATCTATTACATTTCTTATAATTACAGGTTAAAATCCCATTTCTTCTAATTCTAAAGCAAGTGCTTCTTTAGGTCTCGTAGTTTAATTAAGGTTTGTAATAGGTGTCAGTAAGGCAGCTATAGAAGGATTTTTATCAACATAATTTTTTTTGCTTATTCTTAAGCTATTAACTTTGTGCTTCATTTATGGAACCTAAGTAATACTTTAATATTATTTTGATTTTGTTTTTTCTTTTTTCAGTTATAAATCGATTTTTTCTTTTTCCATATTTTAGAAACAATTTAATCGAAGAAAAGCTTAAATTGAATAAATAGCAAGGTAAATAATTAAACACACGGAGTATTAGATATTCATAACCTAATCTCTTATAAATTTGTTTTTATCATCTATACTAAATAAAAAAGTCCATAATAGTGGATTTAAAAGCTTAGTATTAGCAGTAGAGCTTTTGTTAATACTTCTTAAAGGGGATAGGGGATTCTATTTATTAGCCATATCAGACTTCCTTAATCCTATTCATTGCTCATTTATTTTAGATCCTTCAATTTATAAAATAAGCTTTATCTTCACTATTAGATAAGAAATCTATATTAGATAGCTAGCTAAATTATGATCACATAGGTGAAATTAGATATTCATATGTATATTTTTATTAGTTCCTACTTATTGCCTGTGCAGCTTATAAAATTACTAATTCTAATTAAACTAACAACTGGAATAATTCAAATGCCCTTATTATGAAATCCTATAAACCAAAAACTGGAAAGTTTGATAAAATCATAATAATAGAAAAACGGAAAAAGTAGATTTGGCAGAAATAATTAAGTAACATTAATAAGATGCTGATAAATGCGCTAAATACTTAAACTTTAATTATTCAAATAATATCCTTATGAAAAGAAATAAATTCAATCAATCTTTAGTGAAGCAATTATTTCTCTTTTTAAATAAGTATAAGGAAAATTAAATATCCTAGATAGATATGTTCATAATTAAGTACTCCTTAGGTATAACCCTATTTTAGACTGTGTTATTTAATAACTATTATAAAATGAAATAAATAGCAGATTTAAATAACTTATGCTATTAAAGGCTAAGAATATAGAATGAAAGCTGATTTCAGTTACAATTTTATCTATTTTAAATTAAATTAATACCTTAACTCTGCTTTGATAATATAAGTCTTTCTTTCTACTATTATAGAAATCATATTTTATATCTGCAATAGGAATTATCTACTGTAAATATCCTTAATTTTTATTTTTCTAGCTAGATACTTTTTGTCTGGACTATAAGCTTACTTTAGTATTTTATTATTACTTATCTTTTAAACTTTATTTCATAAATTTCTTATAAGTTTGCTATGATTAAATTTAGTCTACCAATCATGTGAACATTAATGACTAATGTAATTATATCTAAAAGTTATATAGATATTTGCCTTTGATGCTATTTACTTAATTTATTTGCTATTAATGAACTTCATTGATTAATCTAATAAGGCTTATAAAGAAGTTGCTTGATATTTATATTTATTATAAATTTGCTTCACTATTATCTTATAATCCCAATCTATTTAATTTAAGAATTGTTGCTTGAAGCTTTTTTTTAAATATTGCTAAAGTTAATTTTTAATTAAAGATATCTGATAATCTACTAGCTTATTTACATTTTTATTTATTGTAGAAGTTAAGAATTTATCTAGAATATTATTATATAGAATAGTCATTTATTAGAAGGTTATATTAACTTTATGAAATTAGTCTCAGAACTTTAATATTATACTTGCTCATTAAATATTTATTAAATTATGTAAAAAAGAGGAAATTAAACTAATATAAAGCATTATGGTATAATGCTAAAATCGGCTTATGATAATTAGTAAATTGTGTCTTTAATTGGTTATTAATATCTGCACCATCCTTCGAATTTTTCTTCATACTTATTTTATTTTTAAATAATAAAACAAAGTATAAATATTCCTACTACCATTACAATAAATTAAACTGGATTGCTTTAAAGAAAAATATTCAACTGTAGTAGCACTTTATTTGTAGTTTTGAATGCTTAGTTTCATATAATTTATTATCGTTTTAATAGCAAATCTGAATATTATCAATATTTCAACCGATATTCTCACCTCCTGTATCAAATATATTTTTTATAATTTAAAAGCTCCAAAAGAACAAGGAGGAGTTATAGCATCTAAAACGGGTTTAAAATTCATTCATCAGGATTAAATACTTCACATTATTCGATTCAAGGATTGCATCCAGATAAAGCCAACTCTTTTCCATTTTATTAGTCAAAAACAGTTCTTCGAAGGTATCTACTATGACCCTTTTTATATTAATTAATTTCTCCTCTGAAAAATGTTGAGAATTTATATTCATAAAAAGTTCCTTCTGAAATAGTAAATTATTGTTCTCTAATTACTCTATTTGAAAGTAATTTCCAAATTATTCTTAAAGTTTTATCTCTTCAATATAAAATTATTTTTCTCCAAACAAATAAGATTTTAGTTTTAGTCTGCTAAATTATGGTAGTATTATTCATTAAATTATTTCATCAGATTTATTATATTGAAGATTGGTCTTTCTTAAAAATGAAATATCCATTGTTTCATTTTTTTATTAATAAATTTCTTAGTATAAATCTTGAGTTCATTCTGCTTTGTTTTACTTGATATCTTACATTAAAACTCTTAGTTCTTAAAAAAGACTTTATAGATCTATTCTTTAATTTGCATCTTATTACCAAGATTAGGTAATTAAATATGTTCATAGCAGTAACTTTGGATCTTTTATTATTTTTAACTAAATTAATTAATACCATTTTGCTGGTATTTTTTCAAGGTACTTGTCTCGAAACTATTTCCTATAAAATAATTCCTAACGCATAAATGTCAGATTATCTACCATAAACTTCTTCATTAAAAATTGAAGGAGCCATTTATGCAGCTGTACCTCCTAATCTTTTAATTTATATTTAAGAATTTTCTTTAAAATGAGCAAGGCCGAAGTCACTTATTTTAGATTATAAATTTTGTGTATGGGAATATTTTTAATTTTTATGACTCTTCAAATATTAATTTTGATTAATAAATTATAATCCTCTTACAATATCCAAGGCTAATTAGCAGCGTATATTAACTAAAGTATCACCATTTTAATGCAAAAAGATAAATAAAAATTAATTCATTAATTTAAGTTCAAAATTTTCATTTATGGACAATAACCATGCATATTTGCTATCTATTCACTCTATAATGAGAGAACAATTTTTAGTTCTTCTTAAAAAACTTAATTCTCCTTAACCTCTTTTATTGCTACTTCTTAATTGTTTCATTTTCCGTTGCAAACAACTGCCTAACATCCGCTTCCAATCCCATTCTCTTTTTGTAATCTTAATCCTCAATAATTATTACCTTAGATTCCTAAGTTCTTTAAATAAACAAGAAAGTTTTGCTTAATTATAAAATAAACTAAAATATTAATTCTAAGTTTAAATTATAAATAATACTTTGCTAAACTATTGTTATAACTACATTTATATAACATTCAATGATTAAATTATAAACATTCCAAATATATTTAAAATTAGTTAAAATTTCAAACTTCTTTAAAAGTAATAGTCTTGGAAAATATAATATAATTTAGATTCATTTTTTATGATTTTTAATTATTTAATGTAAGAATAAATATTTTGCTGATACTAATATAATATTTATGCTAAAAGTTATTAATTTCACCAATATAAAATTAATTTTGCTATATTAAATAATTACTTTATGCTTTTCTTATTCTTATTTTTTTATAAAATAATTCGCAATTTTTCACTCTTTTTTGATAAATAAAATTTGTTACATAAAAAGAAAAAATTACATTTTAAACTAAAAAATAAATTTTAGCTAAATTATAATATTTTATTTAAAATGTATATAATGAATTTCACAAATTAATATAAATTGCGAAAGAAAATATTTTTATGCAAGATTAGTTTGAAATATTCTTTTATGAATTGTAAATTTCATTTAAGCAATATCAAAAGTTAATTGCTGTGTAAGATTTAGTTAATTTAATAAATTTTAGATTTTATTATTTTGATAATCTTTTTATTTCCAAATTTTTTATTTAAATTACTTTAATTTTATCTTAAAATTGCTTAGCTAAATAAAATTTTGTAATTTTAAAGTATATATATAATAAATTAAGGTGTATATATTATTAATTAAGCGGGTCTACCATTATTTGGTTAACTATTGTTTAAATGCTCAATACTGATAAATAAATATCTCTTTAAAATGGATTCATGCAGGTTGCATCTCTCGAAACTATCAAGGCAGTATTCACATGTCATCCCAAGTTCTATTTAAGGTCGCCATAGCCGAAGATCATTCTGTTTCTAGGTTACGAAGATAAATTAAAGTAGTGGAAAACATAATCGATCACGGGTACTTAATTCAACAACTTCTGTTGAAGCCATCCTTTTCTTCCTCCTTCGATTCTAGCTCTAGTTCCTTCAGAGATTACACCAACTAAAGCAAACTAAATTTTTGGGAACCTCCATCTTGAAAAATAAATATAATAAATAAATATTTTTCTGAGTTTATATTAAGATTTAAATAGTTGAAAAATTAGATTATAGCACTTTTTTACAATGAAACAGATCCATAATTATTATAAAGCTATAGATAATTAAAAAGAATTAATTAAATTTTATGAAGTAAAAGAAAAAAGTTATATAAATCTAAAATTTTTTAATTTAAATAAAAAATTTTATTTTATCTATTTGTTTAAACGTCTTAAAACTTTTGCTCTTAACTATTTATATAGCACGTCAAATGTTTTAATAAAATCTAAAGTATAAATAATTTAACTATTATAATTAAATTAATTAATATCTTATTTTAAATGGTTTTCCTTTTTTTAGGAAATAAATTAAAAAATAGACTTAAATTATTTAAAGTCTATTTTATTATTATTTATTATAAAAAATAATTATAATATTAATTAATATATTTAAGCTTTATTTCCATATAGGTTATAAAACTGTATTCACATTTCATTTATCAGCCCCAGCTTATATTGCTATTTATTTTCTATTTCTTCTAATTTTTATGCTTTTTCAATCTATCCAGATCTTTCTATCATTGTAGTAATTTTTTTTAACGTAAGAATATAAATTTTTCTTCTCAGTAGTTTTTAGTGAAAGCTTTTAATTCTTAAATCGAATTTTTAAACTGCCTTTAAGTATGAAATTTAAGACTAAGGCAGCTTTTGTTGTATGTAACATATTTAAAAAATCATTATTTTTTAAGTCTTAAAATTCCCAAATAAGATCTTTCAGGTCTTCACATAATTAAATATGCAAACATTTATCTAAGTCTTCACAGATGAAAATTTCAAAGCTTCTAATTTTGAAGAGTATTTATTATAATTAATATTAGAAATTATTACTAAAGTTTCTAAATTTGCATTTATATTTTATTTCTCCTATCTTTAATTTATTTACTTTTTAATGTATAAATTAAAAATTATCCCATTTCATTATCAATCTCTTCAAATCAAAAGCATTCATTTTACATCAATCTCATCTAATCTGTAGCATCTTAAAAAAACCTTTTTTAATTTTATATAAAACTTTATTCAAGAGATTTTTTAAGTCTTATTATAATAAAAATAATACATTTAATAATAATTAAAGCAGAAATAAAACTTTATAATTAACTAATAAAAACATTTTACATTAAGTACATTTTTTACTTTTTCAGCTTTTATATCAAAGGATCAATTTTAAAAGCAAACTTATCCTTAGTATTTTTAAATATAATATAAATAATGATTTAAAGTTTTGATGCTTTTTTCTAGATATATTAAATATTAATAAAGACAGTTTAGTTAAGGTAATTAAATATTTTCATTCCATAGTGTGGAATAAATAGTGATTTTTTATAATTGGGTACTTAGAAAATACTTATATATTGTAATTCTAAAATTTAAAATATATTTATTATTTAGCTAGCTTATTTTAAATATTTATCTTTAAACTTTTTTAAATCTTGTGTTAATTAATTTCAATATTTCCTTGTATAATAAATTTAAGATGGAACCAAAACAACTAGGAATAAAACTAAGTGCTAGCGGTAATAAGCCTAAAGAGTTCTATGCAAAGGAAAAGTAGTTTTCGAAATGTTTATACCTGAGAAAGGTACTTAAGAACAAAAAAGACAACTAAACTCTTTATCATTTAATTCCTTTACTCCTAAATAAATACGAAATTTTAGTAAACATTTGTTATAACAATCCTTATTACTTACTACTAAATAAATATAGTAAAGATAATAATCCAAAATACGTAAATATTGTTTACTTGCAAGTAAAAATTAAAGAGGAAGATCAGCATTTTATTGTTCTTGGATTGTTTAAAGATGTTCCCAAAACTAGTGAAAATTTCAGAGCTTTATGTACTGGAGAGAAAAAAAATAGCAATTAAAAGCCCCTACATTATAAAAACTCCATTTTTCATAGAGTTATTCCAGATTTTATGATTTAAGGAGGTGATTTTACAAAATTTAACGGAACAGGAGGAGAAAGTATCTATGGAACAAAATTTGAAGATGAAAATTTTATTTACAAGCATGATAAAGTTGGAGTTTTATCAATGGCAAATGCTGGAAGAAACACTAATGGAAGCCAATTTTTCATAACTCTTGTATAATGTCCTTGACTTGATAATAGACATGTAGTTTTTGGAGAAGTAATTGAAGGAATGGAGGCAGTTAAAGCAATAGAAAGTTAAGGATCATAATCTGGTAATACAACGACAAGAGTTGAGATAATTGATTGCGGCCAGTTTAAATGAGGAGGATTTTTAAATTTTAAATTTTAAATCTGAAAAAAATATTTAATAAAGTTATTTTTTAACTAAGAAGGAAGTTTTTTGAAAAAAAAAATGGTAGAAGGTTTCAAAAAGGGCTTCTATACCACCTCTTTCTAAGCTAAAAAGGAAGCAAGAAACATAAATTTCTAAACACCACACGTCATCTTCCAAAACCAAACCTTCTTCTTAAACCATATAGGAACAACTCTAAGCAACACCCTCCAGACAACCCTAGAAACACTAACATGCAACAATATCGACTGAGGACCTTCCCAAGAAGCAAAAGATTAGTAACTTTCAGGCCTAGATTAGGACATTCAACCCCTACATGGACCTCGGAGATCTCAATAAAGAACAAATCTTAGGAATGACGAAGGAGGAAATGGCTAAGCTTATCTTAGCATTAATAGGAAAAAATAAAGATCTGGAAAAACAGATTGAAGAACTAGCTTAAGAACAGCAAGAGCATTTAGAAGATGAGGAAACCCATGCTCCTAGAAACTTAAACCAGGCTGCAATGAATATAAGAATTGACGAATTCGATAGGCAGCTGGAACAATTATACGAATCGAATGAAAATATTCATATCAAATTGGAAAAATTAGAGACAAGTGTAAAATAATAGGCTATGCAATCTATCCCAATGGAGATCGAATAAGAGAATAATAAGCCAATTGAACAAACTAAAGAGAAATATTTTAGGAAAAAATGTTACATCTGCAGGAGAACAGATCACCTATGGAGACGATGCTGGAAGAGAAAGGAGATTTAATAGAAAATATGGAATGACCTAACCTAATTTTACCCAACCAGGAATGGAGAAATTTATAAGAAGAAAGCAAGCTATATGAAGAGACAACCATTCCGAAAACTTGACAGTGAAGGGAGGAGAAGACCACCTAGAGATCAAGTTCCTATTGGTTGGATAGGGAAGTAGGAAGCTTTTAAGTAGACGATCCTTCTTTAACACTTTAATTTAATTTAATTTAATTTAATTAATTTAATTTAATTTAATTTAATTAATTTAATTAAATTTAATAAAAAACTAAGAAGAAAATATGTATTTTTAATATAAAATTTAAAGTAAAGACTAGAAATCCAAATAATAAACTTTAAAAATTATAAGGAAACATTTTTAACTCATTATATTTTATTTATCATTACAGAGTTAAAAAAAATTTGAACGTTTTACATCTAATAATTAATTTATAAAATAAAATAAAAAAGAAAAGAAACAATAAAAATAAAAATCACATTATAATTAAAAATGAAAATAATTGAATAGAAAAAATTATGATAAATTTAACAAGATTAAATAATATATCAATTTTATCATATTAACTTAATTTAATGTAAACTGCAAATTGAATTAAATATAGAAAAAAAACTTAAAATAATTAAATAATAAAGTAGAAAGTGTTGAAAATGAATGAGAACTATTTTATAACTTCAGATTGAAGAGAGTATTTTTAAAACAAAAAATAATATAATCTAGTAATTTTTTAAACTCTTTATTAATTCATTATAAAATATTTTTGCATATCACTAATTTCATTATAATTCTTAAATTTATTTTATAAAGTTAATCATATTTTTAAATATAATTTTATATAATAAATGTATATGATGATTATTATGCTATATCCAATAAGCTAAATCTAATAATTTTGCAAATTTGTAAATTTCTTTCTATTAATGATAATCTTACTTGCTATAATGGTTTAAATGTATAACCTAGATAATATTTCAAAAGTTATGCAATTTTTCTTAATGTTATAAGTTTTTTTACTAAGTTAAATTATGTTATAAAATGATTTCTTTTAAAATTTCTAGTCAAGATAGTATAAATTCAAAGCAGATTCTAAAATTATAATATGGAACTAAAATAGTCGGAAGTTAGTTTGAGCCAAGAACTATAAGTAGTAAACAGCAAATAAGAGCTACTAATCCAAGAAATTCCAGTGAAAAGCAATGCTTTTTTAATTTTAGATATTTTACTAAAAGAGCAATATGTAACAACATAAAATAATGCTTATAACCAAAATGCTATTAAATTGTTCTTTTTCAATTACTTGGTTAATTTCATAACTAATCCCTTATCGTAAAAAATTAACTATTTATGGAATCTATGAAATGATAAAAAACTTAAACATCAAGAAGTCTAAAATATAATTGACTGGAAGGATGAAGGTTTGATTTAGTCTAAGGAAACAAATGATTTTTTCTTTAAGTTATATAAATATGATGCACATATGAATTAGAAATATGAGTAATCAATTTTGGATAAATCAAATGACATTCAAAATAAATAGAAAAATAATTATGTAAATATAATGTTAAAGCCAGAAATTAAAACCTGGGAAATAAAATAGTGAGGATCATTATAAAATAAAACTAAGTAAGTTTTGCTAACTTAATTAAACATTCCTTAGTTAGATGAAGATTCTAAAATTCTAATTAGCAGAGCTAAATTACCTATTTATTAACTAGAAAGAGATTTCGATAACTAAAATATAATTAAAATAAGAAAAAAAAAGTTTATAAAAGAGCAATTACAAAAATAGTTTTATGATATTAAGCAGTCATAAGAATTATATCAAGAATTTACAGACTTGCTTGAAAGAAAATTTGATATAGTTCAGATAACTTATGCTTTTCTCATTAAAAATTAGCTAGGATTAAATAATTATAAATTAATTAAAATAAGCAACAAATTTCCTTAACAAATACCTTAACAGCAAATCTATTAATACAATGCTAAAGATAATTTAGATAGAGAGGAAGATTTTTAGAATCAACTTAAAAATTTAATTAATCATGCAGACTTTAAAAGCATATTTTACAGTAAACAAATAATCTAATATGAAATCATACTTTAAGGTTTTTGGATAACATCTACTATAAAAAATTAGTAATAGTAAGTATAATAAGGATAAACTAAAACAGAATTCATTATATAGAAATCGGAAATTATAAAGGTAGTTAACTATTTTTTTGAGGTTTCATTTTAACTTAAAAGCACTTTATTAGAAGATTAATTTTTATTATAAGAAAATTAACTCTTTGATCAATAGAATGTTATCTAAAATAAATAGAAACTATTGCAAATGAAATAAAATGAATAAATAAAAGACCGAAGTATAAAGCTTTAATAAGAAGGACAATAAGAAATACCCTCTAGTTGTTATGAAGACTTCAATGAAAATAAAGAATATCAATTAAAAGAAAAAGAAATTCCTCAAGGCTTTATAGTTTACTAAATAGTTAATTATTCAAATAATCCAAAGGAATGAACTCACTATAAAAGCATTTCAACTAAAAGAATTTTAGAATTTTGTGAGAAAATATTTAAAGATAAAAGCTAAGCATAAGATTTTGCAAATAAATTAGATCATTTTAATGTAATTTAGCTTATTTATCTAAAGATGTTTGAAAATGTAAAAGGCTTTAATTAATTTGTTACTTCAATAAGCATACTAAGTAATTTAAATGATGGTATTAACAAAAATGTTATAAGAAATCTAATAGAAGAAAATTAAAACAATTTGATATACCATTAAATTGAAAGAAGCTTATGCTAAATATTAGAAAATATAAAATATATTATTATAGTTGATAACGAGAAACTTATTTTTTGAATGTAACTAGACTAAGAGAAATAAATAATAAGTTCACCCTATATACAAAATTAGATCAGTTAAAAAACATTTGAAGAGATAATTTAGAAATCTAAGTCAAACTGAAATAAATTAATAATTACTGTTGAAGATAATAGAATAAATTAAGGGTGATCACTATTCTCTTATTGGGTGGATTAATAAATGAAGATATATTTTAATGAAAATAATAAATGCAATATAAAAACTAATTTAGAATTTTGGAAATGATAGCATAAATTTCCTTAATGTATTTTCATAAAAGACATATATGAAAAACCTGACGAAAAGGCATAAAATAAAATTTAAAACAAATAAGAAATCAAAGATCATACTAAAATTATATTAGTTTAAAAAGGATAATAGAAAAGAGTAATAAAACTAGTGAAGTATAATAATAATCCTAACTACATAGAGCAAATTATACAGAAATTAAGGCAAAATGAAAATTATAAAAATTACTGTTGTGAGATATTTAATTTCGAAATTAATAAAGAAGAAAAATACTATTGAATTGAAATGGAATACTGTGAAAAAGGAACTTTAGATTATTTTATCTAAAAAAGACAAAAAAGATAATTTAGTTTAGAAGAAATTTATAATATGGCTTAACTTTTAATAAACGCTTTTGCTTTTCTTTAGGATTTAGAAATTTATCACTCAGATATTAAGCCAAAAAATATTTTCATAGATTCTTTAGATAATTTCAAGATAGGTGACTTTGATTTTTCAGATCCGCAGCAATAACTTTAAGACTAAAAAGAACAAGCATATACACAAGGGTATTAATCTCCTTAAATAGAATAAAAATAAAAAAGAAATGCTTACAAATCAGATGTTTACTCTTTAGGAATGACTTTACTCGAAATAATCACTCTTAATACTAGATACTAGCATTAGTAGTTAAACTAATAAAACTCGCTTAATATTTCTCTATATATAAAACTTTAAGCTATAATTGAACCTTTTTAAGATAAAAACCTATTATTTCTTCTATTTATAATGCTTTAGGGAGATGAAAATTTAAGAAAAGACTTTTAAGAACTACGAAATTTAAATATAAGGAATCTAAATTAGGATTTTTAAATGTATGGACTATACTAAGAATAAGAAAATTAGCTGATTGATATTTAAATGATATAGAAAGTATATCAAGAAGTTAAATTGATTTAATAAAATGACTTTTAATGTTATGATATAAAAAGTTCTTAAAAATGCAATAGAAGTTAATTTCTATCTTCCAGTTTTTTCAGTTATAACTCTAGATCTATGAATCAAAGTAATTAAAATTCTAAATAATAACCAATTAAAACACAGGCTAATTAAATAAGCACTTAATCACTTAATAAACATAATGAAAGTATAAAATGAGATGAAATTCCTTATCTATAACTAGAAGGAATTAAAAATAAGTTCAAAAAGAAATTTTACTTAATAGAGATAATGTAACAAAAGCTATATGCTAAAAGAGAGCATTGGCAAACAAATTTTCAATAAATTTAATATTAAAATAAAGTTTTTATAGGTTAATTAAATGAAAGCTAAACTCCAGATGGATTAGGTAGAATACTCTAAAAAAATTAGTACTATGAAGGTAATTTCAAGTAATTTAAATAAGGAATAGGTATCGAAATAGATTTAAATGATGAAAAAGTACTTTATGTGTAATATGAATCTGGAGAGATCAAGAATCAATTTCTTATTATGAAAAAAAATGATGAAAATCAATGTCTTTTACTAAATCAAAATATCAGAATTCCTTACTTAAAAACGAAACCTGGTCTTGATATTTTAATGAATAATTAATAAGAAATGTGAACAGATATTCACTAAGATAGTTTATATTTCGTCTATTAATATTAAAGTGATTAATCAATTTATACCGGGTAAGTAAATAATAATAAGTAACCACATGGAAAAGGAAGATTATTTCATTTTTTTAAATAATTCTATTATGAAGGAAACTTTAATAATGGACTAAAAGATGGTAAAGGAATTTTCATAGACTTATAGAGAAAAAGAATTTTTGTTGCAAGTTTTGATTAAGATTATATGAAATGTTAATAAGACTTCTAAATAGAAATAAAAAAAGAAAATTTATGTTGCTAAGTGTGTAAAACCAAATAATGCTATCTTGCTAATGACTGCAATTGCCATTCCTTAAATATAACCAAAGAAGAAAAATATATTTAGACATTGAAAATTTAAAATCAACTGAAAAGAGATTTAATTACTAATAATCTATATTTTAGTAAACTAAAATTAGAGTAAAATACCACTTAAAGAGATATATAAAACACGTAGATGTAATTTACTCAGTTTTACTAACTACAAGAGTATATTAATTTAGTTAATTGTAGTACAGATCATTAAAAATATAGACATAATATTCTAGCAAAAGGAAATTTTATTTACTACAAAGATTAAGAAAAAAGCAAAATAAGTTGCTATGATATTCAATCAAGATAATCCTATTAGTATTATCAAAATAAAAGTGAAAAAATAGAAATGCTAGCATTTGATATTTATGATCCTCTTAGATTAATAATGTTTTTCACTAAGTAAGGATATTTATTCATTATTAAGGATAATGAAATTAAGTAAAAAAAACTATATTAATAGAATGACTTTGATGCTTTAAGTCATATTTAGTTTACAAAAGTAAATTAAGATTTAAAAATTTTAGGAAATTTTGGCAGATAACTTTTAATTAGAGATTTAGAAAAGCTACATATATAATATTTTTTGTTTAATGATATTTTTAATCATGCTGCTATCTCTCCTGATTCTAAATTAATTGCTTTAGTTGGAAATTAATAAGAACCAATTTTGATTGATTTTGAAAGCAACAAATAAATTTCTAATTTTGGAATCAATTATAAAAATAATTACTTTACTGTTGATTGGAATTAAGCTAATTAATATTAATTTGCAACTGCTTGTGAAGATGGAACTTGTAAAATATGAGATATAAAGATGACTAGCTAACCGTTAAAAATTCTATATGCAGATTGTGAAAGCGTGTATAACTGTCAATTCTCTAAGTGTGGTTAGTTTCTTACATTATCTGAAGATTTCTTTTTGCATATATATGATACTTAAAATTATAGTAATTACTAAAGAATAGAGCAATGTGGAAGTATAATAGGATTTGCTTATTCGGAAAACAATGAATAAAACCTTTGAATTGGAGTAAAAAATGAAGAACAATAATTTTTAGTAGAATATCGGAAAAGTAAATATTCTTAATATTGGGGATAAATTTAGGGAAGAAAAGAATAGTTTCAACAAAAGGATTTATTTTAAGAGTGAAAAATAGCAATCTATACTTTTATATTTAAAAATAAAATAAAAATTTATTAAATATTAATTAATAATAATCAAAACTTAACTATATTTAATTTTTCTTTTCTTTTTAATTTATATATTCAAATATATTTACAATTAAAAATATTTATCTTACTGTGCTAGCAAGTTCTATATTTTTAAAATTTTGTTAGTTAATGATTGCTATGCTTCAAAAAAAGATATTGATTTGGGTATTTCTAAATTAAATTATAGATTTTTTGTTTATTCTTAAGAAACTCTGAAGGATAAGAACATAAAATATTTTTCCTTTTTATGTTGAATTTTTGACTTTAAACAATTTGTTAGAAGGAAGATATATAATTAAAAGAATATCTTTAATTTAATAAATTTGAAAAAAATTATCAAAATATTTAAATATAAGCAATTTAAATAAAGATTAAAACTACCTTATATAGCAATTTATCTAAAGAAAATAAATTTTCTTAAATATCAGCTTTTAATATCCTAATAATTTTATATTATTTTTAGTTCTTTAATTTTAGTCAATACATTTTTTAAAATTAAAAGAAATAATTAATTCTCAACATGATATTTAATTCCTAAAATATTTTATTTATATAATATATATTTTAAAGAAGAGATAATTTTAGTGTTTATAATATCACTTATTAATAAATATTTCATGCAATATTTCTAAATAATTATATTAAAAAAAGGAGAATATTTTTTATTTCTAGAATAACTTTTTTTATTTTAATAATTTTTCTATTATAAAAGACACTTATTTAATTATAATTTAAGATTAAAATTTTGTATTTAAAAAGAAATAAATGTTTATATAAAAACAGTTAATTAGATTCTAAGTTTAACCTTAATAATTTTATAAATAAAATGTTAATTTTAAGGTTTATTCTTATCTAATATAATTTAGAAATAAAAATAGGAAGCTTTTAAATGCATAATCTTACATATTTGCATAATATATTGATTTTATTTTTATATAATATTTTCATTTTAGATCTTACTATATAATAAGTAAATATTTATTATATATATTTTAGTAATCATCTACCATTTATATTAAAAATGTAATTATAAGTATTAATGCTTATAAAAGATACTGAAATTAATTTAAAATTAAAGATTTAAAGAAATAAATTTTTAATTTAAATCCTTCTAATTTTTAGTTAATTTTTGTCTTTTGATTTTTAAATTAAAATTAGTTGAGATTCTATGCTACTTTTAAAAGAAATTATTAACTACTTATATAAAATTTCTTAATCTTGATAAGCAAAAATCCATTCAACTAAGAATAAAGCAAATAATACATTTGTGAATCCATAATAGTATTAGTTTGTTAGGTTATTAATTTAATTTTTATGCCTTTATAAAGTAAAATTTTAAATAATATATAAAAGATACAAGAAATTTTATTATGCTAAATTTTCTATAAGAAAGAGGATTTTTTATTTAATATAGGAAGTAAATATTTAAAATTAGAGAATTTAGTCACAAATTTCATTAAAGAAATTAAAAAAAAGTTTTCATTAAATGTAAACCGAATAACTACAAATTTACTTTATTAGAAATTATCTTTTTGAAAGATATTATTAAATGAATAATATTTAGCCATATTTCTTTTTAAATTTTTTAATTCTGAGATTTAAAAATATAAGAATCTAGCTTTATCACATAGAAATTAAGATTAAATTATAATATTCTTATCTTAAATTTTTAATTAATAGTTCTTATAAAAATATGAAATTTGTTTAATACTTTGATGATTTTTAAAATTAAAATAATAATTAAAAATAAATTTAAAATTGTTTTAAATATAAAACAGACTATTATAATTAACTAATACCGTGGTTTTTAAAAAATTTACTTCAAAAATAGTTTTCAGATAAAATTAATTCAATAAAATTTATAAAGATTGTAAATTATGAAAATTTTAATAATCTAAATATTATTAAAACAGTTGAATTTTAATTGAGCTTTAAATAGAAAAACAATTATCAAAATGAAATAAAAAAATAAATTTGTTGCAATATAATTATATTTAGTTATACATAATTAATTCAAAAATGTATAATTTTTTATGATAGTTAAATAATTAAATATTAAGAAAAATTAAATGGAATTATCCAGAGTTCAAATTAGGTACATTATACTAAGAGCTTTTCTATAAACAATTTTATATTTATAATACTAATTTGACTAATATTAATTTATTTTAACATTATAGTAAATTTAAAACTTTAATAATTGAAAAGATGGTGGGAGCTGAGAATGACCTTCGTGACAACACTTTCTGGTTTTATGGCTAGGAACAAGTTCCTTTCCTGTCGCTGAGAAAGTCCCTGGTCAGAGTCATTTTCTGAAGGGAAAACTGTCTTTTAGATTATCCGCTCTTGGTAGGGGTTTGAAGCCTGGCTGTTCATAGGGATGGAGCTCCCTAGCAGCTGTGCCTTGAGCACAACAGGATATCCACGTTATTCCATAAAAAGAGAACGTTGGGTCGTGCAATCGGAAACTCCTTTCCGGTCCAAAAACTTTTTTAGTTTAAATTAATTAATTAAATTTTAGTCTTTAGATAAATTTATGAAACTAGTAATTATTATATAAAATATGGATGTCGGCCGTGGTCGGAAGAACTAGTTGGTAATCTATTGTAGTGTGTACTACATTGCAAGTAATCAAGCACTAGATGCCACCACTGGAAAAGGTGGATAAGCTCGGAAGAGAAAGTCTAACTTGCCCAAAGATTCTCGCTAGCAGTATGAACGTTTGTCCGACAAGCCTTCTTATTAATTACTAATTCTTTTTTGGATCTTATTCAAGAAGACTGGAACATTTGGTTCTAACATCAAGAATAATCTTTAAAAGCAGATTCTCCATTTGGATAAGCAGACGTGATTCATTGGACGAATAAAATGTCAATAAGAAGTATTGGAATACTTTTTTAATATTAAATATTAATATTGAAAGATTCGCATGCTAAGGAGGTGCTACACACTTAATAGTTAAAGTTAAAAATTAAAAAGCTTTGTTAAAGCCTTAGTAGTCAGCCATCTGACCTATTCTATCAGCTTGTCTCTATTAGTTTGTCTTGAATTCCTACTAGGCTTAGTTAGGCGGTGTAGCACTTCATTAGTGCACCATCCTTTAATATTCGGAATGGTTTTGGTCTTGCACTTAGCGTTCCTAATTATTTATCCAACGATTAAGATTTGAATTAAAGAATTTTTTTCCATAAATTTTTCCGCTTTATGTTGGATATATCCTAAATAGTTTTCTAAACACATCTTATTTATTCTTTCTTTAAATTTCGCTTAGTTAGTAGCAGTATTTTCATTGGTGTTATTTATTGCACAAGTAGCATTTTATTCTTTTTTTAAACTATTATTCCTGTAACACTTATTTAATTTAAATTTACTACTTATTTTAAATAAACGTTTACTGTTTATTTTAATTTGAGGCTTCATTTTCTATTTCCATAGGATCTGATTAATTCTGTTAAAACGAAAATGGCGTTAACTGAATTTATTATTAAATTTAAAGAATTATTTGTTCCAGTTTGTTTTCTATTTCTTATGATTATTAATATTGCTTCTCAAGTAAAGACGTTATTAGTTTTTCTAATTTTTCTACTTTATCAGTGAGGTATCTATTTTTAAAAATAAACTCTTTTAATGACTTAGATAATATTTCTATTTGAGTTTGTGTCGGAAGTTTTTTTAATTCTGGATTTCCAAGTGGTTAATGTTCGTCATATCAATCATATTTCTCACTTTCACTCATATTAATTATTTCGCTTTTTTATTTTTTAGAGAATTTTCCTGCTTAAATGTTTTGTTCAAAGTTCTGTTATTCCTAGAAGCAATTTTATTATATATCAATAATAATATTTATTTATTTTAATATTTTTAATTTAATATTTATTTTTATCTTCTGATATTATTTATCTATTTTTAATAGTTAAAATCACATTTTTTAGATGATTATTAATTTGTTTAGATTAAGAAAGCAAATTTTTTTAATAATTAATAGTGCTTAAAATAAATAGAGATTGAAAAATAAAATATCTAATCTTAAAACTAGTTACAGAAATAAAAAGATATTAAATTAAAAGTAAAATATCTTAAAATAGATAAATAAATTTGGTTTTGGGGCGCGTAGCACCCCGTTGGTGCGCAGCTCTTTATAATAAAATTTAACTTTTAATGTAAAAATTACATGTAATAGAATTGCTCAAATTTTAGTCTATTTTTAAATAGTAATGATTTGAAAATTTGAAAATCATCTCAAAGTCTGTAAAATATTAAGCATAAGTATCTAAATAATTTAATCTTCAATTAATTGATTTTAATCAGATAAGAAATTTTTGTGCAATATTTTCTCTAGATTTCCTTTTTTAATTTTTTCTCATTTTTAAATCTTTATAGTTTAACAAATATAAATATAAAATATAGCCATAAGAATAGTAATAAATTTATAGATTTTACTAAAATAATAATCCTTTTATTTAATATTTTACATTTTATTTTGGTTTAAATAGTTTAAAATTTAAATTATTTCCTGTTTATCTTAATTAGTGTTATACTTACTGCTTTCAAAAATTGATATTTTTCTAATATAAAAACCAAAAGGGATGCTTTATTTATCTATACTATAATATAAAAAAGGAAAAGATGATAATTAAATTTATAGTGTGTTGCATTATTTATTGAAATAAAATTATTGAGAAAAATTTAAATAATTAAGCCTTTGTTTAAATAAAAAGTAAACAAAATTTACTAAGGACTTATGGCGCAATGGTAGCGCGGCAGTCTCATAATCTGCAGGTTGGAGTGTTCGAATCCTCCTAAGTCTATTTTTTATAATAAAATAAAATTTATTAAAATTAACTGTTTAAAGAATAAATTAAAAACTAAAGCATTATGAATTATTTATATAATTATGATAATAATACCTAAATACTTGCGGTATAGTTAAAAATGTATCTTTTTAAATTTAAAATTGACCAAATTTTAAAGTGATTAAAGTTAAAAAAAGGTTTTTAAAAAACTAATATATCAGAAAATAAAATAATAGTCATATTATATAAAAATAAATTTCTTAGTTAATTAAATTAAATTAAAATGGAAGGAAGGAAGGAAGGAAGTTAAAAAATTTTAAAGATTTTCTGTTTAAGAAATTTAATTTGTAAGATTTGTTAAATGCTCATGAAATTTTAAGAGAAAGTCGTAAAATTTAGTATAAATCTAAATTTTCTCTAACATAAAATTATTTATTAAGCTGAAAAGCGAACATTATAGAATTTAATTTAGTTTAATTTCTCTAGTATAAAACTAATAAGATAAAGCATTTTTTAAGCTTAGTTATGCTAATATATCTGATTTAATGAAAGATACATAAAATTTTACATGAATCATGCGAAATATCTTCTATAAGCAATAAAAATTTAAAATTAAATTATATATCATAAAAGAGAAAGGATTTATTTTAGTAAAAAGTATATAAAGAATTACAACTAGTAATTCCATTTAAAAAATTCAAAAAGAAAAACCTCTAAGGACTTATGGCGCAATGGTAGCGCGTTCGACTCCAGATCGAAAGGTTGGAGTGTTCAAATCCTCCTAAGTCTAAATTTTATCTTAAACAAATATAGATTTTCATTTAATTTTTATTATTTAGTTTTTTTTATTTATTTAACTATCTAATAGTCTCTTTTATAAGGAGAAAACTGTCAAGAATTTATGTAGACAAGGATGGAAGAATATTTAGAAGGAGGTTTTTTCAAGGGAGTACAAGAAATTTTATTTTAAATTTCATGGAACAAACACTGGAAATATGTATTGAAGGGGTTTAAAATCCCCGGATATACGAGTACTTTAATTTAGTATAATATTATTATTAGTCTCTTTTATAGATTTTATCTCTGATATTTGAATAAATTTTTTTATTACTATCCTAAAAAATTTGAATTATAGAATAATGATTTTCTAGTTTTATGTTATATATTTCATTTTGAAAATTCCAAGATCTATAGAGAACTAGTTAGTCATATTTTGGTATAATTTTGTTAATAAATTTAAGTTTATTTCTTTAAAAATGTTTATACTTTAATGTAAAATTTTTAAGCATTATTCTTTAAACTTTTATTAATAATATTGATAGATTTATCTAAACTTAAATTATAAGATCTTTAAAAAATTTTACTTAGAAAATAATAATAATAATAGGATAAATTAAGTTTAGCAATTATTGAGGATTTTCACCTCTTCATGCTAGACACCAGATTGCTCCGGCGTTAATAATAAAGTTTTAAAGGTCTCTCTTCCTCTCTCCTCCCACTGCTCATGTCATTTCCAATTCTATCTTCATTTCTAATCAGATTTTCTCTTGTAGATGAAACCTAATTAATTTAGGTATAATCTCTCTCTGATTTGTCTCTATTTCATTTGTTTTTCTTCCTCTGCTGAGCTTGTATTCTTCTTTATTTAATCCAATACTACGTCTTGAAATTTTGGAATTTCATGCAGCGTCTTCACAAGTGTTTTGTCGAATTGCAGTAGTAACAATTCTTCACTACTTTTTGTAGTTAACCCTAGTCTTCATGTTGGTCTCTTCAATCATCATTTGATCTCCCCTTTGTTCATCTAGCTTCTTTTCTAAGTTTTCCAGTCTGTAACTCAGATCAGATTGTTTCTGAAGCTAGTTTTGGGATTAGTTTATTTGGTCTTAGGATATGTATCAGAAAGCGCTTATTTCTCTTTCTTAGGACATAAGTCTGGATTCTATTCCTTCTGCTAGGCTGAGTTGTTCAGTAAGCTTCTCATTATCCTTCCTCAGTTTCCTAACTTCTTCCTGGATGTTCAGTACCACTTTGATGAGCTACTCCATGCTCATCTGGCCAGAAGGATTAAATTCTGACACATCCTGGTGATGAGCAGACTTCATCTACTTTCTTGGCTTTTCCTCCGATGTAGGATTTATTACTTGAGTTGCTTTCTAGGATTTCTTTTGCTCTTCATATCCTTTTTGAATTTCAGGTTGTTAAGATTAAGAAGAAGGTTAAGGTTAAGGTTAAGAAAAAGACGACTGGCCAAGATTGGATTCAGGTTTCCTCTCCAACTTTTTGGAGGTGGTGTAGAAACCTCTTTTGAATCCTCCATTTTTTATTTTACTTAGAAAATTAATTATAGTTTAAAATATATAAAAACATTGCTGCTATGAAATTTATTCCAGATGTTTGAATTTTAGTAAAATAAATTAAATAGATGAAGAATAAATAAAAATATTTTCTAATAATATAAAATAAAATATAATTATTATAAACTAATAAAAATAATATAAAAACACTAAAATTATATTTTAAAATCATTATTTAAAAAATCAATTTTATTAAATATTTTTAAATTTAGTATTAAAAAGATTAAGTTTTATAGCAAGAGTTAATTTCAATTTTATTTTATAAAGAAAATATTCAAATATAGAATCCGATTAAGAATACTTTATTACTAAATAATTTATTAATGTTTATAAGAAAAAGAAAAGCATAAAAGTAATTTTATCCTTATTTTATTTCGAGTGGAAATAAATATTTACATTAATTTATATAAATAGTTTTATTTTTTTAATTAAAACTTAATTTATTATAAAGATAACTTTATTCATTCTTAATGCTTGCTAAATTTATTTTTAAGTTGATTAATAAATAGAACTAGATTAAATGAGCCTTTTATTTTATATATTTAGTCAAAAAAATAATTTGTGAAATAGCTTTAAAATAATTTAATTTAATTTAATTAAGGTTGCAAGTAAAAGATCTAGAAACTAGAGAAAGATAAATTAATAAGATTAAAAGAAATTACAAAAGCATTTTTTTAATTATTGATAAAGAAATTAAATTATTATAATATAAAGTAGAAGATATACTTAATTTTTTAATTTTCTTTATATTAAGTTTGTTTTATAATTTCACATATTAATACTTCTATAATTATATATTTCATCTTCACAAGTTTTATTCATAGAATAACCTAATAAAAAAAGTAAGCTAAGTTATTTTTAAATTATTTATCTCTTAAATTATTTTTCTTTATCATATTGGTAATATTTTGTATAAAATAGAGATATAATATTTTTATCGTCTTTTAGATTTTTGTTATATATCATTTTTATTAATGAAATTATATTTAAAATATTTTGCTTATAATTAATAAAATTTAGTTTATCCATTTATCTATTTATCTATTTATTTAAATTTATAAAATTAAATTCAAATTTAGATTAAATGGTAGAAAGAAACTAGCTCAATTTAAATATAATTTATTTTATAGTAAATATTACTTATTAAAAGAAAACAAGATAAATACACATTTTTATAATTAACAAATTGAATGATTTTTTTAATTTAACTTAATTTTTTTATGTTCTTTAGTATTATATTTCAGATTTTTTAAACTTTTAATTTTAAATAATTTCTTTGGAAAATATTAACTCTGTGAATGAATATTTGGTGCAAGTTTATAGAAATAAGTTATAATTAATATGTTTTATCTATTTAAACATTATAATAATATATCATCTTTATTTTTATTTAAATCACCCTTATTATTACTAAAATTTATTTGCGTCATATAATATTAACTTATTATAAAATAAATTTAATTCTATTAAAAACATCAAATTAAGGAGCATTTAAATTGTCAATCTAAAATCGATCTCGTCTTTATTACCTTCATTTATGAAATTATTATTGTTTAAATCTTTCAAAATATTATAAAGTAAATTCTCGATAATTAAAGTGAGCCATTTTAAAGTTTAAAGGATCAGCAAATTTTTTTTCTATAACAATTTCATAAAACTTGTTACTATTAAATTCTTAAGGAATAAATTATTTTATAAATAATTGTCTTTATAGATAACTTTTTTCTATTTTACCTTTTAAATTATTTCTTTATACTGTTTTCACTGTCAAAGCTACAAAATATTATTAATAATAATAAGTAACCATATAATTATGCCTCTATTTCCTATTTAGCAGCAAGATAAATAATTATATATCTATTTATAATTTTTCTACCTTTTTCTTTTCTTTCATTTATTCATAGTAGAACTATTTACAAAGTGATACATGAGTATAGATATAACATTAATTCTTTGAAATCAGCTTTAAACTAGGACTTTAGTATTAAATTTTAGATTTACTTGTCAAATGCATAAACGATTTACAGACTAATGATTTATTTTTGATAATTGATAGCTATTTTAAATTTAAGTTTATAAAGATTGTTCTGAAATAAATTTATTAGAAATATTAAAGGATACTAATGAAGGGATTATACCAAATGACTAATTAAAATTCAAATAAGCACCTTTTAAAAGTCTTTAAATGAAAAAAGAGTGTAAAAGGATATTTGCTTTAATATAAGTTAAAATTAAAATTCTACTTAGAAAGTATATTCAAAATCTAATTTACAAATAAACTACCAAAAGTTAAAAAATCCTTTAGATATTTAGATATTCATATTTAATTATTCTTAAGCTAATAATAATTTACTTAATCAATAAGTAATTTTCTATTAATTTTACGTATAATATAAATTTGTAATATTTTGGAAATGCTTCTAAATAATCTAAATCGTATAAACAAATTAAATAAAATTTTAGCTTCATCATAGTTTGATTAAAATCTCTTTTTATTAAAATAACTTCTATTTAATTATTATTTTGATTTAATTCGCTATTAAAGTATGAATATATTAAAAAATTTAATGTCGGATTTAATAATCTACAGCTACATTAAATGAAACTGGCAAATCCGATATATTTTATGAAGATTCAGTTTGAATTTGGTGATTTCTAATATCTTTATCCTTTTCTTGATTGTTCATATAACTTCTACGACAAATGCAACATGTCATATACTATTTAAATCACTAATCTATGCACTCTTTATGGTAAAAATGTTTACAAGGTAATTTTCTTATTTAAGCTCCGTTTTTAAAATTACTTAAGCAGATGATGCACTCTTGATATTGCTTATTATTACTATCTGAAACATATTCAACTTCTGGAAATTGCAAGTGAATTTTTAAGTATTCGACTAATATTTTATTATCAATATCTTGCATCTAAATTTATTAATCTAAATTATTAAGTTCCAATGGATTGCACTCTTTAACTATTCAGTATAATATAAATGATATATCTATAAGAGCCATTCCTATTGCAAACCACATAGCTGTAGTTATTCTAAATTTCTTATTTAATTCTAGATTTAATTCTATATTTTAAGTTTTATTTTAGTTATTTACTATCTTCAAATTTCAAACTCCTTTCTTTAGTTTTATTTCTGTGCTAAAATTTCGATCAGTAGATATGTTTTTTTGGTATGTCTAAAAATCAGGTAAAACTTCTTCTTCATAATCTTAACTTCTAAAGAAAAGACTTATATTCTTTGATGTTTTAATGGATATTCGAAGAATATCAGTTTCTTCTTATATGTTAAAAACTAATCATTAATATGAGGAAGAAGTTAAATTTATATTATATCAATATCCAAATTCTATTTCTTATCCTTTAATACTACAATCATAATCTAACCAAGGCAATTTACACTAGCATTTACAATTTTAGTCATTATATCCATTGGTGCTACAGTTGTTAAGGCATTTTTTCTCTTAAGAGAATGTAAAAGTTAAATTATATTCTAAGAGATGCTGCTTTTCTCAGTTCAAGTTATTAATAGCAACCATCAAATTTTAAAAAGGTAAATAAACTGTTATATTTTGATGATTTCTGTGCAAGGCTACATTATATCAATCAATAAGCTAAATCTATTATTCTTATTTCTATTCTTTTATACTGGAATTATGCTAAATTGACATCACGCAATTTCATTCTTTACTTATAATATTCATCTCTATAGTCAAATGCTTATACTAGTCAAATGCTTACACAAAAGTCTGACTCAAAGACAAAATAGAACTACTTAAATTAAGGATTTATTAAGTCTAAAATTAATAAAAAAATGGAAATGGAATAGAATATTCGACTATCTAAAAATTAGGCAAGGAACGCAAGAAGAAGAGCTAACAAAGAACTAGAGAAGAAGTAGAAATCAATGGAACACTTATCAAGCTCCTCTTCAGAAGGCAAAGTAATGGTTGGACAAGTTAATGAGAGCACTTCGCTTTCAATTGAAATGGAAAAGATGAAAAAATTAATTTCTAAATATGAAGAAGAAACATATAATCAAGGAGAAAGAATTAGAGAGCTTATGAATAACATTGAGGATCAAAATAACGAACTATTAATTCTTAGGAAATAGCTTATATAAAATAATATTGTGACAGAACAATAGCTCTATACTCAGTCTTAAAATAATTTCAAACAAGGGGTAAACATGAGTATTGAAGTCCTCCCTTCTTAAGCAAAAGATTAAGAAATAAATATAGAATAAAATGTTGATAAAAGTTTAATTAAAAGAATAGAACAAATAGAAAAATTAGTTTTGCCTTAGTTGAATAAAAAAAAATAGACAAAAAATTGTTGATGTTGTAGGTCGAAATATCACTTATTAAAAAATTGTTAAAAATGATAAAAATTGAAAAAAAGAGAAGAAATAAAAACATGAAGGATGTTAAACAAACTTTGAATAACCGACTCAGGAATTTATAAATAGAAATTATTTAGTGGTAACATGGAAAATTCATTGTGGTAGCCACCCACATTCAAAAAAAGGCCGTGGTATACATCCACGTTAAAAAAAAGGCGGAGCGAAATCGGTTGGAATCCCGAAGAACTCCAAAACTCTTAACATTTAGTTTACATTATTATTATTATTAAGTCTAAAATTAAGTAAATTAAAACTACAAGTGCTAAAGGTAATAAGCATGTGCTGTGATTGAAACAAGAATAAAAGTTAATAAAGCATAAGACATTTTTTATTAAGTCTATTTTAAAGCTTAATTTAAACAATGTGTTTACACATTAAGTTTTAATAGTCTAAGAAATGTTTATAGCTTCTACATGCTAAATTAATTATAATTAAAGTATTTAGCTTAATAACTTCTATTGCTTAAGCTTTCTGAAATTATTTTAGCATCATTACCATCAAATTAAATCAATCTAAGAAGTTTCAAAAGTATTTTGCAAAGCGTCAGAATTATGTAGAAACATAAAAGAACTAGAGTAGATACAGGAAAAAAAAATCTAGCAAGATATTAAAAAAATAGAAATAAAATTGAAAGAAATAGTTATAATAATAAATATTGTTGAATGATTATAGCAAAATTATAAAATAAAATATAATAGTTAACTATATTTTAAAACTAAGAAAGGCTAAAATAAAGTTATTAAAATATTATTTTATGATATTTTAAGATAGATCATAACTTCTATCTCAGTATTAAAGAAATAAAATAATAAAATAAAATTTAAGCTTTAGTAACGAAAAAGAAGAAATAGCTTAATCTTAGTAAATTGTTAGGGATCTCAACTCTAATTATTTTAAATATATCCCATTTAGTACCTGAAGACTAAATATTATGAAAATGAATTTATTATATTAAAAGAAATATAAAATTATTAAATTTATTTAAAACTTAAAATAGTAATTAAAATTAGATATAAAAAGAAGAATAGGAACTACTGAGAAAATTATAAAAGAATAGATAGTGACAAGAATAATTAATGAAGAGATAAAATTTAAATTAAAAAGGATAGTCGTTTAAATTGTATTAGCTCAAGATATTATTTAACCAGAAAGAAAATTATTGCTATTTTACATATAAATAATAATAAAAATATTTTTTTAAATAAATCGCATTTTGCTTATATCTTATTATTATAAAGGTGATATATAGCAATAAGTAATAAAGGAATATATATCTAATTTTAAAGAGGATGATAATAATGACTATTTATAAATGAACTTAGGCTTTTAAAAATTAAAGAGCGTTACTTATTTCTTAATTAGAGATATAATTTATTAGTTTTATGAAAGTATTTCTAAATTTCTCAAAGTGTTATTTAAAAAAGAATAAATTTTAAATAAACAAACATAAACAATTTAAAGATAATTAACTTAATTAAAATTATTCTTAAAAAAAGTATGAAAAGGTTAAAAACAATAGTTTTTTAATTAATGAAGATTAAATTTTTATTATTTTTAAATTAAAATTAAGTTAAATTTTTTTTGGACTTTCTATGAAATTTATAGTTATCCGCTGCTACTATGTCCTTAAGTGAAATATTAAATTTTAATTTTCTATTTATAAAGAATAAGTTTTCTAATTTGCTAATTCTTCTATGAGATACTTAGAAGAATAATTACAGGGTGGCAAAACTTAATAACTTATATACTTTTATTAACTTAATTTTCTTTTTAATTTTTTAAATAAAAATATTATTCTTAAATTATTTAATTCTAAAATTGAATGATATATCTAAATTAATATTTATTTTCTTTTATAAATTTTTTCAGGTTGAATTAAAAATAAGTATTAACTAATTTTCTCTTTAATTTTTAGGTGTAAAACTTCTTAAAGATTTATTTATTTCTAAATGTTATGCTTATTAGATATCTCATATTATAAATTTTACACAGATCTTTGCTTTAATTTAGATTCTTTATGCTATAACATTTTTAAATTAAGATAGTCTAGTCGAATCTTTTAAAAAATTGTTAAAGGAAACAATTAAATTTAATCTTTATATCACCATTTGTATCCCTTTATCTTTTCTAACTCAATGCTTAACTACCTATTTTAAAATACATAAAGTTAATTTTAATTTTAAATCGATATGTCTTTAATTACAAGTATGTTTAAAAATAATTGAATTTATACAAAAAAAGAAAAGCTTTAGATATATTGTAACTTTCCTAATTCAAATAAGACCTTTAACTATTAAGGTTTTTTAGAAATTTAATAATTAAGAGCTTCTTAATCTACTGCCAGCTAAATAAATGTTTCTTATTTCTTTCCTACTAAATCTCATTTTCATTTATTGCATTAAATATCTTTACATTTTAAAATTTAAGACTTTAAATAGTTAGTTTCCTTAAAATTCCTTGCATGCATTAAATTTTATTTAACTAAGCAAATACTAACTAATAAATTTTAATGCTAGTGACTGTTTATTAGTTTCTATTTTTATTCTTCTAAATGATTAATTACTTCATTTTAGGAATTTTTTCATTTTTTGTAGAAGGATTTGTAATTTATAGTAAATAATAAAAATTAAGGAGATGCTATTAAAATTAATTTGGCATGATACTAGCACCCATATCGTTTATGTAGACTCATTATAGCATTCATTCAAAGACTAATGAAGAAATTTTTGAGGTTTAAGGTTTAATAATCTTAGATATATTCTCTCCAAAAAATAAATTAAGTCAGACAGCAAAAAAATGAACACGGAGATATATAGAGTCCAAAATATAAAGAATAGTAAACTATATGATTGATAAAATGCATATATTCTGCAATAAGGCTTTTAATTCATAGATCCAGGAACATCAATAGATAATATGCTGTAAAAAACATCTCAACATATTTAAATATCAATTAAAAAAACTAAAATCAACAAAATATGAAACAAACTCCGATTAAGTTAGGAATAAAATTAAATTAACTGTGCAGTAAATTTTATCATAGGTAGAAAAATTTGATTCTAGATTTATCTTAAACTTTTTAATAAAGCAATGCTAGCTAAACAAGGAGTTATTCAACTAAAGTTTATAAATAAAAAGGAAGAAAAATAAACTTTAAAAACCAAGATGAGTAACAGGAAGCTAAATTGAAAAAATTAGCTTGGAGGTTACTTAAGCGAATCTCTATTTGTTAAATTCTTAAAAAGTTATAACTATATCATGAAATTTAAAGACGAAGAATTAAGTTTTAAAGGAGAATTAGTAACTTTTGAACTCATAAAGACTATAAATTTAACGAAAATAAAATAAAAGGAAGCTCTCTTCTTCGTTTGCTGCTTAAATATCAGCTCAAAAGTATTAAATATATAATGAAGGAGAATAAACTAGATCTGATGCCGATTTCTAAATGAATTTAGATAAATTATAATTAGCAGTTAGGAAAGTTTTAAATTCCGCCCTAATCTCATTTTAATAAAGCTCAAGAAATCTATTTAAGTTTACAAGTCAGATTTTTTTTAAAATAAATAAAATCAAAATAGAAAAGCTTCATGAGCTTAGTTAATTAGCTAAATAAATATTTTAGGATTTAAGTTTAAGAGCTTTGGAAAGCTTGATTTAATTTAAATCAAAAATTAGAAATGTTTAGCAGTGATAACTTGATCTTTCTTCTTCAAAATTTTAGACACTAAAAAGATAAATTTAGCTTTATTGTCTACCTCACAAATGAAGCTGCATGTTAGACAGGAATCTATGAGTAGAATTTTGAGCAAGTATCTATAACCTTATTATCCAAAGTAAAAATGGAAGCTTTCTTTTTTATTTTAGAAAATTGTAGAAAAGTAATAGCAAATCTTAAGCAAAAGACTTAAAAAAATTTGAATATATATCTCTTAAATTTTATATAAAAAAAGCAACTAAAATAAAGATCTTAAATTTTATTTTAGTGCTTTTAACAAAAAAATTCAACATTTAAATAAAGATCATTTAAAAGTTTGAATAGCTTAATTTATTTCACTCTAGATTTAAAGAAAGGATTTTCAAAATATTATGCAACTGTATAAATCAAAAATTTTAAGTTAATTTAAAGATAAAAAATAAAAATATAAAAATCAACCTGCTAAAAATTAAGAAAATAATCATTATTAAATTTATAAAAATAATAAAGTTCTAGATATTGAGCAAACGTAAATAGACTATTAATGTGCTTAATTTTAAATTAGAAATACTAAAGAATAATTTTTAATCTAAAGATACCAGGTAAAGATAATTTATTATTGAGCTAAGTGATTGAAGCTTTTTATAAAACTGCTTAAATATTTATTCTATTAAATCGCTAATAAATTCTTTAAGTTAATTAATTATATCTATTTAAAAGATTTAGGTAATCTATTTAATTCTAATGTGCTTAGAAATTCCTATTTATTAAAAATCAGAATAATAAAAAGAAAATATTATATTATTATATTTAAGCCTAAATATAATAAATTATTTGTTTAAAGTTTAAATAAATTTTAAATTCTTAAATTTTATATATTTATCATATATCAAATATATCATCTAAAATAAAAGATTTAATAATTGAAAAGATGGTGGGAACTGAGAATGACCTTTGTGACTAAACTTTCTGGTTTTATGGCTAGGAAGAAATTCCTTTCCTGTCGCTGAGAAAGTCCCTGGTCAGAGTCATTTTCTGAAGGGAACGCTGTCTTTGAGATTATCCGCTCTTGGTAGGGGCTTGAAGCCTGGCTGCTCATAGGGATGGAGCTCCCTAGCAGCTGTGCCTTGAGCACAACAGGATATCCCCGTTATTCCATAAAAAGAGAGCGTCGGGTCGTGCAATCGGAAAGGAGTTTCCGGTCCAAAAACTTTTTTAGTTGAAATTAATCTAAAATAAAGGATTTATTTATAAGAATAATTTTTAACTAGATTTTTAGATATTTAACTAAATCAGTAGTCATTTAAGGAACTAATAATGCTAAATATAAACTTTTAAAATTTTATTTTACTACGAAAGTTTAATAGGTAAGAAATGAGAATTCCAAACTTTTAATTAATGTATAGTATTAGATACTTTTATTATTAACTCTTTTCTTCGGAAAGGTCTAATTTAAATTAGCTTTTTCCATTTGTTTCTGCATTTAGAAACTTTCTAGGATAATAAAAACTTTAAATGTATCTTTTAAGAGTACTTAATAAAGATTAATAATAATTATATATCACATTAAAAGAAAAATCTACAATATCAAATAAAGCTTTGATAAAACTTACAAAATCAAATAACTTTTACTCTTTAGCTTAAATGCACAACTATACTAGAAATTAATTATATAAAAGATAAAAAGTATACTGATAATTATATATCTAATAGCTATTTTTAAGTTCTTCTTTAAAAATATTAAATGTACTATAATAGATATAATTTTATATTTTATTTAGCTAAAACCATATGTGATTTTTATTTGTGAATTGTTAATTTACAATGTAAATGTATTTGTTTAAGGATCAAATTAAATGAGGCATTTATTCCTTTGAAATATTTTTATGATAAATTGATATTATTTTTAATAAAAAGATTTATTTATTAATAAGCATTAAACTCCTATGAATTCAAGTATTCTGATTAAAAGACAGTGCTATATGAAATTAAGACTTTTTTATCTTTAGCATGATTAAATTATAGATAGCTTCTAAATCATTTCAGCAAATATTTTCTTGATTTTTCATAATACTTTCTCAATAGTACTTTTTAATCTTAAATATTATTCTGGTTTTTTAATTACTAAATTTGATAGATAATGCAACTTTAGCATCTTTTATATAGATATTTAATGATATCATTGTTTATTTCTCTTTATCTAATTTTGAAATTGAATTCTTTATATTTGCATTTGGTGTGATTATAATCCTTTCTTTCAATTTAATAAACCAGTTATCTTTATTACTAAAATACTAAGTCTATTTTTATAATTCGTTAATCTTCTTTTAAGTTGAGTGCTAGATTAATTATTCTGTCTTTAATTTAATTTAATTTTAAACTAAAAGAGTTTTTAGACTGCAACTTCTTGCAGTTTAACGACTCCAACACTCCCTTCATAGGATAACGGGGATATCCTGTTGCTGTCGAAAAGCAGCTGCCAGGGAGCTCCATCGCTATGGGCAGCCAGGCTTCAAGCCCCTACCAGGAGTGGATAATCAAAAGGAAGGCGTTCCCTTGCAAAGGTTGACTTTGACCAGGAACTTTCTCAGCGACAGGAAAGGAATTTGTTCCTAGCCATAAAACCAGAAAGTATGATTCAGAAGGTCAATCTCAGCTCCCACCATCTTTTTAATTATAACTATTAAATATTAAAAAGAAAGATTTTTCTTAGATTCAATTTATATTCAGAAAATTTTGAAGTATTTGGACTATAAATAAATTTAATATTTTTTAACTATATTTCATATAATAATAATAATATCATTTAATATGTCTTTACTATATTTTCATATAGATAATAAAACTGTTTATTTTACATCTAATTCATCATTCCTATTTTATTCATTGCTCATGTTCTTTTTCTCTTTCTTCTTGTTCTTGTTCTTGTTCTTCTCCTTCTACTGCTACAACTTTATTCAAATCGTTCTGCCACTGTAGTATTTCCTCATTCCACTATAGGATTTCAATTCTTCTCTTCAATAATTGTTAATGGAGCTTTTAATTCTAAAATCTATTTCTCTTAGCTGTTTTTAAGTAGGGAAATTAAGAGTAAGATAACTTTATTTATATATTAACATTTTTATTAGATCTTAATTTTTAAAGTCTTTAAATTCCTAAATTGAATTTTGCAGAGCTTCACATGATTCAATATGAACAAAGCTATCTAATTCTCCACATATGCAAATATCAGAGTATTTGATTTTGAAGTGTCTTTGTTATAAGTCGTATTAGAAATTATAGCAAAAGGTTCTAAATTTATAAATAGAAATTATTTCTCTAATCATAAATTTATTTAGTTTCGTATATGTATAAAATGGAAACTATCTTGTTTCTTTATTAATATCTTCAAAGTAAAAGTGTGCAGTTTACATTGATCTCATCTTTTCTGTAGCATCTTAAAAGAACTTCTCTTAGATTTTGTTATAAGCTTTACTCAAAAATAATTTGCTGTCTTCAATATTCTATACATCTATTTCAAAAAGTTAAGTTAATTTCTCCAAGTTTTTAAAATATTTCAGATTAGCTATTTTTGTTTTGTTAAATAAAAAGGTAATATCAGAGTCAGGATTTGTTTATATTTCTTATCATAATTTTACGTAAAACTTTAAATATCTCATTGCTATGTAGTACTCAAAAGGTAGTCAGTTCAAATCAATAAAGTATGATTCATTAAACGTTGAATTTGGACTTTAGAATGCATATCTTGCTACTTTTCTTTAACTAATATGTATGTTTCTTTATTTTTCCAATGCCCCTTAAAATCGTCCATGGAATAACTTCTGAGCCATATTCTGTTTTAGGGAGTAAAAAGATTTGAAAAATCTACTTAAAGTTGTAAAAAGTGATATTCTAATATTTGGACAATTATATCAAGGATCCATTAACACATTTCTTATATTTTTACACTATTTATTTGCAATGGACTTTATAATATTCGTTTTCATGGAAAGTATATCCTAAATAAGTTATCCTCTTAGATCTTTTAATTTCTTAATTATTCAAACTTATGTTAACATTAATGTCTTCTTGTTTTTAATTCTTAGTTTTAAAGCATATAGACTCACACTCACTAACATTTATGCTCAGTTTTACTCATCTAAATACTTTACACGTTGCTTTAATCAATAGATTCATATTATTTTCATTAGAAATCAATAATAAATCATCTGCCCAAGCTTTAGTAACAAATACGCGTCCACAGATTTTAAAGTCAAATCGTTTTTAATAAGTTTCTAAGTATCTGATAACAATATCGTAGAATATAATAGCTAGAACTGGACCATGGGAACTTCCTTACAATACTCCATTACTATACTATAAATTTCTTGAAAGAGTACCATTTAAAATGAATCTAATATCTAGATTAAGATAAAATGATTCGAAGCAATTTATTAGGACAAGAGGTAGTTCTATTCTGCGTAAATGATGAAACAATAGTCTTCTGTTAATAGTGTCAAACATCTTTTCTACATCTATAAGAGTTGTAAGTAAGTGCTTTTGTTTCCCCCATCTTTTGTGTAAATCAATAATTGATTATAAAGTTCAGACATGATGCATTGCTTGTCTACTCTTTAGAAATCCTTATTAAGAGGGGTGTATAATTTTACGCTAATAAATATACCCATAGAGTCTTTAAGTTAGTACTTTATCATATATTTTTAAAATTACATTTATGAGCGCAATTGGTCTTCAATTTTTTCAATCGCTCTTTGATTCTTTCTTGTAAATTGGAAGAATTCTTACTTATTTAAGTTAATCAGGTATTTTTTACTTTCTCAACATATATTAATGAACTTTAACAATACAAAATGAAATTCCTTATTAACGTATTTAATAAGTTCAGCTTTTATGCCATCTGCTCCTGATGATTTATTATTCGCTAGTCCTTTTATGGTTTCCTGAATTTCTTTAAAACTAATAAGATCTAATCCTTACAAATAAGAAGCCTATTATTCTTTTACAAAGGTACAACTTTTGAAAATATTATCAATCCTTTAATTGCTGCTTTTTAGTTCTTCTTCATCAATAATCTTATGCTTGTCAAAAACATTACTTTCCCAACTATTAATAAATTAAGCAAATCCTTCTTGATCCATATGCATATAGTTTCTTTTCCTCGGGTTTAAAAATTTCCTTGCTTATTTAAACATTTTTTAAGGAGACTAATTCATTAATTCTCTGTTTTTCTTAGCCTATTTTTACTTATATTATCATTAAATATTTCATATAGAAATAAATTTGCTTTTAACGCTTATTCATCAAACATCTTGAAGTATTTCTTGCTCATCTATATCTTTTACTTCCCTCAAATGCTTGCTCATTTCCTCATTGTTACTTATATCTTTTCGTTTTTCTACATCTTTGCTAAGGTCATCTAAATAGAGTTGTATTTCCTTTAACATTTCATCGTTTTAATCTAGAATATCAATTCTTGTTTAAGTACTTTTTCATGAAATTTCTTAATTTTTAAATCAACTTGCTAGAACTGTCCTTTTTTTTGAAATTATGATTGAAGTAGCTTTTATTACGGATAAGAGTTTAATTATATAATAGTTTTTTAATTCTTTAAATTAATATTTTGAAACCTTTGTATTTAAATACAAATTTTCAATTAATAGCAGTAAAAATATTTTGAACTAATATTAAATTAATGAAAAGTAGCTAAATCTTATAAAATTTAATTTTCGCTTTAAATCTAAATTATCTATTTATTTAATCCTTTTATTTTTAATTCTTTAGCTATTTTATTAAAATTCTTATGATTTATATAATTTAATTTTTACTTAAAGTTAATAATTAAAATTTAAATAATTTATAGTTAGCTAATCCCTTCTTAATCATATAATAAAAAATTATATTAAATTTATTTTTTGCATTATCTTAACTAAATAAATAAATTATATATATTTTACAGTGTAAAATAATTAAAAGGTATTTATTTAGAAGAGTTTTAACATTATAAACTAAGTTTTTAGTTATTTACTTTAATAAAAATTAGCTTTTATAATAAATAATAAATTTTAGCTTTAACGATTATGCAATTAATGCTTAATCATATAGTAAACTAATTAGACTACTTTTAATGAGTTTTTAATTAAAGTTCTAGCAAAATAATATTTTATAAGTTATATAATTTGATGGTTAAATCTAAATAATTTAATATATTAGCATAATATATTAAATCTCTTTAATATAGGAAAATATTGATTATCCTTATTATTAAATATTAAAAGTATCTAATAAGTTTATTTAAATAGAAATATTAATTTATTTAATGATAAGCTTTTAATAAAATAATTTAAATTTAGAGTTATTATACATATTTATTAATTATTAGTTACTTATATCAATATTTTAAAATATAGTAATCAAATAAAGATTATTATAATGCTACTGTTCTGTCAAAAGTAAATAAATTATATCTACTCTAAATATTATGCATAAGAAAAGCTTTTAATTGTAAACAACTATTAAAACCAACATGAGATATAATTTATGGTCTAATGCACTAATGATAAAGTTAATTAATATTAATTTTATTTATTATTTTTAAATGACACTAAATATGCTTTAATTAAGAAAACTTAAGTATTTTCTTTTCTTAGTATGAAATTACTAGAAATTATTTTATACTTTAGTACTAAAAAAATACTTATATATTATAATTTACATATCTATAGCAATTTATTATTCTTGCTTTATTTAGTTTAATTAATACATTTTATATTTCAAATCTTAAATATGTTGGGAATTACTTTTACATTCCATTCTAAAATCAAATATAAATGGGACAGAAATAATCAACTAAAATATTAAAGAAACCAAAACAACCAGGAATAACACAAATTGTTAGCAGTAATAAGCCTAAAACGTTCTATGCAAAGGAAAAATAGTTTTCGAAATGTTTATACCTGAGAAAGGTACTTAAGAACAAAAAAGACAACTAAACTCTATATCATTTAATTCCTTTACTCCTAAATAAATACGAAATTTTAGTAAACATTTGTTATAACAATCCTTATTACTTGCTTCTAAATAAATATAGTAAAGACACTAATCCAAAATACGTAAATATTGTTTACTTGCAAGTAAAAATTTAAGAGGAAGATCAACATTTTATTGTTCTTGGATTGTTCAATGATGTTCCTAAAACTAGTGAAAATTTCAGAGTTTTATGTACTGGAGAGAAAAAAAATAGCAATTAAAAACCATTACATTATAAAAACTGCATTTTTCATAGAGTTATTCCAGATTTTATGATTTAAGGAGGTGATTTTACAAATTTTAATGGAACAGGAGGAGAAAGTATCTATGGAACTAAATTTGAAGATGAAAATTTTATTTACAAACATGATAAAGCTGGAGTTTTATCAATGGTAAATGCTGGAAGAAACACTAATGGAAGCCAATTTTTCATAACTCTTGCATAATGTCCTTGACTTGATAATAGACATGTAGTTTTTGGAGAAGTAATTGAAGGAATGGATGCAGTTAAAGCAATAGAAAGTTAAGGATCATAATCTGGTAATACAACGACAAGAGTTGAGATAATTGATTGCGGTCAGTTTAAATGAGAAAAATGATTGATTTAAAATTAAAATTAAATCTAATAAAAAATATTGTTTCTTTTTATTTTTATTTAAGAAAATTAGTTAATTATTTGGAAGTATAATCATTTTGTTTCTATTTCTAAATTTTTTTATTTTTTTTAAATGTGAAGGAGGGAAAACGTAGAAAAATTAAGCATTATTAAAAAAATTAAATTTGATAGAAATAATATTTTTAATAAAGTTGTAGATATGTATTTTATTGTTAAAAAATGAAAAATAAAGCAGCAAGCTTGAATATCAGTAATAAAATATTATCCTTTAAATTTATTTTGTACAATTTAAATTTGGAGGTTTCAGGAGTAGTGCATGATCTACACTTTGATGCAAATCACTAGCATAAATGCAGCAACCTGATTCAAAGTCAAATTGAATTATCCGGCTTATCTTAGGTAAGGGCTTTTAAGACAGATAGTCAATAGTGATGGAGCTCCCTGACTGCAGATATCCAAATATCAATTACATTTCCCCACACAAGCACTTGTAAACTTTAGTATTTAAAGACCGTATATTAGGAACGGCTAATCAAGGTATAGAGATTTCGATCAGAATAGATCAAACAATTTTAGTTTAAGAAATAAATTTATTTTGTAAATTAATTAAAAAAATTAAATTCAAAATTTTAACTTGATCAATCAAGTTATAAAGAAATTAAAAAAATAAGAAAATAGAGGAAAAAATGGAGTTTAATATCAGGACAGCATCTTATCAAGGTAAAAATTAAGAAGGCTAGAAGAAAAACCAATTTCATTTAAAAATAAAAAATAGGCCTTAGAATAATCAAGCTCTTCATCTCTTTTCTTGAGAAAGCGCAAGGTTGATCCAGAAATTTCTTGAATGGAAAATGAATGAGTTGAGAAACTAAATTAGTTATAATCGAATAAGAAGAAACTATCTATAATCTGGCAAATTAAATTAAAGAAATTCTTACTAGCTAAGAATAACTCAACCTTGAAAAAGATTAGCTCAAGACAATATTAGTAAAAAATAAATAAATCACAAGATAATAAATTAGTTCCTAATCTTAACTGGCTCCATCCTTAGTTGTATTAATGTAGATTGATGATTAAAAAAATAATTTAATAATCTCTCAATTCGAAGAAAATAGAAAAGAAACAACTTAAATAAACACAATAATTAAAAAAATTGAAAAATTTTGAATATAAGAGCTCAAAACAAAACAGAAAGAAAAAATTCTGATATTGTAGATCTAATGACATATTCTAAGAAAATGTAAAAGATTTAAAACCATACAAAAACTGAATAATAAAATCATTAAGAATTTTATCGAGACTTTATGTGACAAATGAAGTAATTTATAAAAGAAAGATATTTTAGAATTTTACCACGGAACCAGTTCATGAGATCTTCTCAATAAAAAAGCCTAGGAACCAATCATGCAAAAAAAATTGTAGCAGCTGCGACCAGTTTTCAAGTCTTGTGATTGGCAAAAATTTTATTAACAATTAAGTATATTATATTATATTATTATTATTAAAAAAATTAAGAAATAAATGATTTAAAAAAAGAAAATATATAAAATTGAAACTGCTCAAAATGGCAATCTGGACATTATTTAAAATAAGTTATTTTATCAGCAACATTTTTCATCATTATTGACTTTCTAATGAATTTATCTTCACTAAAGTCATCTCAGTTTCTTTGATTTATTTTTCTTATTATTTCAAAAAATATTTCACGTCATATTCTTCTGTAAATTTCTTCATACTAGTTGCAATAGAGTCTCTAGAATTTATCGTATTCTTTATGTCAGCATTTTTTCTTGAAAATCAAAAATTTTAACAATTATTGTACAAATGTCACTTACTCTTACAGTAATAGAATCTCTTACTTACTTATCTGATTGTTTTCATTTAATAACCTCTTTTTATTCTATCTCCATCTATTTGTCAAATAAATTATGTTTGCGCTAATATTCTTTTGTTTAATAACTCAAACTCTTATTTTTAATACGATATGTCTAAACTTTATTATTTCTTATCTATGTTAAGTTTATGTTCCAATATACTTGGAATTTCCTTTCCAAATTAATAATTCTAATCTCTAAGTTATCTTATCAAGATGTAAACAGTTTCTTAGTTCTTAATTTTCCTACTTAAGTACTTTAATCTCTTCCTAAAGACTGGATATTTCAAATACTAACTGTTAAATATTGATTTAATTTTTTATTATCATCGACAGAGATTCTTTTCCTGCTATTATTATAGACTTCTTTCTTTTTATTATTTTAGGAGGTGATCATTATAGTACTAAGTTCTTTATTGGCTTTGTAAGTGGAGAGAAGAAAGAATCTTACTATTTTATTATGTCTGTTTTTCTCTAGAGCTTTATTTCTTCTTTCTTAAGAAAAAATCGGCAAAAATATTTTAAAACTCAATTTAGGTTGCTTTTTAATAGGAAATAAGAGATAATAGTAATCTATTTTAATAAAAATAAAACTTAGATTATAGATCACATAATACTTCAAATGATGCGAAACTTTTTTCTTTTGATATAATATATCAATTTTAAATCTACTTGTCCTTGCAGATCCCAACAAAGATCATCTTCTTCATTGAATTTTTTTTTATTTTTAAATAACTCATGAAATAAGTCTAAATCTGTTTTCGAGTTTTTTCCAAATTTTTCATCCTTCTTCGAATTTATAGAAATAATTTCCAATTCTTCCAAAAATCTTTTGAAAGTTGAAAATAAACCAAAATAAAGACAATAATAGATTGAGATAACTCTTTCATGTAGATATATAATTATCTAAAACATTCTGCTTAATTGAGAAGGTAGGAATGAGGTCCTATATCGCATGAGCCATCCATAATTATAATTAATTTTGTACTATATATAAATTTTCCAGTTTAGTAAAACATAATAGCATAATTACTTATATAATAATACATAAAAACACAAAAAATAAATGTTTAAGATATTTTTATTTTACTAGTCATACTTACCATAAAATATATTAAATTATTTCCAATAAATTAATAAAAATAATCAATTTTAAATAAGAAAATAACAATATAAATTAGTTATTTAACTCTGTAAAAATCATTTTATCTCATAGGAAAATTAATTATTTTTAATACTCTTTTTCAAAAGGTTAATTAATAACTGATGTATTTCTTTAGTAATTAATAAATTTTCCTCAGTTAATCAATTAAATTTTTACTGATAAAATGTAATATTAAACTTAATATGAGGATTAAAGGTTTAATTAAATCTTTATGATATCTCAAATTTCTATAAGTATAGAAAATAATTTTCAAGACTATTTTATTTATATGCCAAGCCTTATTAAAAAAAGAATAATTGAATAGTGGTAAATTTAAATTAAATTGACTGTGAAAAAAAATCAAGATATGAAAATACTAAACAATGTAATTAAAAAAATGATTAAAGAAAAGTATAAAATTTTTTATAATACAAATAAAATAGTTAATGCTATCATTTTATTTATAAATAAAAAATAATTCTAATAAAGTTAGCAAATATTATGATTTATAAAATAAAAAATTATAAAACAAATTAAGTAAAAATAAATAATTTTCAGAGAAAAATGAAAATAATTGATACTAAAATATCTATTAGTTTCTAAATAAATAAGTATAAATTTTAATGATAATATATTCGTTATTTTATTACAACTGCTTAAAATTATTTATGGAAATTTTAATATTATTAATAAAGTTTATTAATAAACTATTTGTTTTTATTATTTTTTTATTTTTATTTTAAAATACAAATTTAAATGTATAATAAAAGAAAATAAAAATGAGATAAATAATAAAATAAAAAAATGTTAAAGTAAATTAAGAACTTGTATAACTTCGAAATGAAAAAGAATGTATAACTTTTAAAATTTAGAATTATTATATCTATTTACTTTCTAATTTTTTAAAATTTTATTAATCTAAATGAAATATAACCTTTCATTAAATATTATTAAAGTTCATAATTTATTATAAAATTAAAAATGGAATCTAAGAAATAATTCCCTTAAATTAGTCTTCTAACTAAACATCAGAAAACTTTATTAAATTTTACTCGTTATAGGCTAATAACAAAAAACTATAAGATATAACGCAACAAATAATTCAGAAAAAAACAGCCTTGATATAAAAGTTAACTAACTCTAAAATAATAATAGAATCCTAAATATATAATGGGTCTAAAAGATTATTTCGCATTATTTATTAAAAAAATAAAAGAAAAGAAGAAAAATATAAGAAATTCAAAATCTCAATTGAACGAATCAAAGACAAGTCATAACTAAAGTCATGAATGATTCACTGGGGATTGAGCAACCAAACTAAAATATTAATCAAAAACAAAAATATAAGATAATAATCAAAAAAGAAGAAAATATCAATTATGTGCTGATTTTTAAGAAGGTAAGAATATTTAAGAAATTGTTTGAAATACCAAAAATTGCAAAAAAATGAAAATAAAAAATTCTGAAAAAAAATAATCTAAATTTTTTATTTTTTTTAAGGTGATTGACATAAAAAAATGATTGGTGGAGATCATTTACTCTAACAACTAGTAAATATTCAAAAAGAAGAGTCAAGTAAATATTAGGAAAGGAATGGGATTGGAAAAAAATACCATCGGCGAAGAAATGATAAATTAGCAATCATAGGTATGCTATTCATAATATGAATCTGAAGAAGAAATGAGCAATTTCAATGATTTTTACTAGAATTCTCGAAATTATTTTTAATTAATATGCAATAAGCCAAGTAAAGGAAATTTTACATAATAAATTACTCTATACTATTTTAATAAAAAAGATATTTGCTTTTTTATATTTTATTAAACAAACTTTTAATATGATTATATCAGTTATATCCAATTAACTAAGATTAATAATTTTATAAGTTTTATATTTTTTCTAATAGTCTCCTTATTAATATAACTATTTTATAAATATATACATTAATGAAGCTTTTTTAAGATAATTTTTTACTCTGTTTTATATTTTTCCTAAGTTAATATATTAAAAAAAATTTAATATAATTATCTTCTGTTAAACCAGCATATGAACTAATAATAAGAGTAGTAATTTTTTATAATTCTGATTACTTTATAAACAATAGAAATAAATAAGCAAATAAAATTTTACAGCCAGAAATAAAAAGCTAAAAAATAAAATCGTAAGAATTATAATAGGATAAAAATAAGTAAGCTTTTATAACTTAGTCAAGCATTTTTTAGTTAGATAAAGATATAAATTTTTATAAGAAAACTTAGTTTCATATTTATTTAATTATTTATAAATAAATTTCAATAACTAAATTCGAATTAAAATATTTAAAAAATGTTGATAGTTAATTATCTACAAAAATAATTTTATGAAGTCAATAATTTATATTCATTCTTGAAAGAAAAATTATATTATTAAAATTTTTTATCCTTTTTTATTAAAAGTCGGCTAGAATAAAAAATCAAAAATAATTAAAAAAATAATTATCTTAGTAAAGTAATCATTATGCAATTATTAAGATAATTTTGACAAAAAAATTCAGAATAAATTTTAACATTTTTTAGTAATACAAACTTTGAAAACATGCTTTATAGTAAATAAATTATCACATATGAAAACATATTTCAAAGTTTTAGTATGTCCTTAATATAAAAATGACTAATAGTAAGTATTATAAAGATAAGCTAAAACATAATTTATTAATTAGAAACTGAAAAATATAATGGTAGAGAACTATTTTTGCATTTTTATTTAATGTAAAAGTATTTTATTATTAGATTTATTTTTATATATAGCCGTTTATTCTCTGAATAATAAAAAACTATCTTAAATAAGATCTCTTTTTGAGGAAAGATATCATCACTAGTATTGCAATACTTCTTGCTTTTTTCCAAAGTCAAGATTCTTGCATTAAACTGTTCATAATTATTTCCTGTAATTCCTTGGCTTCTTTGTTATAAACTCAAAATTCTATTTCTATCTCTTTCTTGTCTTTATTAATGTAGAAGTTGAGCTAATTATGAAAATTTTTAGTTTAAAGAAGATGTAGATTGAAGATGATGCTTCTGGTTTTTTCTCTTGCTTTAAGGGTAAAAATCCATCTTGAAATCTTCTAGCATACGCTTTTATAGACTTTATTTATTACATTTAATAAAAGTGATTAAGATAAAATAATATAGCTAATAATTATGCTGTAAATTAGATTAAAAATGTTTCCTTATTTTATATAATAATTAATATAATTAATTTAATATTTATTTAACTCTTTATAAAATTAACTTTTGCCTTTTTTACAGATAATAACTTCATTCTTTTTATATCTTGTGGTTTTTTTTTAAAAGCCAATGAATGAATAAGTTTATTATGCTAAATAATTAATATTTTAAATAATTTTTTCAAAATAATTTAATTTATTATTTATCAAATTATAACAATTAGATAAATAAATTTTCTTTTTATAGTAATTTAAATAGAAATAATAATAATATATTAACATGTAGTCACTTTTATATGATTTTCCAGAAATTTATTTGTTTAAATTTACAACTATTTTTGCATACATTCAG
Source organism: Loxodes magnus (assembly GCA_946699065.1). NCBI lineage: Eukaryota > Ciliophora > Karyorelictea > Loxodida > Loxodidae > Loxodes > Loxodes magnus. The sequence goes on from CAMPDV010000110.1 coordinate 386,448, forward strand.
CTTTCATCTTTGACAGAATCACCAAAAATAAGAATAACTGTTCTTCTTTTCACCTTTTTTAAATCAGAAAATCGATGATTTTTTTATTTTTGATGACTTAAATTTTCTAAAGGTTGAAGTGAAAATGAAGTAGAGGAATATCCGATTATTGTGTTAAATATCACATCTGAATAAAATTTTTTTAATTATTTTTATTTAGTCTCAATCATATCTTTTTATGCACAACTCTTACCCAATTAGCAATATATGAAGGCAGGGGAACTTGAAATTCAGCTTCCAAATTCTGACATCTAGACATTGAACAATATTTTGTTTCGTTAAAAAGAACTCTCGAATAAATAAGGCATATCTCTCAAGAGCTAGTCCAACCTTATTCGTAGTATCTATTACGAGATTACTCATAATACATATACACTATATTCAATTACCTACTAAACTTTCCATTTATTTATGTCTATTTTTAGCAAGTATTTAAATATAAATATTAAATACTTTAATTATTTAGATAATTAATATTTAATCTATAGCTTATTAATTTCTTATGGAAATAACAAAATTTATTTTTATTTCATTAGAATAAATTAAGCTCATTTAGTTACTTATTTTATTATTTTAACAAATTTAATAATTTTTATTTCGCCTTTTGAATTTACTTTTATTTGAGTGTAATAGAACCTAATTTTATGATAGATTGTGAAGGAGTTTAAACTAAATAGAATTAAAATATCCAGTTTTATTAGATATCTTCCTTATAAATTATGTACATTATTCTAAATAAGCTTTCGTATTTTAAAGAAACAAAAACATTATTTCATTTAAGCAGTCAAATTAATAAATATAGCAGAATTTTGCTTTGCTTTTTTCAAGCTAACAAACAATCTCAAAATAAATAAAATAAAAATATACTAAATATTCTATTGATTTCAAAATTAACTATAATAGATTAGCCTTTATTTTTCATACCTTATTAAGAAATTATGCCTATATAAGCTTAAATCCTCATAAGTTTGATTTAAAATAATTATTTATTTTTATCTCCTCAAATTATAATTAATACTTATATTTTTATTAATTTATCAGCTTGATTTTATATTACTTAAAAAATAAACTAAGAAAGTTTAATTAATTGATAAAAAGAAAAAAGTTATAAGTATTTTTATGTTTTAATATGCATTTATTTAGAAATATAATAAACTAATTTTTTAAATATATAAGGGAAATATTAGTTATAACATAATTATAAATTGATTATTTAGATCTTAAATGTATGCTGATTTCAACATTATAAATAACCATTTTAACTCTATTGATCTAAACTTGATAGCATTTATAATTTGTTATTTATTATTTTTAGATTATTTGTTTTAATAATAGTGTATTAAAACACTAAGAAGATAAAGTTAATGAATATTTATTATATTTTAATATTATTAAATTTAAAATATTTATATTAAAGTTAAGCATTATTAAAGGAGACATCGACACTCATAATTATCTGTATAGATTAATTAATAACATCATGTGTTGCATCATTGTTTTCTAGTTGACTAGCATTCTTTTTATTTTAACTGTCATAGTTTATATAATCTCTTCTACATACACAACATTTCGTATTTACTTTAAATCATTAATCTATACAATCTTTATGATAGTAATGATTACAAGGAAGTTTTCTCAGCAAATCTTAGCTTTTAAAATTACTCAAACATATAGAGCAAGTAATGTCACCAAAGCTAGAATCCTTGATAATTGCAATGTAATTTACAATAGGAAAATTTTCTTGTATCATCAACTTAGATATTTGCTCATTTATTTCTTATTCTTAGAGTTATGCTAAAGATCTTTATGAAGCAAGAATTATACGCTTATATATGTTTAAAAGAAAGAAGGTTACAATTATCATACTTAAAGGTATAACACCTACAATACATCATATAACTATGTTTTATTCTTCTTTACTGTGAAATTCTAACTTTATTGAGAAGTTTTATTATACTAAAGTCTCTTTAATAACCTTGAAATATCAAAGACCACTTTGAAATTTAGAAATTGTAGTCGAATTGGAAGTTGCTTCTATTATCTTTTGATAGTTCTGTTCAGTAGGTAGAATAGTATCTCCATAATTTTAGTGTTTTAGTAAAATTTTAATATTTTGGCTAGTTTTAATTAGAATTTTTAATTATTTTACATTCTTTTAAAAATAGCTAAACAGTCATTAAGTAGAAAAAGAACTATCTATAATATTTTTTCATTCTCCTATTATTAATTCAGTTCCTTTAATACTACAATCATAACCTAACCAAGGCAATTTACACAAGCATTTACTATTTATATCACAATAGCCGTTGTTATTACAATTTTTAGGACACAATTAATTGGTTGAATAAATGATAGTTAGATTATATATCAAAGGCTGGTAATTATCAAAATTGGTTACACTAACTGATCAGTTCGAGGAAGAACCTTTCAAAGCTATAAATTAGTAGTTCCTATGTTAATATACTCCATCCCAATCTATCAATGGACTTAATTGAATTTGATTAGAATTGATTGGATATAAGGTCATAATGCAATTCGTGTTACTGCTAATAATATCCATCTATATAGTTAGATAGCTATATTACTCAAATTGTTGCTAGATGTTATTATAAGGATACAAAATAAAACTACTAATAGATAATAAAGTTTATTACTAGTAAAAATTTAATTTATACTCTAGGTTTTCTAGTTATTCTGCTTAAATAAATTCTAATAGCATTATGAGAATGATAAGAAGCTTAATCATTTATCAAATATCATTTTTCTAGAACTTAAATTAAAATGTGTTAACACATAAGCTTACGTAATATACGTGTATTTTAATTTTAATAGTTTAATTATAATAAAACTAATGTAAAAGTAAATAGTTTTAATTAAATCTACATTGTAACGGATATTAATTACGTTGATAACATAATAAAACACTAAGAATTTATCTTAAAATTATAAAAAATTATAGAAAGCTAAAAGTTAATTACATAGATAACTATACATCTTATTCAATTAGATTTTTTTATGTGATTTAGGAATAAAATTAATAATAAAAAATTGGATATAAAGTAAGGATTGATTATACCTTCTAAAGCAATAATATTTATAATTAAAAAAGAGTAATTATTTTATTAAAGCATTTAGAAATAAGAAATTAATTTAGCCAATAAAAACCAAAAAATATTCAAGAATATAAATATATCTCTAATTTTTTATAGCAACTAGCTTATATCGATAATATAATAAAACTAGATTTCAGATAAAATAATAAGTTTAAAGTCCCTAAAGATAGAAATTTTTGTAATTTTTGATGAATTAGTTAATTTTTGATGGTTGCCAAAAAGGCATAGAGACTAAAACTAAAAAATGTAAAAGTAAAAGATTAATAAGATAGTAGTAATAAATGTATTATAAAGCTTTATATTTCTATAAGTAAGAAATATTTAAATTACTATATAAATAATTAGAATATAATCTCTTTATGTTCATACCTTAATTTCTTAATTATTTAAGTGTAATTAGCTAATATATAAAGCTTCTTAAATATTTAAAATACTAATTTAATATATTTATTTCTTCTGTGGGTATTTGGATTGAATCTTAAAAATAGATAAATAAAGTTCTTTACATTTTACTAAGCATTTATAAGAGCTCATAATAATATAGGTAAATAGTATGATCAAAATATTGTTTCTTTTTTAAAAGATAAATAAAATCTTCATATATCATAAAATTAATTTAACAATACAATCTACTATATCAAGCAAATAAACCTTTAAAATAAAACTTTTATTTTAAAGGAAGATTTGCAAGGAAATTTATGAAAATTAGATAGAAATAAAAATAAAATATGCTAAATTTGTAGCATTTTAGGTAATGCTTTAATATATTTGAATGATAAACAACTAAGATTAAATTTATTATAAATTTAGTCCATAAAAGAATAAATTATTTTAGATATTTATGCTTTTATTTGAAGCAAAATTTTATTTCTAGCTTCAAATTAAATTATAAGAATGAGGTATAAATATTTAATAATATATATTATTTAGCAAGCTACTCTTATAATTATATAGATCTCATTTCTCATTAAACTATTAGTATAAAATAATTATACAATTATTCATAATTCCTCTATCTTTTCTTATACATAGAAATACCATTAGCAAAGCGATATATAGTTTTAGATATATCATTAAATAGATTAAGAAAGGTTTAAGATATAATAATTAATTAGTTATAAATCATCTTGCTAAATGTAGTTACTAGCTTAATATTGTTACTAAATAATCATCATTGTAATGACTTGTAAGATTGTTCAGATATTATATTTACTTTTAAATATAATCATATTTATTAATCGGATTATAACTTTTGCTTTGCTTACAAAATTTTAAATATTTATTTCCCATATATGTAGAGAAAAAGAAAAATAGATAATTGAATATAAAATAAGTTAAAACTATAATTATTTTAGTTAGTATACAAATATCTAATTTATAATAAATAATTAAATTATAATATTGTTTAAGATATATATAGATTTTAATATTATTATACTTAAGATAAACATCTATTTATAAAATCAATAACTAAATATTATTTTTTAATTCATTTATAATGTAAAATTAAATAATAAGACTAATTCTTCTAAATAATTCAAATCATCTTAGCAATATAAATCAAATTTTTATTTAATCATCATTTTACTAAGAGTTCTTAGAATTAAAATACCTTTATTTATAATATTTATATAAATCAGTATCAAAATATTACCATATTTAAATTTAAAATTTCACCTTTAGTTATCTACAGTTACATTAAATGAAACTGACAAATCTACTATATTTTGTGTTGAAACCGTTTGATTTTGATAATCCCTAATATCTTTATCTTTTTCTTTATTGTTCATGTAATTTCTACGACAAATGCAACATGTCACATGCTATTTAAATCACTAATCTATGCATTCTTTATGGTAAAAATGTCTACAAGGTAACTTTCTTATTTAAACTCCGTTTTTAAAATTACTTAAACAGATGATGCACTCTTAGCATTGCTAATCATTACTATCTGAAGCATATTCAACTTCTGGGAATTGCAAGTGAATTTTTAAATCTTCAATCAATTTCATATTATCAATATCTTGCATCTGAATTTATTGATCTAAATAATTTAGTTCTCATGGATTGCACTCTTTAACTATTCAATATAATATAAATGATATATCTATAAGAGCCATTCCTATTGCAAACCACATAGCTGTAGTTATTCTAAATTTCTTATTTAATTCTAGATTTAATTTTATATTTTAAGTTTTATTTTAGTTATTTACTATCTTCAAATTTCAAACTCCTTTTTTTAGTTTTATTTCTGTATTAAAATTTCGATCAGTAGATATGTTTTTTTGGTATGTCCAAAAGTCAGGTAAAACTTCTTCTTCATAATCTTAACTTCTAAAGAAAAGACTTATATTTTGTGATGTTTTAATGGATATTTGAAGAATATCAGTTTCTTCTTATATATTAAAAACTAATCATTAATATGAGGAAGAAGTTAAAGTTATATTATATCAATATCCAAATTCTATTTCATATCCTTTAATACTACAATCATAACCTAACCAAGGCAATTTACACTAGCATTTGCAATTTTAGTCATTATATCCATTGGTGCTACAGTTGTTAAGGCATTTTTTCTCTTAAGAGAATGTAAAAGTTAAATTATATTCTAAGAGATGCTGCTTTTCTCAGTTCAAGTTATTAATGACAACCATCAAATTTTAAAAAGGTAAATAAACTGTTATATTTTGATGATTTCTATGCAAGGCCACACTATCTCAATCAATAAGCTAAATCTATTATTCTTATTTCTATTCTTTTATACTGGAATTATGCTAAACAGTCATCAAACAGTTTCATTCTTTACTAATAATATTCATCTCTATAGTCAAATACTTATACTATTCAAATGCTTATTCAAAATTCTGGTTTAAAGACATAATAGAACTATTTATATTAAGGATTTATTAAGTCTAAAAGTAGGTAAATTGGAACTACAAAGGTTGGAGGTAATAAGCATGTGCTGTGATATAAAGAAGAACAAAAGTCAATAAAGCATAAGACATTTTATATTTAGTCTATTTTACAGCTAATATAAACTAATGTGTTTACACATTGAATTTAAATAAGCTACGTATTTTAAATAGTTTCTACGTGTTAAATTAATATTAATTAAAGTATTTAGCTTAATAGCTTCTATTGTTTAAGGATGCATATATTATATTAGTAGTATTACATCAAATAAACTTTATTAAATTACACGTATTTTATATTAAATCAAACGCAGAAGTATCTAATTTAAAAGCTTCATAATTACAAAGGAACGTAAAAGAAGTAGAGCAATTATGGACAAACAAAATAACTATAAAAATAAAAAAAAATAGAAAAAGGTTTGGGAGAAATAGCTTTAATAACAAGTACTGCTGAGTGATTATTACAATATTATAAAGCGAAAATAAGTATTAGTTTATAAATATTAAAGCTAAATAAATTAATATAAGGCTATTAAAATATTATATTATAATCTTTTCAGATATAATCATAAATTCTATCTCACTATTCAAGGATATATAAAATTTTAGCTTTAGTATCTAGGAATAAGTTTAATTTAAATAAACCGTAAGGAGTTTGTATTATTTTAGCATTCGATTATATCTAATCTGATGTCTGAAAACTAAATATGATTAAAATAATTTAGTATATTAAAAGAAGTTTAAAATTGATAAATAGAATATATATAGAAATTAAATATACATATAGAGAGAATAATTTAAATTATAGAAACCATAGAGGAAATATCTTAAAAGAATATATAGAGAAAAGAATATTTAAGGAGAAGATAAGCTATTATTTGTACTATTTTATTATATATACATAAGATTTTATTTGTAGAGAAAGATTGATATTCTTATTTGATTTATAAGCAACAATAAATTTATTCCTTTAAATATATTTCATTTTGTATATATTTTTTATTATATAAGTCAATTATAATTAAATATCATAAGTTTATTAAGTAGTTTCTTAAAAGAGGATTATTATAAATAAGCATTTAGAAAAAAACTTAAGATATTAATAAGTATTGATCTTCTTTAATTAGAGGTGATATTAATTAGTGTTTAAAAGTATGTCTAAACTTTTATTTAGTTTTAATTAAAAAGACTATAACTCTATCTAAATTAAAAAATAGCAAAACATAATATCATAGCAAGTTTTTAGATTAAAATTATTAAGTAATAAACTTTTTATGAATATCTAAATTAAAATTAAAATTAATTTATTTTAACTAAATTAGCTTGGTAGAAAGCATTCCTTGATGAAACTCTTAAGATAGTAAAAGATAAGATTTACAAATAATTTAAATAGTTATAAAATTTAGATTACTTGACAATAGAAAATAATAGAATAAAATTAAAAATAATTGATATATACAAATATTTTGTTTAGTATTTACTATAAAATTGATAAATATCTATTACTATAATCTGAAGCTAAGTGAATATTACTTAGAAATTTAAATTCTAAGCCTCTACATTTAAAAAATTAGTTTTCGTGTTAGCTGGTTCTTGATAAAGCAGTTTCTGTAATACTTAGAACTATAATTAAAATATAAAAAGATGCTATTCTAAAGTTATTTAATTATGAAATTGTATGAAACATCTAAACTAATATTTTCTTCTCTTTTCAATTTTATCATGTTTAATTAAGTTCTATATTAATAAATTTTCTATATATATTCTATTTCTAAAACCTTTCTTATATTTATCTATTTCTAAATTTTATATTAATTGCCTACCTTTCATAAACCTTATTAAACAATACTTATATTCTATTTTTGTTTGCTTTTGTGACTCGAGATCGGAAGACGGAGAGTTCGATTCCTCCTAAGTCCAAATTTTATAAATAAAAAAAATGTTAGTTTCAAAAGGAATTTCAATAAAATTAAGCTTTTATTTTTCTTTTTTCAAATAAATAAAATATAATTTTTTCCATTTTATTTAATCAAATTTTAATCAATTTTACTCTAAATTTCAATATATAAACAAATATATGATTAAATGTTTTTATTAAACTTGCTAAAAATTAAATTATGCATAAATAAATTAAATTAAGATAGATTCATCTTTCGACTTTATCAAACCCACATAAGAGTTCAATTTCCTACTTCTCTCTACGATACCACCTATATAATACTTAAATTACTTTAAGAAAGGTTAGAAAAGGCGAGAACAGAATAAAATGATTTCACCCTCAAAACTGAAAGCTTCCAAACGTGTTGGTGTTCATTATTAACTGCACATCTGCTTGCAAGAAAGGAAATTACTGAAGTCCACAATCAATTTCCAGCTTACTTCCATTTTTTATAAATTATCGATAATAATTATATTTATTTCATAATTTAATTTGTAATATATAAGCAAAATAATATCTATATTTTTAAAGTCTTTATTTTTCTATTTATAAATCAATACTTATTTATTTATTTATTTATTTCAAATAAACTAATTACTTTTTTGAATGCTATCTGCAAATAATTTAAAAATAGGAAAAAATAAAATAAAAGAAGATAAATTTATAAAAAATTAATTTAATTAAAAAAGCTTTGGATTATAGAATACGTAAAACATTAATGGCATGCAACATCTGTAATAAATTTTAAAATTTTAAAAATTCTTCATTGAAATATCCCTAGTTTAACATTCCCTTGAAATTCTTGTCTTCTATAAAACCGTTATCGGAGTGCCGCGCCAAAAGATCTTAGTATTTGGAGTCTTACAACATAAATTTTACTCAAAATCTCAAGTTCCTTCACTAAAGGCTTCTGTCAAGAACTTATTCGGTTCTTCACAAACTGATATCAAAATTTAGTTATCTAAATGAGCAGATTGCATCTCTCTTTTAAATTAAATTATTATTCTAAAATAAAATATCAAGACTAACCCATAAAAAAGTTAAAACTATAATCATAAAACGAAGTTTTTTAATTTAAAATATGAATAAAAAGAGTAAAAATAGTAACTAAGATTTTGCTTAGGTTTAAATAGAACAAATAATATTAAAATAAGGATAAATAAAATAATACTAATAAGATAATAAATATAATCCGTAGAAATTCTTCTTAGATAAAAGATGGAAAGATTTATTTATATTAATTAACTAATTTATATTAAAAATAGAAATAGAAATAAAAATAAAAATTTAATATAAATATCTTACTTAAGGATAAAGTAAACTAATCTTCTTGAAGGTTAGAGTATGCATATCAACTTATTCATATTTTTAAATATTTCAGTACGTAACTTAAGGATAATTGAGTAAACAAATAAAAATAATAAATTTTATTATTTTTTCCTTATGTCTTTTTAAGATAAAACAACTATACAAAAATAAAAACTAAAATAAGTTCTATTTTAGATGTCTAAATAAAAAAGTTTAAAGAATATTAAAAAAATAAAAAATATAAGTTAATGAAGATTGAATGTAATATAAGATCTAGCAAAATAAAATAATAAATAAATTTGAAATCCAAAAAATTAATTTCAATATTATAAAATTTTAAAATATATAAAAATTAATCAGTTAGTAATTATTTTGAAAATAAAAAATAGACATTAGTAACTTTTTTATTTAATTATAATATATAATAATAATTAATTAATGTGATATCACCTTTAATAGAGCGCCATAATTAAAGAGTTCAGTGTTTAAAAATAGTAGTCACTTCGAACTTGATAATATCTTTACTGTTATGAATCTTTATGAATTTAAAATGTCTATTTTAATTATTCCTATAGATCAAATTCTAATCATTTTCTATTGAATCCTAAGATTTTTTTTAATAAAGGGAGTTTCTTTTTTGGCTCGAAGTATTTCTTTCCTATAAAATATTAAGTACAGTGTATTTTAAATAAATGTTCCCATTATTTTTCTATTATTTACTGCTCATTTTATTTAAATTGATAGTAGTTTTCACCTTATATCCTACCAGCTTACGTTATAAGAATATCGTTTCTCTTTGTTAGGAAATTTTTTTTAAGGGCCTGTCTCCATTGTATAGTTGAGTATTTAGGGATTTTCTTTAATACAGTTTCAAGTATTTTAAATTTCCTTTACGATCTATCCTGTCTATTAATTCTAACTTAAATTTATTTTAAGGATAGGTTTAGAGCTAATTCCTATTTAAAATTGAGTTTTTAGATTTTAAAATTGGCATAGATTTTATTTAAATCTTATTTTAATTAATAAAGATAAATATTTTTGGTAATTCTTAATTCTCCATCTAAAGAAGTAAAACATCATTAGCAACATCTTTTTAGGAATCATTAAGTTTTGTTAGAAAGGTCTGCTATTTCTTAGGAACTATTTTATTTTGTATAACTAATAATAAAAAATAAGTTAATTTTAACTTTTCATGTTATGCTACTCATTTTTATCTAATTTTCAATATCATATTAGCATGTTACTTTAAAATATCTAAATTAAATGATATAGAAGTTTATTAAATTTAATTTTATTATATACTTTATTATTTTAGCTTCTTCATTAACAAAAAGAAAAAATTATATTAAATTTAACGTACTACTTTCTTTCGGTCAAATTTTTTCTATAGTCGAATTTTTTGTGAATATAAAAGTAAAAAAAGAAAAAACTTAAATAAAAAATAAATTTTTAAAGTTATAAAGAATATAAAATAATCTTCAATGTACTTGAGATAACTTCATCCTCTTTACTACAGATCTCTTAATCGTTTTTTTTTTCTTTTAATATGCAAAATCAAAGACGCTTATTTGACTAAAAATCTTACTATTAGAAAAGAAAATTTATTTTTAATGTCTCTCAGTAAATATTAGTCTTAATGAAATAAATAATAATTATTCCACAATGTCTAAAACTAAATAATAGCATGTCATACCTAAATATCAATTTCTTTAAAATAAATAAAGATTAATTCTCTATTTGAGTACAAAATTTCAACTAATGGATAATAATTATGCATCTTTACTATTTAATCCCTCTATAAGGATAAAAAAATTAATTTCTTCTTTAAAAATTATTTAAATCTAAGGTCTTTAATGGTTATTTCTTATCTAATTCGTTTTTTAGTAAGCAACAACCTAACTCCTCATCCCGATGAGAAATAATAATTTTTTCAGTTAATAAAATATGAATATATATGCTTATAATATATGATGATAAAAATGTTTAATATACATTCCAATGATTTGTTTATTTTCGTTTATTGCTCTTAATTTTTCTTCTATTTTAATTTTATAGAATTTGTTCTAATATTGTTGCTCTTAAAAAATGTAATAATTTCACTTAGAATTTAAACTCTTCTTTTAAGTTATTTTTGAAGTAAACTTTTAATTTAAAGTTGATCTCATTTAATTGTTTTTAACTATGAAAATTAAGATTAAGATTGCTATATCTATGTGCTAAGATAATTAGTAAATCTTAATTTTTTAATTTTTGAAATTCCTAAATAAGATCTTACAAAGATTCCCTTGATTAAATATGATCGAAGCAATCTAAATCTCCACAGATACAAAGATTTGAATAGTTTAATTTTTAAATACTTTTATTATGACTTATAATAGAAATGTTAGCAAAATGTTCTAAATTTGTATATAGAAACTATTTCTCAGATAATAATTTTATTTAAATATTATCAGGAAATTATTTTGTCTCATTATCAATATCTTCAAAAAAAAGTGTGCAGTTGCCATTGATCTCACCTATCTAGAATATTAATAGAGCTTTTCTTTTAGCTTATTTTAAACTTCTTTCAATATTTAAATGATTATTAAGTTGTTTAGAATTAAATTAATTTTGTAAATAAGTTATTAAAATTAAATTAAGTTGCTGGAGTATAAAAGAATTATCTTATGTAGAATTATAATGTCTTAGTCTTTGCTTAAATAATTAGTAAGCCAAAATATATAAGGACTTATGGCGCAAAGGTAGCGCGGCGGTCCCATAAACCGCAGGTTGGAGAGTTCGAGTCCTCCTAGGTCCATTTTGTATAAAAGAGATTAGAAGAAGTTAATATTTTCAAAATTTGAACTCTACGTCTGGTAATCTTTAAAATATCTTCTCTTGAATAAAGAATGGCTTAGGGCTCCTAGATCCAGCATTCTTATTTATACTTTTAACTTTATAACTGATTCTATTTCATATAAAAATAATTTTTAAAATTGCTAATCTAACTATTGTAAACTTTTTCTTTATATTGAATCTGTTTAAATAGAAATAAATAATTTTTTATTTTCATAAATTTAGTTTTTTCATCAGATTCTTTTATATTGACGTTTCTTTTGACATATATAGCAGCTTATTTTCTTTTTATATCTTATTATTAGACATTGTCACAATATCCATAAGTATGTTTTTTTATCCATTATTCCTTTAAATAATCAAATTTCTTATTTAAGAAAGAAGAAAAGAAGAAAAGAAGAACAATTATTCTTAATTATGGAGATCCTTTAGAAGACGAAGCTGAATGTATATATGAATGGTTATAAATTTAAGGAAGTTAAATAGTGCTACACGTTAATGTGTTATTACTATTATTGGTATTTAAATTATTTAAAAAGCAAATAGTTAATTATAATAGAGTAATAAAAATAAAATAAATGATTAAAGAAATTTTATTTATCTAATCGTTATTAATTAGAAAGAAAATTATATATTTTGATAAACTTATTTAAAATATTAATCATTTAGCATAATAAACTTATTCAATTCATGGGATGCTTAAAAACTACAATATAAAAAGACTGAAAATATTATTTGTAAGAATTGTAAAATTAATTTTATAAAGAGTCAAATAAATATTAAACTAGATATATTATTTAGTAAGAACTGCGTGCTAGTGAGGTACTATGCACTATATATCTAAAATTTTTATATAGAATTAGGAGCATCTTAAATCTAATTTATAGAAAGGCTGTTGACTATATTATTTTATCTTAATCAATTTTATTAAATTTTATAAATAAATAAATTCTTTAAAAACGTATACTAGAAGATTTCGAGAGGCCTCAAAGCAAGATAGAAAACTATAAGCATCATCATCCTCTTTATATTTAAAAACTTCATAAAAAATTAAAGGTCTAAATTAATAAAGACAAGAAAGAGACAGAATTAGAATTTTGAAAATCTATTTATAACAAAAAAGCTAAGGAAATTACAGTAAATTATTATGAAACAGATAATGCAAAAATTTAGACTTTGAAAAAGATTAAGGAAACATTGCAATACTAGCGATAATAGTTTTCCTCAGAAAGAGATCTATTTATTTAAGAAATATTCTATTACTCAAAGAATAGACAGCTATATTAAATTTAATCTTCTAGTACAATTTTTTACATTAAATAAAACTGCAAAAATAATTCTCTATTATTATATTTTTCAGTTTCTAATTAATAAACTTTGTTCTAGCTTATCATTATAATACTTACTATTATCCATTTTTAATATCAAATTTTATCTTAAGCCTATACAAGTTTTCATAAGTGAAAATTTATTTACTGCAAAACACACTTTAAAAATTCGTTTTACTAATAAATATTAAAGTTTATTCTTAATTTTTTTCTTTATCTACATTATAAAATTAATTGTATTATAAATTTATTTACTAAGATATGAACTAAGATAATTAATTTTTATTTGAACTAATTTATAATTTTTTTTTATTATATAGTTGTTCGAAGGTGAATAACAAGGTTATCTTCATCAGAGGTTGGGGAAGTTAAGTACCCATAATCGACTTTATGTCTTCCTCTGCTTTGGTTTGGCCTCGAGACATAAGATTCTTAGACCTTCGACACTGGCTTGGCTTGGCTTCGTTTATTTTTAATTCTGGAATGAAAAAGAAATAATATTGCGAGCTTCATCAGAGGTGGGGAATTTAAGTACCCATAATTGACACATGTCGTCCTCTGCTTTGGTGATGCAATGAGACACAATCCTGCCATGTCCTTGGACCTCCAGCAAGTATTAAAGATTACGAGTATTCTAAAATTATATCAGTATTGAACATTTTTATCAGTACTGAATAATTATACCAGTATTGAACAAGGTTTATCAGTATCTGATAATTTTATCAGTAATAAACATTCTTGTCAGTATGAAACATTTTTTTTAAAGAGCTCCGCACCAACGAGAGTGCTACGCGCTCTATAATCAAATTTATTTATTTTTTATTATAGATTATTTTTAATAATAAAAGCATAGAAAAACTTAAATAATATCATTTTTCTTTTAAGAAAAGAATGCAAATTATTGATTTAAATTTTATGGCTTCTTAATATCATAAAAATATTTTTGGCAGATGTTTAGTTATAAAATTTTGTTTCCTTTTTAGTTCCTGTTTAGTTATTACAGATTATTTTTAAATAAATAAATTGTAAATAAAGCTTTTTTATAAAGATATAGGATATTTATATAACTAAGAAATGCTTAAATAAGTTATCAATTTTCTTATTTTTATTCAATAATATCTCTCACCTTTTTATTTCTACTTTTAAGGTTAAAATATTTATCCAAAATTTATTGTTCTTATTATTAGACGATATGCCACTTTACTAGAAGATAATTAATAAAAATTTATAAAATGTATTAGATAAGAAAAAATATATAATTTAGAGAAAAATTATTAGCTTAGAAGATATCTAACTAATGTATACATTTATAAAACCATTATAATTACAAAGAAATTTAATAGAAACAGAAGATTAAAAACTTGTAAAATGATTAATCTTAGTTAATTGGATATAACTATTATAATCCTTTTTTTTATTTATTCTAATATATTTTATTATATATTATATAAAATGGATGTTGGCTGCATCAGAAAAACAAGAAGGCAATTTGGTGCAGTGTATACTGCATTGCGAATAATCTCGCACTAGAGGCTACCATAGGGAAGGGTGGACAAGCTTAGAAGAGACAAGCCTGATTTGACGATGGTTCTCGATGGCAATATGAACATTTGACTGAAGAGTCTGTTAATGACTTATTAATTAATTCTTATTTAAATTATTCAAGAAGACTGGTATATTTGATTAAAAATTCTAGAATAATCTTTAATAAGTAGATTCCCCATTTAGAGAAGCTGACATGATTCATTGGACAGTTAGAATGACAACAAGTATGAGTGAACACTTTTTAAATATTAAATATTAGTATTAAAAGAGATACACGCTATATAATTATCTTTATTTATTATTTATATAAAACTAATTCTTTTAATAGTTATTTAGAATATTTAGATTATTCAATGATAGTCTTTTTGCAAAATTAAATCCTTTTATTTAAAAAAGGTAAGCTTTGAAAATAATATTTTATTGAAAACTTAATCAGAAAGTAATAAAATAAATTGATTTAGATAATTAAAACTTGTATTTATAAAAACTTAAAACCATAAATCAAAAATTTTATGCTATAAGAAAGTTTTCTATTAATATAAAAAATAAAAGTTAACTTAAAAATAATAATTTACCATATACAACTTTAATTTAGAATTTTTGATTTTAGCAATTAGAAAATTTACTATTATTTAATATAAATAATCAAGAAAAGAATAGAAAGGATTTGTAAATTATTTAAATTTAAAAGCTTAAATTTCAGTAAATATTTAGAATTTAAATAAAGAAATTAGTTATAAAAATAACTATAGAATAAAAACTTAATATAATTAGTAAACATATATCTTTATATTCTATTTAACTTTTTTGCTTTTATTTACAAAGTTAATTTATTTCTTTAGTTAGTTATGACTTTAAAACAATTGTATTGCTTTTTAATTATAAATTTGTTTATTAATTTTTAAATCTAAATACTTAAATATTTTTAATTTATAAATATAAATAAAAATATTATTTTAAATAATTTAAAATTACTAATTTTATTGAGACAATTTAAACATATAAAATAAAGTTATTTAAGTTATAAATTTTAAAATTAAATTATTACTAATATATTATAAAGCTATATAATAAATTCTAAAATTAATTTATGACTTTCAAACGCTTTTATTTTTTATATTTCAATAACAACATTTATAGTTTAAAAAAGTTTATTTTGCTTATATTAAAGTTATAAGATAAGATAATTTATTAATGTGACGTCGCCTTTATTTGGCTTGTCTATTAGTTTATAAAAAGGTTCTAAAATTATCTTAAGACTCCTTGAAATTGCCTATTTCTTTTCCATTTTCGTATTATTGTATAATATATCTATATGGCTACTAATCTGGCCATTTTTACGAATGGTACTTATTCCAATCTCGGTCCTTGTCAAACATTTGCTCGATTCTTCTTCTATGATTATCTACTATTTATTCAGGAAATTTTTCTTCATCAATCGTTTTTCTTTTATATAACTTATCTTTAGATATACAGTTAACCTTGATTATGTTTTTTTTAATTTTTTATTTTCTTACTTTATAATTTATGGTATCTCCAATACCTCTTTTTTATGTTACTTATTTTTCTACAGAATTAGAATATAATAGGTCTTCTTTTATTTCTTGATTAATTATCTATTATTTTTAAGTTTGAATAATATTTAAATTTGATTATTCAATCTCCATTGGATCGTGTATAGCTTTAATCATAACTTGCTCTTGTTTTACTTCTAAATTTCGAGAATCTTATATTTTTCCTTCTGTTCTTTTAATTTATTTTTATATCTAGGCCTTTATTCGCTAAATTGATTACTGCAGTGTCTCCTAAATTTTTTATTCTTAGCCTTTAAAGATAAAATTTCAATTAAGTTATCTTATTGTTAATTAGAATAAAATAGATTTGAGTTTAATTATATCTTAAGGGCACAGATATATTTTAAATTAATCTCATATTAAAGGATTTCTGTTGTAATTTATTTAAAAATTTAAAAAATACATAATTAATTTTTATATTTAAAAAATTTAAATTAGGCTAAATATTACTTTTCTTAGATTTAATACAAACACAATTTTATTTTTTATTCTAAGAAAAATTAAAAATATTTTTTATTTTTAGGCTAAACAAATTTTATTTTTGAGTAAGAAATTTAATTTATCTACGAAAATAGAAAAATGAAAATTATAAAGCTTAAAAATAAGAAGTATTTAGTAATTATTTCCATAAAATTTTAAAGTTTGTAGTAAGAAAATAAAAATTTTAATATTATTAATATTAGCAAATTTGAACTTTATTTACATTATTAAATAGAAAATCACTAAGAAGACAAAACGGAAACTCAGTAATATGAATATTTTAAGATTATTTCTTTTGAATAAGATTTTAAGATTAACTAATTTAAATAAATTTATAAATATCTAATTGACTAATCATTTAATTTAATAATATTGTTAATTTAGAGTAGATAATATTGTTTAAAGTTATATTATTAAAGTTAGACTAACAATTTAAATTACAGATTATTTTATAAACTTAGGAAAGTATTCTTATCGATACAATAACTTAGCAGACTAAAATTAAATCAGTTTATTTACTTGAAAAAGCAATCTCTTATAAAAAGAAACTTTAGGAATAAATTGGAAATTATTCTCTTACAGAGTAAACTGTAGAACAATGGATTATTATTTCAGGAACAATTTCTTATAATCATAAATTTTAAACTTTTTCAGTAAGAAATAAATGAATATAAAATAGGTTTTATTAAATACTTCCATAGAAATATTTTTTATTTATAAAACTGTAAATCTTTTATTTCGTCTGGACATAATTTTTATAAAAATAATTTGAAGTAATTGACCTTTGCATTTGCGAATTTATACACATTAAAATATTATAAATCCTATTTTTTTGAAGCTTCTAAAGCATAATAAAATAAATTAAAGTTGAATTTTAAATTTTTTATCTTAACCATATTAAGAAACTTAATTTTTATATTTACTTTCAAGATATAAAATAGTTAATTGCTTAAGAAATAATAATTTTAAAAATCTGGGAAAATTGAGAATAGCAAAGCATAAAAATACTAAGCAAAGAAAGGGTGGGATGTTAGCCAAATTAAAATATAAAAAGCAAAAATAACCAGATTCTTTTTTATAGTATCATACAAACTACTATAAAAAAACTAAGAAAAAAATTTAATAATAAAACAAAAAAAATGCATATCTGAATAATATGACAAAATAAAAGCCTTCTCAACAAGCAGCAAAGAGAAAATTTACAATCTTTCAAAGAGGTTAAGATAATTGATAGCTTATATTGGACGAATGATCTTAGAAACGACATATTTACAAAAGTAATTTATTAAATAAAGTTTTTACAGAAAAAAATTTATATAGATAGTCCTTATCTAACTAAAATGAGGAAGCTCTATTTATTACTGAAGAAACTTAGACTGATATTGCGACATATCAAGTAAATAAATAAAAGAAATTTAAATAACTGAGATAACTAGAATATTAGAAAAATTATAGATCTTTTTTTTTTCAAAATAAAACAGAAATAGAAGATAATTAGATACAATATTGCAGTTTTCCCCAACATTTAATAAATTCTACTTTGTCTTTAAAAGGATCAAAGACAAGAGAATTTAATATCCTAAAGAAAGTTAGTAAGAATATCTATAAATAGCAATAGAATTTACAAAAATGGATACAGAAGAGATTTCGATCAGACGAAGGGTGAGTGGTAACTATTCAATAAATTTATGGTTGAAGAATCCAACCTTGCTAAAAATGTATGTTGGAACTGGTTGAAAATGTTTGTAAAGCAAAAAATAATTTTTTTTTGATTTAGAATAAAAATAATAACGAAAAATAATAAGTTATAGTTTTATGATAAATTTATAATTTTTTAAATAATCTATTTAAATATTATTTGCTTCAAGCTTATTATATTACTTATTTGATTATTTCTATCTTAAGTAAAGTAGCTATTATAAGATATATTAAAATTTTAAATTGAAGATTTTATTTTTGCTAATACTTTTTTATTCCTACTAATAAGAAAAGATTCAACAAAATTATAGTTATTATATAATTGATTTAAAGTAGGGAGGAGAAATCCTTCCACTGTGATTGATAGAAGCTCTGGTATCAGGAAGTACCCCATGTGAAGACCTGAACAAGAATCTTGGCAGAAGCTAAGGATGTCAAGACTGAGGCATCAAGTAACGATATGTTGAACGATGCCTGAGATTAAGGTCTCTTTAGGCAAGCACTCCGACACTGGCCCTATAGGAGACAATAATTTCCAAGGGATGTTAGCACAGGGAAGAATATAATGTAATACGTTTTTAAACCTTAAAGAACTTTAATTAAAGAGCTGCGCGTTATCGTAGTGCTACGTGCTCTATAATCTTAGTTTTTTTAATATAAAATGTTGAAAAAAATAAAATAAGGATAAGATATATTTCTATATTGATATATCCTATTAATAGCTTTTCACACTTTTATTTAGTTTAGATATAAATCTTAAAATATTTTTGATTTATTTACTGATAATTAATTAATATATATAAAATAAGTTAGTTAGCAATATGATTTAATTCGATTTATCAATCAAATCACAATCTAAATCTCTTAACAAAATTTAAAAATACCATCTAATCTAATTATTTTTATAAGCTAATTTTAATTAATTAAAATTATTTAAATGGAATCAAGCCAAAGATACTTAAGCTAATAATTTAAAATTAAAAAAATTATATTATTGAGTGCGTAGCACCATAATGACGAGCATCTCTTTTTAAAATGTTACTAGAATTTATTTTCCTCCAATAAACCTCTTGGTAGAAGATATTCTTCACATATTTCCTCAAATTCTTGATCCATTTTTTATTCTTATTCCTGTTAAATCTTGCTTTCTGTTTATCTCCTTTTAATTATTTCCTGTTTTCATGTAGTTTAAACTTTTTTCTTTTATTTATTCAGTATTTTCTTACCTATATCTTTTCTTCTATAGAAGATTTTTATACACTTATAAAAATTATCCCTTACCAGCTCTATAATATTTACCTATTTCTTTTTATCAAATAATCTTCTTTTCTTAATATATTTTTTCTTTATTCTAAAATGTATTTTATAAATCTTTATAATACTGTAAATAATATAGAATGCATACATTAAAAGGAGTTAATAGCTTATTAATAAAATTTAACTTTCTTTATTTTATTAAAATTAAATAAATTTAGAGCAAACCTTCTTCAGATAAATGTATGCCTAATTTAAATAAAATCCTAAAATATAAATTTCTGATTATATATAAATATTTCTAAAGTATATATAATTGCTTTAATAAAATTATAATTAACATATTATATTATACTATATTAATTATTTAGAAATAAGACTTAAAATTAACTATTTTATATATTTATTATAACCATATTATTTCAAATTTTTTATTAGCTTTTTAAATAATCAGCTTTTACATTATTTTGAATAAGCATAAAGAGTAAAATATATTTAAGTATATAGTTTCTATTCTAAAGCTTTATTTGATAATTGGATTTTCTTTTAACTTGCTATATTATTTTCATCCTTTCTAAGTATTCTATATAATTATTTTATTTTAAATGGATTGAAGAAAAGATTGAGAATAAATACTAAGATAACTTAGAATTTAAAAGACATGCATATTTTATTTATTTGATCTATTTAAGTTTCGAAGTAAAATAAGAAACTAAATTAAGCACTTATCTACTATTAACTTTCTTTAATAGCTATTATTTAATAAATATTGTAGCATTTAGTTTAAAAATGTTCTTTCATATAAACTGAATATCATAAATGCTATATCATATATGAAAGAGAGAATAATAAAATAGCTATTTCTTTGCTTAGAAAATTTAAATAGATTTCCTTAAGTATAATAAACTGCTTGCAAGAGAAAAAAATATAATTTTGTCTAGTTAAAACTAAAATAAACTTTAGTTAGAATATTTAAAAATTAGTTTTAAATTAAATATTAAAAAGTCAATTTATGCCTAAGGTTTATATAGATCTTATTCTTTTGGTATATTTAAGAAAATAATTGTTTTTTAACCCAAAAAGCTATAAATAATATTTTATCTAAAATTCACTAGTATTATCAAATAAAAATAATTAATAATACATTCAATGAAATCGAATAAGTAAATAAACTCAAAAGCTTATCTTAATTTAGATTTTATTAAGAAAACTATTATTAATATATTTTAAGACTTTTTACTTAAATCATTATCAAAATATAAGCATATTTAAAATTTAAAATGTCAGCTTTAGTTATCTACAGTTACATTAAATGAAACTGACAAATCTGCTATATTTTGTGATGAAACCATTTGATTTTGATAATCCCTAATATCTTTATCTTTTTCTTTATTGTTCATGTAATTTCTACGACAAATGCAACATGTCACGTGCTATTTAAATCACTAATCTATGCACTCTTTATGGAAAAAATGTTTACAAGGTAATTTTCTTATTTAAACTCCGCTTCTAAATTCACTTAAGCAGATGATACACTCTATGCATTGCTAGTCATTACTATCATAAGCATATTGAATTTCTGGAAATTGCAAGTAAATTTTTTATTTTTCGATTAAAATTTTATTATCAATGACTTACATTTGTTCTACTCAATCTAAATTATTAAGTTCTAATTGATTGCACTCTTTAACTATTCAATATAAGATAAGTGATATATCTATAATAATTATTACTATTCCAAATCACATAGCTGTAGTTATTCTAAATTAATGCTTTAGTTCTAGATTTAATTCTATATTTTAAAGTTAATTTTAGTTATTTACTATCTTCAAATTTACAACTCCTTTTTTAAGTTTTATTTCTGTACTAAAATTTTGATCATTAGATAAGTCTTTTTGATATATCCAAAAATCAGGTAAAGCTTCTTCTTCATAATCTTAGCTTTTTAAGAAAAGACTTATATTTTGTGATGTTTTAATGGATATTTATAGAATATCAGTTTCTTCTTATATATTAAAAACTAATCATTAATATGAGGATGAAGTTAAAGTTATATTATATCAATATCCAAATTCTATTTCATATCCTTTAATACTACAATCTTAACCTAACCAAGGCAATTTGCAAACACATTTACTATTTATATCACAATTTCCATTGCTATTACAATTTTTAGGACACAATTAATTGGTTGAATAAATGATAGTTAGATTATATATCAAAGGCTGGCAATTATCAAAATTGGTTACACTAACTGATCAATTCGAAAAAGAACCTTTCAAAGCTATAAATTAGTAGTTCCTATGTTAATATACTCCATCCCAATCTATCAATGGACTTAATTGAATTTGATTAGAATTGATTGGATATAAGGTCATAGTGCAATTCGTGTTACTGCTATCAATATCCATCTATATAGTAAAATAGTTATATTACTAGAATTGTTGCTAGATGTTATTATAAGGATACAAAGTAAAACTGCTAATAGATAATAAAGTTTATTACTATTAAAAGTTGAATTTATACTCTAGGTTTTCTAGTTATTCTGCTTAAATCAATTCTAAAAGCATTATGGAAACGAGAAAAAGCTTAAGCATTTATCAAATATTACTTGCCTACACTTTAATCTAAAATGTGTGCTAACACATAAAGTTTACGTAATATACGTGTATTTTAATTTTAATAGTTTAATTATAATAAAACTAGTAATAAAAGTAAATAGTTTAATTAAATCTACATTGTAACAGATATTTATTACGTTTAAAACATAATAACTGATTAAATTTTGTCATTTAAGATTAAAAATAATAGGAGGCTGAAGGGGATTTTATAGATAGATAATTAAGTATCTCTAAATAACTTTAATAATTTACACTTTTATGTGTTTAAAAAATAAATTAATAGAAAGAGAGGTAAGAATATACAGTAAGGATTGCTTTCAGTTATAAAAAATTATAAAAATAGCATGAAGCACTTTAAAAGGGCAATAGGTATTTTATTTATTCATTTAAAAATACGAAGTTATGAATCTTAACCAAAAAAGTAAAAAGAAGCATTTTTTCAATATTTATCAAAGAGATAAAAAATTATTTTGCATATTTAAGATACAATAGTAGTAATTCAATCTAACAATTTACTTGGATAATATGAACAAACTATGATTCTAGATAAATAAGGAGTTTAAATAATCTAAGAGATGGAAGTTTAAAATTAAATGACTAGATGATAAAAGTTATAAAATAAGTTAGAAAAGAGATAACTTATACTGTATTTTACTATTAAATATTTTTATAAGGCTGATTTTTATACTGGTTACAATTTTAGATAGATTAAAAACTAAAATAAGAAGATTAAACTTTATAACTAAAAAGAATAATAGCATCATTTTATTAAATATATTAATATTTATTAAGTAAAAAATAAACCACTTAATAGATAATTAGAATACAATCTTTTAATGCTTATATGTTAGAAATTTAAACTATTAAAATGTAATTAGCATTAAAGTAAACCTACTAAAACTTGTTTTAATACTAACAAATATATTTATTTCTATTATGGGTATTAATTAATTTTAAAGAATGCCTAAATTTATTTTTTTATGGTCGTTAACCTTTAGAAAAAGATACAGAAGTTCAATTATCTTAACCAAAAATCTCGCAGAAAAACTGGAAGAGAAAAATCAACAGGATGCATTTAGAATAGAGAACTTCGAACGCCAGATAGATACATTCTCTCAATATCCAGAACTACTAAAATTGCGTCTAAATCAAGCTGAAGAAATGTGTGAGCAAATAAGATATAAAATTTTTGTAGTTAAAGCCAAGAATAAAGCAAATTAACAAAGAAAAAGTACTGGTAGATGTGGAACCTAAAGAACAGTCTTAGAAAAAAAACCCGATAGAAATTAGAAATATATGGTTATGTTGTGGAAGCCCAAAACACCTTTTTTACAAGTTATGAAAATTTCAATAGAAGCAACAAAACTTTTGGATTCAAAAGAAACAGGGGAAGAAAAGAGAAGAAGGTGAGTGAAAAATTATTACTGTTTGAGCGGCGTAATATAAAAAATAAAGCAAGATACAATTAATTCAATACTAGAAGTGAAAGGAAGGATAAGCTGGAGAGCCTGAATTTTCAATCTCACCAAAAATAAAAGACCCAAACGTTTATTTTAAGCAGTAGGAAGCATAATCTACTGTCCTCCTGGAGGGATCGAATTTTTCTTATTGGAAAATTATATTTAATTTATAAATAAATAACTGCTTAAATATTTTATACTTGAAAAGCCAATTAAAGTATAAAAGAATATATAATATAATATGGAAAATAGATCCTTTTCTTTCTACAAGATGAAAAAACTATTTCTATATTAAAAAGACATTCTTTCACTAGAAATCTTCTAATAAAAAAAATTAATTACTTTCAAATTATTTAAAAATATTTATACTAAAATAAATCTTTATAAGATGGATTATAAATTAATATTTAAAGATATTAATTTAGAAAGATATTCCTAATTAAATTTAAGAAAAAAAGCTATAATATTTAACTTGCAATATTAATTTTTTCTATCTTTGTGAAAGTAATAAAGTGTTGCTAGGCATAATAAGTAAGTTAAAAACTATGATATTTCAAATTGTAAATATATGAACTAGTTAAAAACGTTCATACTATACATTATTTTATAAGCTACTCTTATAATTTTATAGATATTATTTTTATTAAACTATTAAGATAAAATATTTATTCCTAATTTCTATCTAATGCCTAGACTATTTATAGAGTGATATATAGTATTAGATATATCATTAGATATATGAAAATAAGATTTAAATTAAATCATAAGTAAATAATGCTAATTATCTCTTTAAATTTAGTTAAAATACTAAAGACTAATTAGTTATTATTTCTTGTTTAATTTAATAATTAGTTTTAGTAACTAAGATAGATTATTTATTTCAGGCTATTGATCTAAGAAATTAGTTTTATCTTTTTTATAACTACTCTTATTTTTAATAAAAATATATTAATTAGAATATAAGAATCATATAGTTTCCATTTATTTTTAAATAGCTATTCTATTAATGGACTAAAAGACCTATTAATGTTCAATTTGAATAGAATAAATATTATAATAGGAATCTTAAATTACTTAGATTTAAACTAAGCTATCTTTTTATTATGTAGTTACATTAAATGTTTATTCTATAGTATTTCTAATATAATTTCTAAACTTATTATTCACTTATTTACTTTGCTTGATATCTAAAGTTTTAAGATTTTTATAGATTTAATAATTATTAATAAATTTAAATGGAGTCTTAAAATCTTGTTCCCGGTTTTTTCTTGAGAAAAGAAGAGAAAAAAGTTCTAGAGAAAAAGCAGGCATAAAAAAATATAAAGAGTCTTCTTCTCCTCACTTACAAAACTAATAAAGAACCTAATAACTATAATAAACACCTCCTAAAGTAATAAAAAGAAAGGAATCTAATATAATAGCAGGAAAAGAACTTCCATCAAAGATAGTTAAAAAGGAAATAAATATTTAACAGTTTGTATTTGAAATATCCAATCTCTAGGAAGAGATTAAAGTGCTTAAGTAGGAAAATTAAGAACTAAGAAACTTACTATTGCTTGGATAAGATAACTTAGAGATTAGAATTATTAATTAAGAAAGGAACTCCAAACATATTGAAACATTTAAACTGAACATAGATAAGAAACAGCAAGGCTTGGAAATATCGTATAAAAACAAGAGTTGGAGTTTATTAAATAAAAGAATATTAGCACAAACATAACTAATTAGACAAATTAGATAGAATTAGAATAAAATGAGGTTATAAATCGAAAACCAATCAGATAAGTAAGGAAGAAATGCTACTGTAAGAGTAAGTGACATTTGTACAAGAATTGCTAAAAATTTTAGAATTTCAAGAAAAAATTTTGGCGCAAAGAATAAGAAAAATTCTAGAGGCTCTATTGCAACTAGTCTGGAGATATTTACAGAAGAAAACGACGTGAAGTACCTTTTGGAATAATAAGAACAAGAAATCAAAGAAACTGAGGAGACTTACTGAAGATAATTTCATTGGAAAGTCAAGAATGATGAGAAATGTTGCTGATAAAACAACTTATTTTAAACGATGTCCAGATTGGCACTGTTGAACAGTTTAATTTTTGTATTTTGTATTTAGATTTAATAATTATTAACTCTACTAATATTAAAAAACAGACTAAAAAGTGCTAAATTTTTATTCTCTTATATTTAAGTATTTTATTATGAATTCCTTACTTTTCAATCTGTAGATAAATAACTTCAACTATTTCAGGCTTTGAAGAATTTCTATTTTACTTATAAAATTTTTATGGATAATTTACTTTAAGTAAAATCCAAGCTAATAAATTAAGATTTCATTATTCAGATCAGAATTTTTCGCAGATTAAAAAAAAGAGATACCAACATTGTAGAGAGGCTAGGATCAGGGAAAGGACGCCAAAAAGGTTGCTCACCAAATTAAAACTTCCATCTCTGAAGAAAGCTTAGGAAATAGGCTTAAAATATAATGCACTTGCAAATTCTTATTTCACCATCATCTTGCAGTAAATAAGCTATGATTAACTGATTAAAATAGTTTTGGACCTTTAGAGAGAGATCAAATAAAAAGAAATATAATAAAAAATGAACGGAAAAACTTTAATTAGCAGAGGAAATAGAATCGAGACTTAAGTCAAAAGAGAGACCTTACGCCTTCGGAAGCATTTCAAAAACCAGAACGGTAAATCATAAAACCAGAATAGAAGTAAAAACTAGGCAATAAGATAGAAAAAAATCAGTAAAAAATGCAGCATTAATAACAACTAAGAATAAGGAAATGAATCAATGGTATTAAAAAACAAAAATTAAAATTAAACTTAAAAAAGAAACAAATAAATTCTGTTACTGTAATTCTCGAAAGTATCTATGTAAAGGATATTAGGATTTTTATTGTTTCAAGTTAGAATTGTGAAAATACTAAAAGAAGTTGGAGAATAAAAAGAAGAGATATTATAAGCTAAAATTGGAAAAGAAAAATTATTTTGTAAATATTTGAAAAATTTTTAAGAAAAAAATAAAAAATCTTATCTAGAGTGGAATAATATTTTAAGGCTGATCATAGCAATGAGATGAGAAATAGAAGCTTATAAGTTTTTATATTTAATCTTTAGAGCAATCTAGATGTTGACGGGAAAGTTATTGAAATATCTTCAAGAACACCAAAAATTTAATTTTGTTATTGTATTGTTAAGTAAAATCCAAGCTCTCTATCTGATTGGATTTCTGATTATTTATTACAAAATTTTACAAATTCAGGGTTTTATCACCTTTAATAAAGAAATATTTAAATTTTGCGTAGTCTTAAAAAATAAAATATGAAGTTTTCATTTATATTTTGGTTAATCAAGCTAGAGTAAATTGCTTAAAATTTTATCGCTATAGATCTTCTTGTCTTACAACATAATTTTTAAGGTAAAATAAAAAACGAAATTTAATTATTTTAGGTAGGGAGATTTTTTAAGTAAAAGTACCAAGTTTATAGATGTAAATTGTTATTACTTATTGATTTCAATATATTAAAACTATTCAAATTATTCAAACCTCTTTAGCATAAATTTCTGAAGTGATGAAGTAGTCAATTGATTATATTAGCGAAACTTTACTATTTTATCTGTTTTAATTTATTTTTTCAAAGATCTGATTTATAAAATATATATAATTTTTTGATTATAATACAAAT
Organism: Loxodes magnus; assembly: GCA_946699065.1. Classification (NCBI taxonomy): domain Eukaryota; phylum Ciliophora; class Karyorelictea; order Loxodida; family Loxodidae; genus Loxodes; species Loxodes magnus. Next base: position 414,251 of record CAMPDV010000110.1, read on the forward strand.
CATCTAAAAAAATAGAAAATTAATATAAGATAAGGTAATTAAAGTGATATCACCATTATTAGGTTTATCAATGATAAGTTTATAAGTTGTTTTATGAGATGATAAGATAGTTTTATTGATCATAGGATTATTACAGTATTCTTTAGAGCTCTTTTCTTCTATTACGTAATGGCTTGCGTAAATTAAACTTTCTCTATCACAGGACCATCCTCATTTTGATTTAAATATTTGTTTTGTTCATCTTTTTTGAGCCTTTACTATATCTAATAGTAATTAATCTCACTGTATATCTTTTTCTTGTAGATTTTTCCTTCTAGAAAACTATAAATTAGTCATATAATTTCATATCTTTTAGGTATTTAGCTCTTGTTTCTTCTTCTAAAAATACCAGAAGCTCCCAAAAATACGCCCAATCTTCAAACAATAGAAGCATCTTTCTTACAATTCTTTGACCATGACCTATTTTTTAGACATTTTTGACATTTTTAGAATTTTTTCCCGATTCGAAAGAGTTTATGTATTCTGTCCTTCAATTGCCATAGGATCGTTATTGGATTGTGATGGAAAAAGAGTTATACATAATTTTTCAGCTTTTTAATTTCATCTATTTTTTACTCCATATTTTCCAGTTCTTAATTAACTTGTGACATTGATGCTTAACTGTTAATTTCTGTTTTTAATCATTTTTAATTTTTTTATTTTTATATAGTATAAGTTATAGATTGATTCGTTAATTTAAATCTTAGAATTATTGTTAAAGCTTTTATTGGCTACTTCCAGGGGATAAATTTCAATGAGTGAGCTTTATTAATCGATATCCTGTTAGTTTTTCCCTGATTATTTCTTATGAACCATTATTTTAAATATATTATAACCGTAGTATTAAGCTAAAATAAAATACTTTTAAAGAAATACTAAGAAGTTAGAGTGCTTTTTATGGTAATTTTAATAATTATTTTTTATATTTTTGATTAAAGTTTCAATAATAAGTATAAACTTTATTAATATTTCGACTAAATCCCTTCATCTTTGGCGATTCATATTATAATTTTTATAAGTTTAAAAATGGAAGTTATAATATTTTAATGTGTATAAATTCACAAATGCAAAGGTAAAATACTTCAAATTATTTTTATAAAAGTTATATTCAGATGAAATGAAAGCTTTACAGTTTTATAAATAAAAAATATTTAAAATAAAATGGTGGAAGGGAGTAATTATAAATTAAAAAAATGGTTGAAGGTTTCAAGTCAGGCTTCTATACCACCTCTTCCTAAGCCAAAAAGGAAGGGAGGAAGCAAGGAACAAAGTCTTAATAATCTTAACAATCTTCTCTATCACAACCTTAACCAACACTGAACTAACAACTTGGATTCTAACAAAACGAACGAAAGCCAACCTTGAAAAATATACAAACGGAAACTCCAACCTCAAGTGAGAAACCGAGGAAACAGATGAAGTCTGTTCTCCACTAGGAGGTATCAGAGTTCAACCCTTCTGGCCAAATGAGCATAGAGTAGTTCATCAAAGTGGTACTGAACCTCCAGGAAGAGGTCAAGAGATTGAAGAAGGACAATGATATGCTGATGGCAAAGCTAGACCTAGCAGAAGGAATTGAATCAAGACTTATGTTCTAGGAAAGAGATCTTAACGCCTTTTAGAATATATCACAAAGTCAGACTAACGAGTCCTAAAATTAACTTTATAAATAGACTGAACTGGATAACAGACTCGGAAAAGTAGAATAGAAATTGTAAAATTTTAAGAAAGAGTAAAGCGAAACTGGAGCTATAAAAATGGAAATCGAAGCCTAGAAAGAGCAAACAAACTAAGGAAAATAATTCAAAATAAAAAAGAAATGTTTCTTCTGTGGAAGCGTATGACAATTTTATCGGAAGTGTTAGAAATTCTAATAGAAATAAAGAAACTATTGGATAAAATAACAAAAAAAGAAGAAAAAAGAAGAAGCAAGAATGAAAAGAATGTATTGCAACCTAGATGGTTCAATATACAAGATTAAGATAGAACCAAGGCAAGTTAAAGGAGGGAAAACCTGGAAAAATCCGAGTTACCAATCTCGCTAAAATTGGGCGACCCGAACTTTTATATTTAACAGCAGGGAGAATGAACTGCTGTCTTCCTGACGGGGTTGGAAATCCCTAAAACGGAAACTTAAAATTAATATTGTTATTATTATAAAATGATGGAAGGTTTCAAGTCAGGCTTCTATACCACTCCTTCCTAAGCCAAAAAGGAAGGGAGGAAGCAGCAAACCAAGACTTAATTATCTTCTCTATCTTAACTCTAATCTATACTGAACTAACAACCTGGAATTTAACAAGAAGAGCGGAAGCAAATATTGAAGACAGCCCATATAGATACTCCAATTTCAGCTGAGAAACCGAGAAAGCAGATGAAGTCTACTCTTCACCAGGAGGTGAAATTAAATCCCTATGGCCAGATGAGCATGGAATAGCTCATCAGAGTAGTGCTAAACATCCAGGAAGAAGTTAGGAAACTCAAGAAAGACAATAAAAAATTAATGGAAAAGCTTGACCTAGCTGAAGGAATAGAGTCAAGACTTATGTCTTAAGAACGAGAACTGAATGTTTTCTGGAAAATATCGTAGGATTAAACTAGCTAATCCCAGAATTAGCATTAAAAACAGACTGAATTTGACAACAGATTTGAGAGATTAGAAGAGAAGCTAAATGAGCAAAAAGGCGACCCAATGCTGATTGAAGAAATTGACAAGAAATTGAAGAAGACCAAATCAATCAAGATTGTAAAAAGATGCTATTATTGCAATTCAGAGCAACACCTGTGAAGAAAATGCAAGGAATTCCTTAGCTTCAAGAACAGATACTGGGAAATATAGTGAAAGCAATAAGCACAGAAAAGAAAGGCTAGACAATTGCAACAGAGGAGAATAAAAGCAAGATTATGAATGACGGAAATTGGAACCATTTATAAGAAGAAATTTTCACGGAACGGAAGATGGAACTAGCCATAAAAAGATCAAGTGGTTGTGAGAGGAGAAGCTTTTAAACTTTTTGACTTAATCTCGGAGTAATCCGGTGACTGGCGGGAAGAGGTGGATCTCCTCAAAGATCGCCAAACTTAATATTAATCTATAATCTATAAAAAAAATTATGGAAGTATTTAATAAAACCTATTTATATTAATTAATTTCTAGCTGAAAAAGTTTAAAATTTATGATTATAAGAAATTGTTCCTGAAATAATAATCAATTTTTCTACAATTTACTCTGTTAGAGAATAATTTCCAATTTATTCCTAAAGTTTCTTTTTATAAGAGATTGCTTTTTCAAGTAAATAAACTGATTTAATTTTAATCTTCTAAGTTTATAAAATAATCTATGATTTAAATTGTTAGTCTAACTTTAATAATATAACTTTAAACAATATTATCTACTCTAAAAATTTTAAATTAACAATATTATTAAATTAAATGATTAATCAATTAGATATTTATAAACTTATTTAAATTAGTTAATCTTAAAATCTTATTCAAAAGAAATAATCTTAAAATATTCATATTATTGAGTTTCCGTTTTGTCTTGTTAGTGATTGGCTATTTAAAAATATAATTTAATATAAATTTTAAATTAATTTTAATTCTTAGCTTGTAATGAAAATTAGATTTTTAAATAATAAAACTTGTTATAAAACTATAGAGAAAAATGAATATGATTAATTAATATTTAAATTAAATTTTATTTAGCTTTTTCATTTTATTTTTAGGTCATGATTGATTTCTTAAATTAGATCTAACTATAAAGCAGAAGTACTGCTGTTTGATTATAAATTTATTTTTAATGTTTAAATTAAATGGTTCAATATATTTAATCATAAATATAAATTAAAAAAAATAATATTTTAATCATTTTTAATTACTAATTTTTTTGAGGCAATTTAAACATAAAAAATAAAATGATTTAAGTTAAAAATTTTTAAATTAAGTTATTACTAATAAGTTATAAACATTAAACATTTTTCTTAATTAAATTAATACTGTCATAAGATTTTTTCCAATTTTTGGTTTAGTAATGCTTATAATTTAATAAATGTTTATTTTGCTAATATTAAAATTATAATAGCACAAATATGATTTAAATTAATATTGTGTAATAGGATTTCTGTTGTAATTTAAAAAAAATTTGCGAAATGAATGATAAAAATTGAATATTTAAAAAATTTAAATTATATTAACAATTTTTTTCTTAAATATGAATCTTCATATAATTTTATTTTTTATTTAAACTAAAATGTAAAATTTGTTTTTTTATTGTTTCAGGCTAAACAAACATTATTTTTCTTTTTAAACAAGAATTTTAATTATCTATAAAAGTAGAAAAATTGAAAATTTTTAAGTTTTAAATAAAAATATTAAGCATTTATTTATACAATCTTAAAATTTTAAGTGAAGAAAATAACATTTTTTTTAATTAATACTAGCTTAATCCAAATTTAAATCAGTCTTCTAATTAATTATAGTTTATAAATTTAGTAAAATAGTAAGAAAATTATTAAAATTAATTTATAAATATTTTCTATTTCTTTTTTGATTATTTATATTAAGGAATAATCAATTTTATGTTTATTAAGAACAAAAGAATCTAATTAAAATATTTATATGACAAAATATTCTTTGTTAAGTTATCTTGTAGTTTTTTTGTATATTATCAATAATTTCTTATAAATATAATTTTTGAAGATTAAAGTTTTTATAAATTATTTATTTTAATTATCTAAATAGAATTAATATTGCCTTTCACTAATTTTTAATAAAATATTTATTTTTTATTTTAATGTTTTTAATAAAAAGGGATTAATTTAAATAATTTATACTTAGATTTTAAATTATTTAAGTATTAAGCCATTTAGTAAATATTTCTTAAGCAATTTAAAATCTATTTTCAAAGAAGATTATAATATTTTAGCTAAATCAAAAGTCAATCTAAATATAGTATATTAAATCAGCTCTGCATTATCATAAAATATTAAAATAACCTTGAAGTTTAAATTTTGGTTAAGTAAATTAAATTTAAAGTTACTAAAGTTTAATAATATTAATTTTATTTAATCAATTTTGACTTTACTAGCTTGTGTAAATCTTTAATTATAAGAATTGTTTCTTTCAATCAAAGATATTTTAAAATTAAAAAAGTCACAAATCTCTCTTCTTCAGTTTATTTAACTTGGTTTATGTTCTTTCATCTTCATCTAATACATTCAATAATTAAACTCAGCTAGAAAGTACATTTTATGAAAAATGTAAATATAAAGATCTAAATGTTCTAATTACTTTCTAGATACTTAATTGATATATACATAATCATAAATTATTATATATTTAAATCATAATTCCAAACCTTATAGTAAAATCATTTTATTAAGTATTTACAATACATACATATCATAATATTTAGGCATCTATTACATGCTTGTACATTAAGGACTGTAAGTAGGGAAATGATATCTTGTAATCCCTTATGTAAGTTTTAAGATTGAATTAATGATTTTTAAATTTAATAATTTATCTTACATAATGCTTATTCAATTTTGAACAATTTATTTATGAAAAATAAAGCAAATTTTTTAATTATTTAGCATAGATTTTCGATGCATAAATTATGGTAATTTTTGGATAAGAATCTGTATAAAACCAAGTTTATATTTAGTTTTAGCAAGTTTAGCAAGTATAATATGTATTTGAATTAGTTATAATTTAAATAATAATAAAGATACTTTAACTAAGCAAACTTAAGTATTTTAATTCTTAGTGTGAAATTAACTAAAATTATTTGATGTTTTATTTCTTAGTTAGGCACAAAACTATTGTATTATATATTCATTCTCTAACAATTTCATTATTATTACTAATTCTAGCTTGTTAAAAATAATTAAACTTGAGCTAACAATTTACTTTCAAGCAAAAATAAGAAATAAACTATAAATAGAAATCTTTCTAAGGAAATTACTAAGTAAAAGACAATTTTATTTATAAAAGTACATTAAATAATTAGACACATATGAAAAGAAATATATTCTGAGGATTGATAGTGAGATAGAAGTAAAAAAGAAGCAATATGAGAAAAAGGTAATATATTTATAAATAAAATGATAAATATGATTTAAAATAAAATTTTCTTACTATCACTTTTTATTAAAGCTAAATATTAATTATTTTATTTTAAAACTTTTAAAATCTATGTTAATAAGTTTCATATTTATTGTAAAATCAATAATTAATGGAACCAAAACAATCAGGAATAAAATTAAGTGCTAACAGTAATAAGCCCAAAGAGTTCTATACAAAGGAAAAACAGTTTTCGAAATGTTTATACCTGAGAAAAGTACTTAAGAACAAAAAAGATAACCGAACTCTATATCATTTAATTCCTTTACTCCTAAATAAATACGAAATTTTAGTAAACATTTGTTATAACAATCCTTATTACTTGCTTCTAAATAAATATAGTAAAGACACTAATCCAAAATACGTAAATATTGTTTACTTGCAAGTAAAAATTTAAGAGGAAGATCAACATTTTATTGTTCTTGGATTGTTCAAAGATGTTCCTAAAACTAGTGAAAATTTCAGAGCTTTATGTACTGGAGAGAAAAAAAATAGCAATTAAAAACCATTACATTATAAAAACTGCATTTTTCATAGAGTTATTCCAGATTTTATGATTTAAGGAGGTGATTTTATAAATTTTAATGGAACAGGATAAGATAGTATTTATGGAACTAAATTTGAAGATGAAAATTTTATTTACAAGCATGATAAAGTTGGAGTTTTATCAATGGCAAATGCTGGAAGAAACACTAATGGAAGCCAATTTTTCATAACTCTTGTATAATGTCCTTGACTTGATAATAGACATGTAGTTTTTGGAGAAGTAATTGAAGGAATGGATGCAGTTAAAGCAATAGAAAGTTAAGGATCATAATCTGGTAATACAAAGACAAGAATTGAGATAATTGATTGCGGCCAGCTTAAATAAGGAGGATTTTAACTTTTTAATTTTAAATCTGGAAAGCATATTTATTAAAAGTATTTTTAATTTTATCACTTTAAGTTTTTAATTAAACGCATAATCATAAAAAATTTGAATCTATTTCTAAATTATATAGTGATATCTTTCTGTTATTAAAATAATAAATTTAGATTAGTTTTATTTTATTTTTAAAATCTTCTATCAAAAATTCTTTAGATTATTTTTATTTTAAATTTAAAAAAATAAAATTTGTTAAGTATTTATATTATAGCTAAATGAATTCATAAAAATTACTTCTTCAATTTTTTAAATTTTCAAGAAGTAGGAAAAGCAAAAATGTAATATTATAAAAAATTTTAAAATAAAATTAAATTTTTTGTAAAAATATTTTTTTAACTAAGTAGGAAATATATATTTCTAAATTAAAATTTAAAATTAAGACAAAAAATTAAAATAATAAACTTGAAAAATAATAAGAAATAACTTTATACATTTTATATTTTATTTATCATTAAAAAATTAAAAGATAGATAAAATTAAATGTTTAATCTAAAGAATTAATTTATAAAATCAAAATTGTGTAAAAAAAGAAAAAAATAATAATAAATAATAAATATTATTATAGAGCGTTTAGCACTTCGTAAGCGCGAATCTTTCAATATTAATATTTAATATTAAAAAAATGTTCTCATGCTTATTGTTGTCATTCCTATGGTCCAATGAGTCACGCCAACTTCTTAAAATGGTAAATCTGCTTATTAAAGATTAATATTGAGGCTTGAACTAAATGAAAAAGTCTTCTTGAATAAGATCAAAATAAGAATTAGTATCTAGTCATGCCCATTGATCAAATGTTCATATTGTTAGTGAGAACCCTCGTGCAAGTTAGTCTTCTCATTCCGAGCTTATGCACTTTCTTCGTGGTGACATCTAGTGCGAGATTACACGCAAGATAGTATATACAAACATCAGATTATTTACTAATTCTCCCGACCGCAGCCGACATCCATTTTATAATAAATAAATTAGCCTAAGTTAGTAAGCTAATATTTATTTATGAATTTTCAAATAAAGTATTTAATAAACTTAAAGTTAATCTTTAATTACAGTATCTTTTCTTCTTTTTATCAATCTTAGTCCTATTTTTAAATAGCAAGGACTGGAAAATTTGAAAATTATCTCAAAGTCTGTAAAATATTATATATAATTATTTTTAAATGAATATTGCACGAAATTTTCTTATATACTTAAAATCTATTAAGTAAATAATGGATTTTTCTATTTTCGATTTTCCTTTTTAATTTCTCCTTCGGTTTATATTTTTATATGTTAAAAATATAAATATAAAATATAGCCATAAGAATAGTAATAGTTTATAAATTTTACTAAAGAAATAATCCTTTGCATATAATATTTTACATTTTGTTTTGATATAAATAATTAAAATTTAAAATTATTTCCTTTTATCTTAATTAGTGTTTGATTACTGCTGATCAAAAAATTGATATTTTCTAAGATATAAGCCAAAAGGAATATTTTATTGAACTATACAATAATAAAAAAATAGAAAAGATGATAACTAAATTTATAATACATTACATTTTTCATCGAAAAAAAATCCGAATGAAAAATTAAATAGTTAAGTCTTGAGTCAAATAAAAAGTAAGCAAAATTTACTAAGGACTTATGGTGCAATAGTAGCGCGTTCGACTCCAGATCGAAAGGTTGGAGTGTTAAAATCCTCCTAAGTCTAAATTTTATCTTAAAAAAGTTTAGTTTTTCATTTAATTTTTATTATTTTATATTTTTTTAAACCTATTTAACTATCCAATAGTATCTTTTATAAATTTTTTTTCTTATATTTGAATGAATTTTTATTAATACTCTCCTAAAAATTTTTAATTATAGAATAAAGATTTTTCAGTTTTTAAGTTAAACATTTTATTTTGAAAATACAAAGATCTAAGAAGAACTAATTAGTCATATTTTGGTATTATTTTGCTAATAAGTTTAAGCTTGATTCTTTAAAAATTTTATACTTTAATGAAGAAAATTTTAAAGCATTATTCTTTAAACTTTTATTTATAAACTTAAAAGATTTATCTAAGCTTAAATCATAAAATATTTAAAAAATACAAGTTTTACTTAGAAATTAAATGATAATTTAAAATATATAAAATCATTTTGTAATTAAATTTATTCCAGATATTTGAATATTAGTAAAATAAATTAAATAGGTGAAGAAGTAAATAAAGTTTATCTAATAATATTAAAATAAGCATAATTATTATAAAAATAATAAACTATACATGAGAACACTAAAAGTATATTTTAAAATATTTATTTATAAAAATCAAATTAAAAGATATTTTTAAATGTATGATATATTAAGAAAAATTAAGTTTTATAGCAAGAGTTTATTTTAATTTTATCTTATAAAGAAACTATTAAAAAAATTGCTTTTAGAAAATACTAAAATATAGAATCTCAAACGAGAATGGTTTATTACTAATTAATTAATTCATGCTTATAAGAAAAAGAAAAGCATAAAAGGATTTTTATCCTTGTTTTGATTTAAAGTTGGAAATAAATATTAAAACTAATTTGTATATGAAATATTTTGCTATTAAATGAAAACTTAATTTATATAAAAGATAATTTAATTATTTTTTAATACTTGTTAAATTTATTTTAAATTTATTAATAAATAAAACTTTATTAAATGAGCCTTTTATTTTATATATTTAGTCTAAAAAATAGTTAAAGAAACAGCTTTAAAATAATTAAATTTAATTAAGATTGCAAGTAAGAGATCTAGAAACTGGAGAAAGATAAATTAATAAGCTTAAAAGAAATTACAGAAGCTTTTTATTAAAATTATTCTTAAGGAAGTTAAAATATTTTAATATAAAGAAGAAATAATAAATTTTTTAATTTTCTTTATATTAAGTAGATTTTATAATTTAGTATATTAATAATTCTATAATTATATATTTCATCTTTACAAATAGTATTCATACAATAACCTTCAAAAGACAAACTAAGGTAATTTTTAGATTACTTATCTCTGGAAATATTTTTCTTTATTCACATCGGTAATATTTGAATAAAATAATAGAGATATAAGATTTTTTATCTTCTTTTAGATTTTTATTATATATCTTTATCATTAATCTAATTATATTTAAAATTTTTTGCTTATAATTAATAAAATTTATTTTTCCCTTTCATCTATTTATTTATATTAATATAATTAAATATATTTAGATTTGATGGCAGAAGGAAACTAACGCAATTTAAATATAATTTATTCATAGTAATTATTACTTATTAAATAAAAGAAATAATAAACATATTTTTATAACTAATAGTTTTTAGATTAACTTAATTATAACTATGATCTTTAGTATTAGATTTCAGATTTTTTAAACTTTTAATTTTAATATTTTAAATTAAAAATAATTTCTTTGGAAGATGATATCTCTATGAATGAATATTTGGTGCAAACCTATAGAAATGAGTTGTAATTAATATATTTTATTAATTTAAACATTACAGTAATTAATCATCTTTAGTTTTACTTTAATCACTCCTTATTTTTATAATATTGCATCTTATAATATAGTTTAAAAAATTAAAAATTTCTTAAATGTGAAAAGTAAAAATAATTATATAACCAATTGAATAAAAAGGATAAAGGATTAAATTAAGTTTATAGTTTTAGAAAAGAGCTCCAGGGTTCACTTGTTTTTGTTCCTGCTCTTTCCTGAACTAAAGGACTGCATAGGACTACATTAGTCCGCCATCCTTGTCTCTCCCTCATCCACTAATTATCGTTATAGTTTCTTCTTCCATTTTTATTAACCTCGCTGTTTCTTGAGTTGTAGAATTTCTTTCTGTATACTTATCCTGTTCTTGTTGGTCATATTCTGAAAAGATAGTCTAATATTAATACTTGTTAATTTTTTAAATTTCTTGTTTCTTCCAGCATTTTTTCCAGCAATTATTTTTCTAGCATAAATAGCACTGAATCTTTTTGCGATAATAATTGATCTTATTTATTTCTTATTATTAGAATTCCGATTCGATTTCCATTGGGATATTTGATTATTAATCTTATTAATCTTATAATTTTTAAATTATTACTTGTTATTATTCTTGTTTTTCTTAAAGTTGCTTTATTTGATATTCAATTTAAGAAAAATTAAATTGGAACATTTGAGGGACTTCGTTAAATTATTTATCAATTTATTCCAATTTAATTACTATTTACGATTAGATTTTATTTAATGATTCATCTATGGATTGGAATTATAGGTTTAATTATTCCATTAATTTTTCTAGTAAGTTTTCTAAATTTTCTATTTTTTATCTTTGCTTTTCCAAGTCATATTGGATATTTGATATCCTTTGCTGAACTGATTATGCAAAAGATTCCTTAGATTATTAATCTTTATCTTATTAAGGCTATTCTTCAATTAAATTAGGTTATTCTTATTTTTTAAAGTATTCGTTAATAGAGGTCTATTATTTCTTAGGTGCCATTTTATATATATATAATAAAACTATATATTTAAATAAATAATATTAAGCAACTAAGAAATTAAAGTATAAAGCATTAAATTTCTTAATATTATCTATTAAATTATAAATATAAATAAATTATACTAATTTAAATTATTAAATTCATATATTTAATTAAACATTTATAAAAAACTTTATTTTCATAGTTAATAAAAGAGTTTAAATAAAATATACCCAATAATTTTTAAATATAGCTATATTTAAAAATTATTGCTTATATTTTATTTAAAGTATAATATAGCATATCTGTAGAACATTTTTTAAATATCCTTTTGAAAATTTTATTATGTCTTTAAATATAAAATTTTTAACATTTATATCTAAATTTTATTATTTTAAATCAATTATTATTTAACATTTTGATGATTGGTCATTTAGAATTTTTTCTATATTCTTTCTATTTTAAAGTTTGATTGTAATAAACTATTTTAAATAATATAGACATTTAATTATAATTGAATTAATAATAAATTATTTTTATTTTTATATAAATATTAATCTTTAATTGCAACTATTTTAAATGAAACAATAGACACGCTTAGAGTTTATTTAATTGATGCTAGTATGAAACATTAGATTAATAATAATAAATTGTGTTTAAACCACCTAAAGGTGTTTCCAAATTAGTGTTAATGTTTTTCTTTTTAAGTATAATTTTTATTTTTATAAATCCAATTAATTATACAAGTCTATTCTTAAAATAAACGTATTTATAGCTCATACTAATATCTATATATTTAAGAAAATATAATAAAACATTTATTAAAATATAACTAAGAGATCTCTTAATGCTTTTGCATTATAAATTTAAATGCCTTCAAGAAAATGAATTAAGCTGAGATTAAGCTTATTTAAAAATTATTTTTTTTAATATATTTATTTCTATTTTTGCTATTTGAATTTTTAAAGTAGATTAAAAAAGGATTCTCTAGTTATTTTACTAAAAATACTTTTAAGAATAATTAAGAAATATTAAATAGAATGAGCAAATAATTATATTAGAACAAAAGGAATAAACGTTTCATGTATTAAAAGCAATTTCTTTTAATAACAAAATTCTCATTTATGTAAAAAGATTTAAATGGAAATTTATAAACTTTTTTTTAAATTAAAAGTAAACTATTCTTAATTTTTATTTTAACAGTTCTAAAAAAATTTCTCCTTAAATTTAAGATAAAAAATTAAAGATAGTTTAAATTATCTATCTAAAATCAATCTCTATTTTATTTCTGGCATTTATGAATTTATTATTATTTGATCTTTTAAACTAGTATAAAGTAATTTCTTTATAACTTAATAAATCATTTTAAAATTTAAAGGATCAACAAATTTTTTCTATAGCAATTTCATAAAAATTTCAACCATCAGATCCATAGTGAAGAAATTATTTTATAAATAATTGCCTTGATAAATAACCTTTTTACTTTTTTATTAATTTATTACAACTTGTTTGTTTTTAAGGTTATAAATTAATTTATTGTATTACTTATATAAAACTAAAGTCTCTATTTTCTAATATTATCATATAATTACTTTTAAATTATTTCTTTAAACTGTTTTCACTGTCAAAGTTACAAAGAGTTGTTAATTCTCATAAGTAGCCATATAATAAAGATAATTCTAATTATAATAAAAGTAAACTAGAAAATTGAAAATAATACATATTGTTTATATTATATAAGCTACTATTATAATAGCATGCCTTTATTTCCTATTAAAGCAGAAAGATAAATAATTATATTTCTATTTATAAGTTATCTTTCTTTTTTTCTATCATTTATTCATAGTAGAACTATTTATAAAATGATATATGAGTTTAGATATAACACTAAATCTTAGAAATAAAAGTTTAAACTAAGATTTAGTATTTTATTTTAGATTTACTTGTTAAAAGCAGCTAAATTATTTAAGGCTGATTATTTATATTTAATAATTTATTTGCTATTTGAAATTTAAGGTTTATGAAGATTGTTCTGAAAAAATCTATTAGAAATATTAAAGGATACTTATAAAGGGATTATGCCAAATAAAAACTTAAATTAAAATAAGCAATTTTAAAAATCTTAAAATTTAAAAAGAGAGAGAAAAGATATTTGCTTTAATATAAGTTAAAATTAAAATTATACTTAGAAATTTATTTTAAAGCTAATTAACAAATAAACTATTAAAAGTAAAAATATTCTTTAGATATTTCTTCTTATTTTATTATTCTTAAGCAAATAATAATTTCCTAGATCGATAACTATTTTATAAATTTAAGTATAGTATAAATTTGCAATAATTTGGCATCTCTTCTAAATAATTTAAATCGTATAAGCTAATTAAATAAAATTTTAGTTTAACCATAATTTGATTAAGATCTCTTTTTATTAAAATAGCTTTTATTTATTTATAATTTTGACTTAATTCATTATCAAAATATAAATATATTAAAATTAATGCTAGATTTAGTTATCTAAAGTTACATTAAATGAAACTGGCAAATCAGATATATTTTATGATGATTCAGTTTGACTTTGATGATCCCTAATATCTTTATCTTTTTCTTCATTGTTCATATAATTTCTACGACAAATGCAACATGTCACATGCTATTTAAATCACTAATCTATGCACTCTTTATGGTAAAAATGTTTACAAGGTAATTTTCTTATTTAAACTCTATTTCTAAAATTACTTAAACAGATGATGCACTTTTAACATAGCTAGTCATTACTATCTGAAGCATATTCAACTTCTGGGAATTGCAAGTGAATTTTTAAGTCTTCGATTAATTTTTTATTTTCAATATCTTGCATCTAAATTTATTGGACTAAATGATTTAGTTCTCATGGATTGCACTCTTTAACTATTCAATATAATATAAATGATATATCTATAAGAGCCATTCCTATTACAAACCACATAGCTTTATTCATCTTAAGCTTATGCTTTAGTGTTAGATTTAATTCTATACTCTAACGTTTATTTTAGTTATTTACTATTTTCAAATTTCAAACTCCTTTTTTTAGTTTGGTTTCTGTATTAAAATTTCGATCAGTAGATATGTTTTTTTGGTATGTCCAAAAATCAGGTAAAACTTCTTCTTCATAATCTTAGCTTTTTAAGAAAAGACTTATATTCTTCTATGTTTTAATGGATATTTATAGAATATCAGTTTCTTCTTATATATTAAAAACTAATCATTAATACGAGGAAGAAGTTAAAGTTATATTATATCAATATCCAAATTCTATTTCATATCCCTTAATACTACAATCTTAACCTAACCAAGGCGATTTGCATACACATTTGCAATTTTAGTGATTATACTCATTGAGGCTGCAGTTGTTAAGGCATTTTTTGTCTTAAGAGAATGTAAAAGTTAAATTATATTCTAAGAGATGCTGCTTTTCTCAGTTCAAGTTATTAATAGCAACCATCAAATTTTAAAAAGGTAAATAAACTGTTATATTTTGATGATTTCTGTGCAAGGCCACACTATCTCAATCAATAAGCTAAATCTATTATTCTTATTTCTATTCTTTTATACTGGAATTATGCTAAATTGACATCACGCAATTTCATTCTTTACTTATAATATTAATCTCTATAGTCAAATACTTATACTATTCAAATGCTTATTCAAAATTCTGGTTTAAAGACATAATAGAACTATTTATATTAAGGATTTATTAAGTCTAAAAGTAGGTAAATTGGAACTACAAAGGTTAAAGGTAATAAGCTTGTACTGCGATTGAAACAAGAATAAAAGTTAATAAAGCATAAGACATTTTTTTATTAATTCTATTTTAAAGCTAATATAAACTAATGTGTTTACACATTGAATTTAAATAAGCTACGTATTTTTAATAGTTTCTACATGTTAAGGTAATGATAATTAAAGAATTTAATTTAATAACTTCTATTGCTTAAAATTTCCGAGATTATTTTAACATAATTACCATCAAATTAAATCAATCTAAGAAGCTTCGAAAGTAATTTGCAAAACATAAGAAATACGTAGAACGTAAAAGAACTAGAGTAGATACAGGAAAAAAATATCTAGCTAGATATTAAAAAAATAGAAATAAAATAGAAAGAAATGGTTTTAATAATAAATATTGTTGAATGATTATAGCAAATTTATAAAATAAAATATAAGAGTTAGCTATATTTTAAAACTAAGAAAGGCTAAAATAAAGTTATTAAAATATTGTTTTATGATATTTTAAGATAGATCATAACTTCTATCTCAGTATTAAAGAAATAAAATAATAAAATTTAAACTTTAGTAACGAAAAAGAAGAAATAGCTTAACCTTAGTAAATTGTTAGGGATCTCAATTCTAATTATTTTAATATATCTCATTTAGTGTCTGAGGACTAAATATTATGAAGACAAATTTAGTTATTAAAGACATATGAAAATTATTAAATTAGTTTAAAACTTAAAATAATAATGAAAATTAGATATAAAAAGAAGAATAGGAACAACTGAGGAAATATAATAAAAGAATATATAAAGACATTAATAATTAATTAAGAGATAAATAAATTTAAAATGATATTCATTTAAAATGTATTAGCATAAGATATTTACCAGAAAGAAAAGTATTGCTATTTTATATATAAATAATAATAAAAATATTTCTTTAATTAAATAGATTTTGCTTACATCTAATTATTATAAAAGTGAGATATAGCAATAAGTTATATAGAAATATATACCTCATTTTAGAGGGGATGATAATTTTAAAGTATTTATAAATAAGCTTAGGCTTTAACGTAAAGATTATTATTTATTTCTTTAATTAGAGATATAATTTATTAATTTTATGAAATTAATTCTTAATTTTTTAAACCTTTAATCAAAAGAATAAAGTTTAAATTAATAAACAAACATAAACAATTTAAAGATAATTAACTTAATTTTATATTATCCTTAATGAAAGTCTAAAGAAATAAAAAAATAATTTTTTAATTAATGAAGATTAAATTTTTATTATTTTGAAATTAAAAAAATCTAAATTTAAAAAATTAAATTAAGCAACTTTTTTTTGGACTTTCTACGAAATTGATAGCTATCCTCTACTATAATCGAAGCTAAGTGAAATATTAAATTTTAATTTTAAGTTTCTTTTTATAAAAAATAAGCTTTCTAACTTATTAATTCTTCTATAGGATACTTAGAAGAATAATTACAGGGTGGAAAAACTTAATAAATTATATACATTATTAGCTTAATTTTCTTTTTAATTTTTTAAATAAAAAAATTATTCTAAAATTGAATGATATATCTAAATTAATATTTATTTTCTTTTATAAATTTTTTCAGGTTGAATTAAAAATAAGTATTAACTACTTTTCTCTTTAATTTTTTAGTTAAAACTTCTTAAAGATTTATTTATTTCTAAATGTTTTGCTTATTAAATATTTCATATTATAAATTTTACACAGAGCTTTGCTCTAATTTAATTTCTTTATGCTATAACATTTTGAAATTAAGATAGTTTAGTCGAATCTTTATAAAAGTCGGCAAAAGCAACAATTAAATTTAATTTTTAGTTTAAAGTTTATATTTCTTTGCCTTTTTCTAACTCAATGCTTAACTACCTATCTTAAGATAGATAAATTTAATTTTTTTTAATTTTTAAATCGATTTGTCTTTAATTACAAGTATGTTTAAAAATAATTGAATTTATACAAAAAAAGAAAAGCTTTAGATATATTGTAACTTTCCTAACTCAAATAAGACCTTTAACTATTAAGGTTTTTTAGAAATTTAATTATTAAGAGCTTCTTAATCTACTGCTAGCTAAATAAATTTTTCTTATTTCTTTCCTATTAAATCTCATTTTCATTTATTGTATTAAATATCTTTAAATTTTAAAATTTTAGACTTTAAATGGTTAGTTTCCTTAAAATTCCTTGAATGCATTAAATTTTATTTAACTAAGCAAATACTAACTAATAAATTTTGCTGCTAGTGACTGTTTATTATTTTCTATTTTTATTCTTCTAAATGATTAATTACTTCATTTTAGGAATGTTTTCATTTTTTGTAGAAGGATTGGTAATTTATAGTAAATAATAAAAATTAAGGAGATGCTATTAAAACTAATTTGGTATGATGCCAGCACCCATATCGTTTATGTAGACTCATTATAGCATTCATTCAAAGACTAATGAAGAAATTTTTGAGGTTTAAGGTTTAATAATCTTAGATATATTCTCTCCAAAAAATAAATTAAGTCAGACAGCAAAAAAATGAACACGGAGATATATAGAGTCCAAAATATAAAGAATAGTAAACTAAATGATTGATAAAATGCATATATTCCGCAATAAAGCTTTTAATTCATAGATCCAGGAACATCAATAGATAATATGCTGTAAAAAACATCTCAACAAATTTAAATATCAATTAAAAAACTAAAATCAACAAAATATGAAACAAACTCAGATTAAGTTAGGAGTAAAATTAAATTAACTGTGCAGTAAATTTTATTATAGGAAGAAAAATTTGATTCTAGATTTATCTTAAACTTTTTAATAAAGCAATGCTAGCTAAACAAGGAGTTATTCAACTAAAGTTTATAAATAAAAAGGAAGAAAAATAAACTTTAAAAACCAAGATGAGTAACAGGAAACTAAATTGACAACATTAGATTGAAGGTTTATTAAGCGAATCTCTATTAGTAAAATTTTTAAAAAGTTAGGATTATACCATGAAATTTAAATACGACGACTTAAGTTTTATAGAAGAATTAGTAACTTTAGAACTCATAAAAACTATAAATTTAACGAAAATAAAATAACTGTAAGCTTTCTACTTGGTTTGCTGCCTAATATTAGCTTAAAAGTATTAAATATATAAAGAAGGGGAATAAACTAGACCTGATGCCGATTTCTTAATGAATTTAGATTAATGATAATTAGCATTTAGGGAAGTTTTAAATTCCTTCCTAATCTCATTTTAATAAAGTTCAAGAATGCTATTTAAGTTCACAAGTTAAATTTTTTTTTAAAATAAATAAAATCAAAATAGTAAAGCTTCGTAAGCTTAGTCAGTCAGCTAAATAAATATTTTAGAAGTTATGTTTAAGAGTTTTGAAAAGCTTGATTTAATTTAAATCGAAAATTAGAAATGTTTAGCAGTGATAACTTGGTCTTTCTTCTTCAAAATTTTCAACATTAAAAGTATAAATTTAGCTATATTGTCTACTTCATAAATAAAGCCTCATGATAGACAGGAATTTATCAGTAGAATTTCGAGCAAGTATCTATAGCCTAATTATCCAAAGTAAAAATGGAAGCTTTTCTTTATTTTCAAAAGTGTAGAAAAGCAAAAGCAAATATTAATCAAAAGGCTTTTAAAAATTAGAATAAACATTCTATTTAAATATTTTAATAGAAAAGCAACTAAATAAAGATCTTAGATTTTATTTTTAGTCTTCAACAAAAAAATTAAAAAAAAATAATGAAAATTTAAAATTTAAAATAGCTTAAGTTATTTTATTTTAGATTGAAAATAAGGAATTTAAATGAATAACATGAAATTATATGAATCAATAAATTTTAAGTTTCTATAAACATAAAAGATAAAAACATAAAAGTCTACCTATTACAGATTAGAGAGTAATCATTATTCAATCTAAAAAAATATTAAAATTTTAGATATTGAGCAAACTTAAATAGGTTATTAGTGAGTTAAATTAAATTAGAAATACTAAAGAATAATTTTTAATCTAAAGATACTAGGTAAAGATAATTTATTATTGAGCTAAGTGATTAAGCTTTTTATAAAATCTTAAATATTTATTCTATTTAAATCGTTAGTTAATAAGTTATTTTAGTTAATTAATAATAGCTATTTAAAAGATTAAGGTAATCTATTTGATTCTAATGTGCTTAACAATACCTATTTATTAAAAATCAGAATATTAAAAAGAAAATATTATATTCTTATATTTTAGCCTAACTAAAATAAATTACTTGCTTAGAGTTTAAATAATTTTTAAATTCTTAAATTTTATATATTTATCATATATCAAATATATCATCTAAATAAACGATTTATCTTAAGAATAGTGTTCAACTAAATGCTTAGATATTTAATAAATTAATAGCTAATTAAGGAAATTAATAAAGGTAAGTATAAACTTTTAAATTCGCATTTTACTACGAAAGTTTAATAGGTAAGAAATGGGAATTCCAAACTTTTAATTAATGTAGAGTATTAGATACTTTATTATTAACTCTTTTCTTAAGAAAGGTCTAAATTAAATTAGCTTTTTCCATTTGTTTCTGCATTTAGAAACCTTCTAGGATAATAAAATCTTTAAATGTATCTTTTAAGAGCTCTTAATAAAGATTATTAATAATTATATATCAAATTAAAAGAAAAATCTACAATTATCAAATAAAGCTTTGATAAAAATTATATAATCAAATAACTTTTACTCTTTAGCTTTAATACAAAACTATGCTAAAAGCTAATAATTTAAAAGATAAAAATTAGAAAAATATACTAAAAATTATATATCTAATAGCTATTTTTCAGTTTTATTTGAAAAATGTTAAATATACTAAATAGATATAATTTTATATTTTATTTAACTTAAACTATATATTATTTGTATCTATTAATTGTTGATTTACAATGTAATAGTTTTTATTTAAGGATATAATGAGGCTCTTGCTCATTTTAAATATTTTTATTATAAATTTATATTTATATTAATAATAATAAACTATATACTAATTGCCAATATAAATGTTTACCTTCTTCAGGAATTTCAATCTGATTGGGGCGGCCCATTAAATTTTACTAGCAGAGTTCCACGATCTTTTTCGTTAGGAAGGTTAACCGACTTGCTCTCTCTTAGTCTTGCCATTAAAATATTTTCTTCTTGTAAATTCCTTCTCTTGTTATTCAAAGTCTTTATATCTGTCTTATCGTTTTTTTCTTCACTAACTTTAAGTTTTTTAAAGTCTTTACATTTTCTAATTAAGTGCTTTGTTGATTTGCATTATCAGCATCTTTTTCTGAATACTTGTGTTTTTGTCTCTTGATAAGGATTTCTTTCTATTTTTTCTAATCTTTCAAAAATTCAATTATTTTTTTCCACTTAAGTTGAGGCAATATATTATTATTAGACTTGAGGAATTGCCTACTTAATTAAGGGTTTTCTATCTGCATTGATACTAATTCACTAGATGGTTGTTAGGACTGTAATCATATTTATTCTCTTGTGATGTGCTTATTTGAGAACAAGTAAAATCTTTAGTTGGTCGAGCTCTTCGTTAAGCACTTCGTACTTAGTTAAAATGGATCTTAATCGCTCTGAAAGGTTAAAGATTGCCTCTCCTTCCTTAGACATTTTGAGTAATAGATTTCCAACTTAATGAGATTCGTTTTTTTTTCTCCTACAAGGCGTTTACCTCCATATGAGGAGGACGAATCCTCACTTTCAATGGGTTTCTCCTATTTACTAATTTATTGGTGAGTAAATCTCTTGACTTTCATGTACTCACTTTTCGTAAGTTTAGATCCTACACTTTACTGATTTATATTTTTCTCGGGTTAGAACATTTTTTATATAAATTAATATTGCTTTTAATAAAAAATATTTAGTTATTATTAAGCAATAAACTCCTATGAGTTCAGTATTCTGATTAAAAGACATTGATATATGAAATTATGACTTTTTTTATCTTTGCATGATTCAACTATAGATAGCTCCTAAATCACTTCAGCAAACATTTTCTTAATTTTTCATAGTACTTTCTCAATAGTATCTTTTTAATCTTAATTATTAATTCAGGTTTTTCCATTACTACATTTATTGATAGATAAAGCAAATTTAGCATATTTTATATAGATATTTCTCTTATATGCAATGTATCATTGTTTATTTCTCTTTTTCTAATTTTGAATCTGAATTCTTTATATTTACATTTAATTAATTATAATCTTTTCTTAAATTTAATAAACCAGCTATCATTAATATTAAAATACTTATTCTATTTTTATATTTCTTTAATCTTCTTTAAGCTGAGTGTTAGATTAACTATTCTGGCTTTATTGGAGACTTCAAAATCATTTAAATATCTTTCTTGAGAAATAAGTCAATAGTAAATATTTCCTTTCTAATAAAGTACTTCATAAGTTTTTCATTGCCCTTATTTAAATGGTTTATCTCCTTTTACATATTTAAAAATATTTTAACAAATAATACATATCTCTTTCAGTTTTGAAAATCAAAATATTCCTAATACAAACTAATTTTACTTACTTACTATTTTTTTCAGAATTAGGGGTTGGCAATATACGAAGGATGTTCTTGCTGAAAATTTTTGCTCCATTTACTTCTCCTTATTGAAGCATAAAACATTTTTTTCATTTTCCTTTTATGATTTTTTAAAACATTTATTTAATAAAATAAAAGGCTTAAAGTGAGAAAATAAATAATTATTCTTTCTAATATTTTTGCTTTAGTACATGAATAAGCTAGAAGATGGTAATAAATAATAAGATAAAAAAGTATAGAAAACTAACTAAAATAGTAGAGTATATTTCCCTTATTTAATACATAAATAAATCTATCTTTAATGCTATTTAATAAAATGTTTACAATCATATAATTATATAATTATTTTTTATATTTCTTTAATACTTTTAGTGAAATAAGTTAAATGCTTAAATGATAATTTCTATTATTCTTAAAAATTGATTAAGTTTTAGTTATTGTAAAAAATAAAAAATCCTAAATTTCTTTAATAAATGAGAGTTTTAGTATAATATAATACTTATTTCATAATTGTATAATTTTTCTTTGCACAAATTTAAGTTAAAAGATTGTATAGATATCAAGGTTAAGGAATCCTTGAAAGAATTACTATTCTCTTTTTTTATATCTGATCTGCTCCTATATAGGTTTAAACTGATTTTCCTTCCAGCATTTAGTTGGATGCATAGTGAATTCGAACTTTTTCTATAATTTTGATATTTTTCTTCATAATTTTTTATCCTTACTTTCTTCCATTTTCAAAAAATCTTCAATTCTTGACTCATTGAAAGTTTGAAAACCAGCGATGACAGTTCATTCAGTAATTTTTAGTATTTAACAGTCTCGTTACCTCTCTTTTTATTACACCTATTTCTTAGATTCTTTTATTGATTTTCTTCAGATCAATATGTTCCCGTTTTAATTAAAGTTCTAATATTTTATTCCTGTTTATAAATTTTTTTTAATGTTCAATTAGTTTTAGGTACTGAGATTAAATCTCTTCTTTACAAATTTTAGTTGGTTTTGGCATTCATTCTGATTGCACTATTAAACTCGAAGATTTCCTTCTTAAATTATCTGTCTATATAAGAAGTTTTAATGATATCCTCTAGAATTTAATTCTCTTCTTATAGTTCATAAATCTTTCTTTAATATCGAATAATATGAAAATAATTCTCCAACGTTATTTTTATTTAGTCTTCTTCAATTCTTACAACTTGTTTACTTGGAAGCCTTATTTAATTTTAAAGAACTATATTATATTTTTAATTCTTCATTTTATCTTAATCTTTGCTAAATCATCAGCCTATTTTAATTTTTTTAATAATATAAATAAATAAAAATGATTATAGAGCACGTAGCATCTCATTGGCGCGCAGATCTTTCAATATTAATATTTATTATTAAGCATAATGTTCTCATGTTTCTTGTTAAAATTCTAGAGGTCCGATGAGTCATATCAGCTTCTCCAAATGGGGAATCTTCTTATTAAAATTTATTCTTAAATCTTGAGTCAAATGCTTCAGTCTTCTTGAATAAGGTCCAAATAAGAATTAGTTATTAAGTCGGTAATTAAAAGGCCCGTCGGTCAAATTTTCATACTGGTAGAGATAATCCTCGGGGTAAGTTAGGTATGTCTCAACGGAGCTTATCCACCCTTTCCTGTGGTGGCATCTAGTGTGAGATTACTCGCAATGTAGTATACACTGCACCAGATTACCTACTAATTTATCTGACGCGGCCGACATCCATTTTATAATATATAATAATACTATAATAAAGGACTATGTTTCATATAAACTGCTCAAAGCTAAATAGAGCATTTTTATAGTTTAACTACTAAATATTTTAAATCTAATTGTTTTGAGTAAGTATAATAAAGAAAAAGACTTTAAACTAAATTTAATATTTTAATTATACACCTTAAGTGAGTTTATTATTACAAATCTAAGTTTCTAACTTTAAAAACTATTTATTATTTTATAGTTTTAGAAAAATCTAATCAGTTAGGATTAAACTTTAATTAATTATATCTTACTATAAAAAATTTATTTTCATAGAATTTATTAAATCTTCTTATATGTTCCAAAAAATAATCGCTAAAAATTATAGAACTGAAGCATTAGAAGATTAATTTTTTTAATAGCTAGTTTATAAAAAATGGATGATAAATAGATATCGCTAGATAAAGATATCTAATTTTTATTTTATTATATAGAAGTTACAAATTTATAGGATAAGCATAGGAAGGCGCATAAAAAATAAAATAAAAGATTAGATTTGCTTAAATTTTATAAGTAAACTTAATAATTAATTTTTTTAAATCACTAAAAACTAAAGTTAAACACCAGAAAAATATTTATCCAAAAAAAATTATAACTGTTTAGAAGATCTCTTTAAAATGGATAATATTAGAAGCATTTATGGAAGAAAATAAACTTATAGATAGAAAAATAATAAAGATTTTATGTCTACTCCTTTACATTTTACTCTATAAAGAAATATAAATTTCATCAAGCTAATCAGCTTTAGAGACACTAAAATGAATTTTCTTTATTTAAAACTTGTAAGTAATTACCATTTGGGAAAGTTTCCGTTATTATATTTTCCTTGATTTCATGAAATTCTTCAACTTTTAACAAAATTAAGTTTCACAATTTTTGCAGTTTATATACTGATTAAATGCTTTCTATTTGGCCAATGTTTTCTTTTTAAAACGTTTAAACATATTTTAGTTAATTTTTCCATATCTGGAGAAAAAATCTGATTAAATACACTATTTCTATATTTTCTTTGTATAGTTTTTTTTTCCTAAAGATATATTTTATTTAATTTTTGATTGCTAAAATAAAAATTATTATAAGCCTAAAGTAAAACTAAAATTTTTACTCAGAATTAAAATGATTAAAAGGATTTTAATTTGGACAAGATTTATCAAAAAAATTATAAAATTGTGATTGGGTTTGTTTTTATTCTATTCTCATTAATAAAAAAATTATTGATATCCATATTAATTTTTAATTATTTGCTTTTAGAGCTAGAGGATGATTCCGTTCTCCTCGTGCTGAATTCTCTGAACAACCTCTTAAAATATTTAATGTAGATATCTGCTGAAGATTACTGCAAACAGGGACCAAAATGTAATTAAATGTATATTCCTTGATCATAGAATTCAAGCTCCTACCAAAGCCTTATAATCTCTAGATACATTCTCTTCAAGAACTTAATACAAGCAGGGATTCCTGAAGATTGGAGGTATAATCAGACAAATCGATCTCTTGCTTCCGTAATTCTTATAATTATTTGAAATCCAGATTTTTAATAAACCTTTATCTATAATTGCTATTACTAATCTTCTTCCATTAATAACTTCGAAATAAGCTATGTATTTATTAACTATAAATATAAAATGAGAGAAAATCAAGAAAAAGAAATACAAGGATAGAACATGTAGGAACGGAGATTTCATGCTTTTAAAACTTAAATGAAGCCGAAGGGTGAATATTGTTTTAATGATTTAATTTAAAAAAGCTATGTAATTACTAAATTTAAAAAGGAAATTTAATAAAATGGTATAAAGCCTATACTATAGTTATTTATAATATATTAAAATATTTAAAGAATAAGGAAAATTTAATATTGTATTATATCTATAAAACTTAACCAATGAATGAATGAATTAATTAATTTACTTGGTTACACCTTTATTTGGTTAATCACAAATCAAAATTTTAATGTTAAATAAAAGAAACTTCATATTTGCTTGGATCTTGTTTATCATAGTCCTAAGGATTTTTAATTTGTTTTTTACGAGAGTTCCGAAATGTTGATTCCCATTTATTTTTTACTAAATTCTTTAATTGCATGCTATATGTTCGGAGCTTCTTTGTTTAGCTGGAGTATTTTTTTCCTGTATAGTTTACCGTCTTGATTACAATAAATTCTGAAAATATTTTCCCATTAATTTTCAACTATTTTCTTTTATTTTAATTAGAAATGGAAGCCGCTTCTAACTTTGTGCCCTGGTCGTTTGCAGTATCAACATCTCATTATTTTCCAATAGGGAATATATTTTGTTGTAGGCTGTTGCTCTACATCCATCGGATCATTCATCTAATTTTTTAGCAGAAATATGCTTTCAGTTAACTCTGCAAATTGGTTAAATTTTGTTTCTAATTATTCTATCCTGATAATTCCTAGCTATTTATTTTCAATTTTTTTTCTTATGAATTAATCATAAGGCGTTCAATTTTTCTTTCGAGTTCTTGTACAGTTCTTAAAAGTTTAAAATTTTCTAATTGCATAACTTGGAGTTCTTAAAATATTTTTTATTAGTCGTAGCTTGATTAAGATAAATTCTTTTGTGAAGAGATTTTTACAAGTAATTTTCAATTTTTTTAATAAAATTAATTAATTTTTGCTAAGTTAATAGATTAATTTTAAGTTAAATATGTTTAATTTTCTAATTTTTATATTAAATTTAAAATTTTATTATAAATGACTACAATATAATTAAAGTTACCTTAATCAAAATTTCCCTACCAAAAAACAATTAGAAAAGATAGATTTTAGAATAAAATGCTTCCATAAGAAACTACTACGAAGAAGAAATCTAATTATTTAAAAAATTACGAATTTTTATAAGAAATATTGAACTAAAAAAGCTTTGAAGATACAATGATGATGAAGAGGAAGATAAAACAGATATGGAGCAAGATAATTTATCAAGAATTTAAAAAATTACTTATTACCTATATGAAAATATAGTAAAAACATATTTATTATTATTATTATAAATGACTACAATAATCCTATAATACGAGGTTAATTTTAAATTAACTTGTGCTTAATATAATTTTAAAGTAAGC
Source organism: Loxodes magnus (assembly GCA_946699065.1). NCBI lineage: Eukaryota > Ciliophora > Karyorelictea > Loxodida > Loxodidae > Loxodes > Loxodes magnus. The sequence continues at coordinate 441,003 of CAMPDV010000110.1, forward strand.
AAATTAGATTAATTTTAAATCTATATATCATTAAAAAAATAAAACTTATGCTAATTTTGATATAAGTTAAGATTAAATTTTAGATTTAATAACATAATATTAATCTTTGATTTTAAATTTAACTTAAATTAATTTAGTTTTTTTAATTATATTAGAAAAACAAATTTTCTCATTTTTTAAACATAAAATATTAAAAAGAATAATTTTCTTAGATTCGATGCATATTTAGAAAATTTTGAAGCATTTGGACTATAAATAAATTTAATATTTTTTACTATATTTCTTATAGAAATAATTTGCTTTTAAAACTTTTCATCAAACATCTTGAAGTATTTCTTGTTCATTTATTTCTATTACATGCCTCAAATGGTTGCTTATTTCTTCATTGTCACTGATATCTTCTCCATTTTCGTCTTCTTCTACTTCTTTGTTAAGGCCATCTAAATAGAGTTGTATTTTCTTTAGCATTTCATCATTTTATTCTTGAATATCAATTCTTTTTTAAGTAATTTTTTATGAAATTTCTTAATTTTAAATTCAACTTTCTAAAGCTATCGTTTTGTTTTGAAATTTCGATAATAATAATAATAATATACTTAAAGTTATTAAGGTTTTGTATTTCCTGGAATTTCGACCAGTTTCTGCGTACATTTTTTTAAACGTGGGTGTGTTCCACGACCTTTTTTGAAAGTGGGAGGTTACCACTATAGACTTCCAAGTGGTCTTGCGAAGAGTTTTTATTTATAAATCCCAGTTTGCGTTATCCATAGTTTGTTAAGTTGTCTTCATGATTTTTTCTGCTCTTATTCGTTTATTCTCTTTCATTATCAGCAGTTTCTTAATAAATGATTATTTGATTTGAAATATCAGCACAGTTTATTTTCTCTTTTTTATTTCGTTCTTTTTATCGATAGTTTATTTTCTATTTTTTCTAGTTTTTAAATGAAGTTCATATCGATCATTTCTTTTCCTGGATTTTATTCTACTTTTGAGTATATTGGTGTTTTTTCTATTTCCATTTTCGTGTCATATTTAAAGTTTTATTGTGACTAATTTCAGAGTTTTTCTTCCGTTATCAAATTGCTTTGAATGAGCTGTCTTTGAGTATTAATAATTTGTTGTTTTAATCCTCTATGCTATTCATCAATTCCCTTATCTTTTCTCCCTAGTTATAAGCTATTTCTTCATACTTTGAAATTAATTTTTACATTTGATCTAATTAAATTTAAAGTTTTTGATAAACTTCGTTCTTAGGTTATCTTATCTCTATAGGTCCTACCATCACTTTACCTTCTGATGACGAACTTGACTCCTCTCGTTGCTATTATTTTTTCTAAATTTCTTTTGCCGCTTTTCTCTTTAGGTTTTTAAGTTAATTCTTTGAGAGTCGAAGAGATTAATCCATTTTTTTTTTGAAATTTTGATTAAAGTAGCTTTTATTATAGATGAGAGTTTAATTATATGATAGTTTTTGAATTTTTTAAATTCTTGAATAATCTCTTGCAAAGTTTCATATTATTATAAATGAGTATAAAAATCTATGCTTCCGCAAATACATATTTCAGAATGCATGATTTTATAAAGCCTTTATTTAAGTCGTATTGGAAACTGTAAGAAAATGTTTTAAACTTATAAATTGAAATTATTTCTCAAATCATTTTTTAAATTTAAAGTAGAATAAGTATAAAATAGAAATTATTTTGTCTGGAATCTTTGCCTCATAATGAAGGCTTGCGGTTGGATTGTACTCATTCTGCCAACTACTTCTAGTTAAAATTGTTGTTAAGCTTTATTTTTTATAATATTAAAAATTCTCTTTTACCCCTAATATTCTAAAAGTCTATTTAAAAATGTTATGATAGCTTTTCTAAAATTTTTAAATATTTAAGGTTGCCAGATTTTTTTTTATTATAGAGGAATGCTATGTCTGATTCAGGATTTGCTGAAGTTTCTGTTCTGAGCTTAATGTAGAATTTAAAATATTTAAATGCTATATAGAATTCATATGGTAACCATTTCAAATCTATAAAGCATGATTCATTGAACGAAGAGTTTGTACTTTATAATGTTTATCTTACTACTTGTCTCTTGTTTATGATAAATTTGTTTATTATTTTAACGCCATGAAGAATTACTTATAGGATTAAATAGAGCCACATATTCAACTTTTTGAAGTAAAAATACACGAAAAATTTATTTATGATTTTATGAAGTAATATTTTGAAGCATTTGTACTTTAATACAAATTTATAATTAATTGCAGTTAAAATATTTAAAATTGATACTAAATTAATGAAAAGTAATTAAATCTTATAAAATAAAATTTTGGCTTTAAGATTATCTATTTATTTAGTAATTTTATTCTTTAGCTATTAATATTAAAAGTCTTATTTTATATAATTTAATTTTTACTAAAGTTAATCATTAAATATTTTATATTTTATAATTTATAGTTTGTTAGTTTTTTCTTAACCATATAATTAAAAATTTTAAATTATACTAAATTATTTTAAACTATACTTATAACCTATTTTATACTTACTTTTTGCATTATCTTAACTAAATAAATAAATTATATATATTTTACAGTGTAAAATAATTAAAAGGTATTTATTTAGAAGAGTTTTAACATTATAAACTAAGTTTTTAGTTATTTACTTTAATAAAAATTAGCTTTTATAATAAATAATAAATTTTAGCTTTAACGATTATGCAATTAATGCTTAATCATATAGTAAACTAATTAGACTACTTTTAATGAGTTTTTAATTAAAGTTCTAGCAAAATAATATTTTATAAGTTATATAATTTGATGGTTAAATCTAAATAATTTAATATATTAGCATAATATATTAAATCTCTTTAATATAGGAAAATATTGATTATCCTTATTATTAAATATTAAAAGTATCTAATAAGTTTATTTAAATAGAAATATTAATTTATTTAATGATAAGCTTTTAATAAAATAATTTAAATTTAGAGTTATTATACATATTTATTAATTATTAGTTACTTATATCAATATTTTAAAATATAGTAATCAAATAAAGATTATTATAATGCTACTGTTCTGTCAAAAGTAAATAAATTATATCTACTCTAAATATTATGCATAAGAAAAGCTTTTAATTGTAAACAACTATTAAAACCAACATGAGATATAATTTATGGTCTAATGCACTAATGATAAAGTTAATTAATATTAATTTTATTTATTATTTTTAAATGACACTAAATATGCTTTAATTAAGAAAACTTAAGTATTTTCTTTTCTTAGTATGAAATTACTAGAAATTATTTTATACTTTAGTACTAAAAAAATACTTATATATTATAATTTACATATCTATAGCAATTTATTATTCTTGCTTTATTTAGTTTAATTAATACATTTTATATTTCAAATCTTAAATATGTTGGGAATTACTTTTACATTCCATTCTAAAATCAAATATAAATGGGACAGAAATAATCAACTAAAATATTAAAGAAACCAAAACAACCAGGAATAACATAAATTGTTAGCAGTAATAAGCCTAAAAAGTTCTATACAAAGGAAAAATAGTTTTCGAAATGTTTATACCTGAGAAAGGTACTTAGGAACAAAAAAAACAACTAAACTCTATATCATTTAATTCCTTTACTCCTAAATAAATACGAAATTTTAGTAAACATTTGTTATAGCAATCCTTATTACTTGCTTCTAAATAAATATAGTAAAGACGCTAATCCCAAATACGTAAATATTGTTTACTTGCAAGTAAAAATTTAAGAAGAAGATCAACATTTTATTGTTCATGGATTGTTTAAAGATGTTCCCAAAACTAGTGAAAATTTCAGAGCTTTATGTACTGGAGAGAAAAAAAATAGCAATTAAAAACCATTACATTATAAAAACTGCATTTTTCATAGAGTTATTCCAGATTTTATGATTTAAGGAGGTGATTTTCTAAATTTTAATGGAACAGGATAAGATAGTATTTATGGAACTAAATTTGAAGATGAAAATTTTATTTACAAGCATGATAAAGCTGGAGTTTTATCAATGGCAAATGCTGGAAGTAACACTAATGGAAGCCAATTTTTCATAACTCTTGTATAATGTCCTTGACTTGATAATAGACATGTAGTTTTTGGAGAAGTAATTGAAGGAATGGATGCAGTTAAAGCAATAGAAAGTTAAGGATCATAATCTGGTAATGCAAAGACAAGAGTTGAGATAATTGATTGCGGTCAGTTTAAATGAGAAAAATGATTGATTTAAAATTAAAATTAAATCTAATAAAAAATATTGTTTCTTTTTATTTTTATTTAAGAATATTAATTAATTATTTGGAAGTATAATTATTTTGTTTCTATTTCTAAATTTTATACTGAAGCACAATTGAAGATAATTTATAGACTATTTCTATTTTTAAACTAAAAGATAAGACTGATAAACCTTTAATTATATTTTTCATTAAAGATAAAAAAATTTCAATTATTAAGCAAATTCGCTGCATAGCAAATATATTGAAATATTTTCTTAGATTCCTAAATTTAAAAATTTTTTAAGTGGGAAGGAGGGAAAACGTAGAAAAATCAAGCATTATTAAAAAAATTAAGTTTTATATAAATAGTATTTTTAATAATGTTATAGATATTTATTTTATTGCTAATAAATCAAAAATAAATTAGCAAACTTTAATATCAGTAATAAAATATTATCCTTTAAATTTATTTTGTAAAATTTAAATTTGACGGTTTCAGGAGTAGTACTTCTTCAAATCTAGATAAAGTTTACTAGCATAAATGTAGCAACCTTATTCAAAGTCAAATTGAATTATCCAGCTTATCTTAGATAGGGGCTTTTACAAAAGATAGTCAATAATGATGGAGCTCTCTGACTGCAGATATCCAAATATCAATTACATATCTTCGCACAAGCCACTTGTAAACGTTAGTATTTAAAGACCGTGTATTAGGAGTTTTGACTGAGAAAGGACTGAACTTTCGATCAGAATAAATCAAACAATTTTAGTTTAAGAAATAAATTTATCTTGTAAATTCTTTAAAAATATTAAATTCAAAATTTCAACTTAATCAATTAATTTATAAATAAATTTAAAAATAAAAAAAAAAGGAAAAATAGAGTTTAATATCAGGACAGCATCTGATCTAGGTAAAAATTAGGAAGGCTAGAAGAAAAGCCAATTTCATTTAAAAATAAAAAAATAGGCCTTAGAATAATCAAGCTCTTCATTTCCTTTCTTTAGAAAGTGCAAGGTTGACCCAGAAATTTCTTGAATGGAAAATGAATGAGTTGAGAAATTAAATAAAGTTAAAATCAAATAAGTAGAAACTATCTATAATCTGGCAAATTAAATTCAAGAAATTCTTACTAGCTACAAAGAACTCAACCTTGAAATAGATGAACTCAAGACAATATTAGTAAATAATAAATAAATCAAAAGATAATAAATTTGGACCTAATCTTAATTATCTCCATCATCATTTGTGCCAATGTAGATTGAAGATCCACAAAATAATTTAATAATCTCTCAATTCGAAGAAAATAGGAAAGAAACAACTTAAATGAACATAATAATTAAAAACATTGAAAAATTTTGTATATAAGAACTTAAAACAAAACAGCAAGACAAAATGCTGATAATGTATATCTAATGACATATTCTTCGAAGATGTAAAAGATTTAAAACCATACAAAAAACTGAATAATAAAATCATTAAGAGTTTTATCAAGACTTTATGTGACAAATGAAGTAATTTATAAAAGAAAGATATTTTAGAATTTTAGCAAGGAATCAGTTCATGAGAGTTATCTTCTCAATAAAAAAAGCCTAGTACCAATCACGCAAAAAATAGTGGCAGCTTCGACTAGGCTTCAAGTCTTGTGATTGGCAAACAATTTTATTACTAATTAAGTATATTTTATTATTATATATAATATAAAATGGATGTCGGCCGCGTAAGATTAATTAGTAGGTAATCCGGTGCAGTGTATACTGCATTGCGAGTAATCTCGCACTAGATATCATCACAGGAAAGGGTGGATAAGCTCCGTTGAGACATACCTAACTTACCCCGAGGATTATCTCTACCAGTATGAAAATTTGACAGTAATTACCGATTTAATAACTAATTCTTATTTGGACCTTATTCAAGAAGACTGAAGCATTTGACTCAAAATTTAAGAATAAATTTTAATAAGAAGATTCCCCATTTAGAAGCTGATATGACTCATCGGACCTCTAGAATTTTAACAAGAAACATGAGAAAATTTTGCTTAATATTAATATTGAAAGATCTGCGCGCCAATGAGGTGCTATGTGCTCTATAATCATTTTTATTTATTAAAAAAATTAAAAATAGATGATTTAAAGCATGAAAATATACAAAATCGAAATGTTCAAAAGTGCAATCTGGACACCATTTAAAATAAGTTGTTTTTCAGCAACATTTCTCATCATTCTTGACTTTCTAATGAATTTATCTTCACTAAAGTCTTCTCAGTTTCTTTGATTTCTTGTTCTTATTATTTAAAAAATATTTAGCGTTTTTTTATTCAGCAAATTCCTTCAAACTAGTTGCAATAGAGCCTCTAGAATTTATCTTATTCTTTATACCAATATTTTTTCTTAAAAATCTAAAATTTTTAGCAATTATTGTACAAATGCCACTTACTCTAGCAGTAGTAGCATCTCTTACTTACTTATCTGATTGATTTTCGATTTATAACCTCTTTTTATTCTATCTCCATCTATTTGTCGAATAAATTATGCTTGCGCTAATATTTTTTTGATTAATAACTCAAACTCTTGTTTTTAATATGATATCTTCAAGCTTTTTTATTTTTTATCTATATTAAGTTTATGTTCCAATATACTTGGAGTTTCCTTTCCTAATTAATAATTCTAATATCTAAGTTATCTTATCAAGATGTAAAAAGTTTCTTAGATCTTAATTTTCCTACTTAAGCACTTTAATCTCTTCCTGGAGATTAGATATTTCAAATACTAACTGTTAAATATTGATTTACTTTTTAAAATTATCTTCGATGGAGATTCTTTTCCTGTTAATATTTTAGACTTTTTTCTTTTTATTATTTTAGGATGTGTTTATTATAGTTATTAAGTTCTTTATTAACTTGATTTTCTATTACTTAAAAAATAAAATAAAAAAGTTTAATTAATTGATAAAAAGAAAAAAGTTATAAGTATTTTTATGTTTTAATATGCATTTATTTAGAAATATAATAAACTAATTTTTTAAATATATAAGGGAAATATTAGTTATTAACATAATTATAAAATTGATTATTTAGATCTTAAATGTATGCTGATTTCAACATTATAAATAACCATTTTAACTCTATTGATCTAAACTTGATAGCATTTATAATTTGTTATTTATTATTTTTAGCTTATTTGTTTTAATAATAGTGTATTAAAACACTAAGAAGATAAAGTTAATGAATATTTATTATATTTTAATATTATTAAATTTAAAATATTTATATTAAAGTTAAGCATTATTAAAGGAGACATCGACACTCATAATTATCTGTATAGATTAATTAATAGCATCATGTGTTGCATCATTGTTTTCTAGTTGACTAGCATTCTTTTTATCTTGACTGTCATAGTTTATATAATCTCTTCTACATACACAACATTTCGTATTTACTTTAAATCATTAATCTATGCAATCTTTATGATAGTAATGATTACAAGGAAGTTTTCTCAGCAAATCTTAGTTTTTAAAATTACTCAAACATATAGAGCAAGTAATGTCACCAAAGCTAGAATCATTGATAATTGCATTGTAATTTACAATAGGAAAATTTTCATGTATCATCAACTTAGATATTTGCTCATTTATTTCTTATTCTTAGAGTTATGCTAAAGATCTTTATGAAGCAAGAATTATACGCTTATATATTTTTAAAAGACAGAAGATTATAAAAAACAAACTTAAAGGTACAATTCCTACAATATATCATATAACTAGGTTTTATTCTTCTTTACTGTGAAATTCTAACTTTATTGAGAAGTTTTATTATACTAAAGTCTCTTTAATAACCTTGAAATATCAAAGACCACTTTGAAATTTAGAAATTGTAGTCGAATTGGAAGTTGCTTCTATTATCTTTTGATAGTTCTGTTCAGTAGGTAGAATAGTATCTCCATAATTTTAGTGTTTTAGTAAAATTTTAATATTTTGGCTAGTTTTAATTAGAATTTTTAATTATTTTACATTCTTTTAAAAATAGCTAAACAGTCATTAAGTAGAAAAAGAACTATCTATAATATTTTTCCATTCTCCTATTATTAATTCAGTTCCTTTAATACTACAATCATAACCTAACCAAGGCAATTTACACAAGCATTTACTATTTATATCACAATAGCCGTTGTTATTACAGTTTTTAGGACACAATTAATTGGTTGAATAAATGATAGTTAGATTATATATCAAAGGCTGGTAATTATCAAAATTGGTTACACTAACTGATCAGTTCGAGGAAGAACCTTTCAAAGCTATAAATTAGTAGTTCCTATGTTAATATACTCCATCTCAATCTATCAATGGACTTATTTGAGTTTTATTAGAATTGATAGGATATAAGGTCATAGTGCAATTCGTGTTACTGCTAATAATATCCATCTATATAGTAAAATAGCTATATTTCTCAAATTGTTGCTAGATGTTATTATAAGGATACAAAATAAAACTGCTAATAGATAATAAAGTTTATTACTAGTAAAAATTTAATTTATACTCTAGGTTTTCTAGTTATTCTGCTTAAATAAATTCTAATAGCATTATGAGAATGATAAGAAGCTTAATCATTTATCAAATATTATTTTTCTAGAACTTAAATTAAAATGTGTTAACACATAAAGCTTACGTAATATACGTGTATTTTAATTTTAATAGTTTAATTATAATAAAACTAATGTAAAAGTAAATAGTTTTAATTAAATCTACATTGTAACGGATATTAATTACGTTGATAACATAATAAAACACTAAGAATTTATCTTAAAATTATAAAAAATTATAGAAAGCTAAAAGTTAATTACATAGATAACTATACATCTTATTCAATTAGATTTTTTTATGTGATTTAGGAATAAAATTAATAATAAAAAATTGGATATAAAGTAAGGATTGATTATACCTTCTAAAGCAATAACATTTATAATTAAAAAAGAGTAATTATTTTATTAAAGCATTTAGAAATAAGAAATTAATTTAGCCAATAAAAACCAAAAAATATTCAAGAATATAAATATATCTCTAATTTTTTATAGCAACTAGCTTATATCGATAATATAATAAAACTAGATTTCAGATAAAATAATAAGTTTAAAGTCCCTAAAGATAGAAATTTTTGTAATTTTTGATGAATTAGTTAATTTTTGATGGTTGCCAAAAAGGCATAGAGACTAAAACTAAAAAATGTAAAAGTAAAAGATTAATAAGATAGTAGTAATAAATGTATTATAAAGCTTTATATTTCTATAAGTAAGAAATATTTAAATTACTATATAAATAATTAGAATATAATCTCTTTATGTTCATACCTTAATTTCTTAATTATTTAAGTGTAATTAGCTAATATATAAAGCTTCTTAAATATTTAAAATACTAATTTAATATATTTATTTCTTCTGTGGGTATTTGGATTGAATCTTAAAAATAGATAAATAAAGTTCTTTACATTTTACTAAGCATTTATAAGAGCTCATAATAATATAGGTAAATAGTATGATCAAAATATTGTTTCTTTTTTAAAAGATAAATAAAATCTTCATATATCATAAAATTAATTTAACAATACAATCTACTATATCAAGCAAATAAACCTTTAAAATAAAACTTTTATTTTAAAGGAAGATTTGCAAGGAAATTTATGAAAATTAGATAGAAATAAAAATAAAATATGCTAAATTTGTAGCATTTTAGGTAATGCTTTAATATATTTGAATGATAAACAACTAAGATTAAATTTATTATAAATTTAGTCCATAAAAGAATAAATTATTTTAGATATTTATGCTTTTATTTGAAGCAAAATTTTATTTCTAGCTTCAAATTAAATTATAAGAATGAGGTATAAATATTTAATAATATATATTATTTAGCAAGCTACTCTTATAATTATATAGATCTCATTTCTCATTAAACTATTAGTATAAAATAATTATACAATTATTCATAATTCCTCTATCTTTTCTTATACATAGAAATACCATTAGCAAAGCGATATATAGTTTTAGATATATCATTAAATAGATTAAGAAAGGTTTAAGATATAATAATTAATTAGTTATAAATCATCTTGCTAAATGTAGTTACTAGCTTAATATTGTTACTAAATAATCATCATTGTAATGACTTGTAAGATTGTTCAGATATTATATTTACTTTTAAATATAATCATATTTATTAATCGGATTATAACTTTTGCTTTGCTTACAAAATTTTAAATATTTATTTCCCATATATGTAGAGAAAAAGAAAAATAGATAATTGAATATAAAATAAGTTAAAACTATAATTATTTTAGTTAGTATACAAATATCTAATTTATAATAAATAATTAAATTATAATATTGTTTAAGATATATATAGATTTTAATATTATTATACTTAAGATAAACATCTATTTATAAAATCAATAACTAAATATTATTTTTTAATTCATTTATAATGTAAAATTAAATAATAAGACTAATTCTTCTAAATAATTCAAATCATCTTAGCAATATAAATCAAATTTTTATTTAATCATCATTTTACTAAGAGTTCTTAGAATTAAAATACCTTTATTTATAATATTTATATAAATCAGTATCAAAATATTACCATATTTAAATTTAAAATTTCACCTTTAGTTATCTACAGTTACATTAAATGAAACTGACAAATCTACTATATTTTGTGTTGAAACCGTTTGATTTTGATGATCCCTAATATCTTTATCTTTTTCTTTATTGTTCATGTAATTTCTACGACAAATGCAACATGTCACATGCTATTTAAATCACTAATCTATGCATTCTTTATGGTAAAAATGTCTACAAGGTAGCTTTCTTATTTAAACTCCGTTTTTAAAATTACTTAAACAGATGATGCACTCTTAGCATTGCTAGTCATTACTATCTGAAGCATATTCAACTTCTGGAAATTGCAAGTGAATTTTTAAATCTTCAATCAATTTCATATTATCAATATCTTGCATCTGAATTTATTGATCTAAATAATTTAGTTCTCATGGATTGCACTCTTTAACTATTTAATATAATATAAATGATATATCTATAAAAACCATTCCTATTACAAACCACATAGCTGTAGTTATTCTAAATTTCTTATTTAATTCTAGATTTAATTCTATATTTTAAGTTTTATTTTAGTTATTTACTATCTTCAAATTTCAAACTCCTTTCTTTAGTTTGATTTCTGTATTAAAATTTCGATCAGTAGATATGTTTTTTTGGTATGTCCAAAAATCAGGTAAAACTTCTTCTTCATAATCTTAACTTCTAAAGAAAAGACTTATATTTTGTGATGTTTTAATGGATATTTGAAGAATATCAGTTTCTTCTTATATATTAAAAACTAATCATTAATATGAGGATGAAGTTAAAGTTATATTATACTAATATCCAAATTCTATTTCATATCCTTTAATACTACAATCATAACCTAACCAAGGCAATTTACACTAGCATTTGCAATTTTAGTCATTATATCCATTGGTGCTACAGTTGTTAAGGCATTTTTTGTCTTAAGAGAATGTAAAAGTTAAATTATATTCTAAGAGATGCTGCTTTTCTCAGTTCAAGTTATTAATGACAACCATCAAATTTTAAAAAGGTAAATAAACTGTTATATTTTGATGATTTCTGTGCAAGGCCACACTATCTCAATCAATAAGATAAATATATTATTCTTATTTCTATTCTTTTATACTGGAATTATGCTAAACAGTCATCATGCAATTTCATTCTTTACTTATAATATTCATCTCTATAGTCAAATACTTATACTATTCAAATGCTTATTCAAAAGTCTGGTTGAATGACATAATAGAAGTACTTAAATTAAGGATTTATTAAGTCTAAAAGTAGATAAATTGGAACTACAAAGGTTGGAGGTAATAAGCATGTGCTGTGATATAAAGAAGAACAAAAGTCAATAAAGCATAAGACATTTTATATTTAGTCTATTTTACAGCTAATATAAACTAATGTGTTTACACATTGAATTTAAATAAGCTACGTATTTTAAATAGTTTCTACGTGTTAAATTAATATTAATTAAAGTATTTAGCTTAATAGCTTCTATTGTTTAAGGATGCATATATTATATTAGTAGTATTACATCAAATAAACTTTATTAAATTACACGTATTTTATATTAAATCAAACGCAGAAGTATCTAATTTAAAAGCTTCATAATTACAAAGGAACGTAAAAGAAGTAGAGCAATTATGGACAAACAAAATAACTATAAAAATAAAAAAAAATAGAAAAAGGTTTGGGAGAAATAGCTTTAATAACAAGTACTGCTGAGTGATTATTACAATATTATAAAGCGAAAATAAGTATTAGTTTATAAATATTAAAGCTAAATAAATTAATATAAGGCTATTAAAATATTATATTATAATCTTTTCAGATATAATCATAAATTCTATCTCACTATTCAAGGATATATAAAATTTTAGCTTTAGTATCTAGGAATAAGTTTAATTTAAATAAACCGTAAGGAGTTTGTATTATTTTAGCATTCGATTATATCTAATCTGATGTCTGAAAACTAAATATGATTAAAATAATTTAGTATATTAAAAGAAGTTTAAAATTGATAAATAGAATATATATAGAAATTAAATATACATATAGAGAGAATAATTTAAATTATAGAAACCATAGAGGAAATATCTTAAAAGAATATATAGAGAAAAGAATATTTAAGGAGAAGATAAGCTATTATTTGTACTATTTTATTATATATACATAAGATTTTATTTGTAGAGAAAGATTGATATTCTTATTTGATTTATAAGCAACAATAAATTTATTCCTTTAAATATATTTCATTTTGTATATATTTTTTATTATATAAGTCAATTATAATTAAATATCATAAGTTTATTAAGTAGTTTCTTAAAAGAGGATTATTATAAATAAGCATTTAGAAAAAAACTTAAGATATTAATAAGTATTGATCTTCTTTAATTAGAGGTGATATTAATTAGTGTTTAAAAGTATGTCTAAACTTTTATTTAGTTTTAATTAAAAAGACTATAACTCTATCTAAATTAAAAAATAGCAAAACATAATATCATAGCAAGTTTTTAGATTAAAATTATTAAGTAATAAACTTTTTATGAATATCTAAATTAAAATTAAAATTAATTTATTTTAACTAAATTAGCTTGGTAGAAAGCATTCCTTAATGAAACTCTTAAGATAGTAAAAGACAAGATTTACAAATAATTTAAATTGTTATAAAATTTAGAATACTTGACAATAGAAAATAATAGAATAAAATTAAAAATAATTGATATATACAAATATTTTGTTTATTATTTATTATAAAATTGATAGATATCTATTACTATAATCTGAAGCTAAGTGAATATTACTTAGAAATTTAAATTCTAAGCTTCTATATTTAAAAAATTAGTTTTCGTGCTAGCTGGTTCTTGATAAAGCAGTTTCTGTAATACTTAGAACTATAATTAAAATATAAAAAGATGTATTCTAAAGTTATTTAATTATGAAATTGTATGAAACATCTAAACTAATATTTTCTTCTCTTTTCAATTTTATCATGTTTAATTAAGTTCTATATTAATAAATTTTCTATATATATTCTATTTCTAAAACCTTTCTTATATTTATCTATTTCTAAATTTTATATCAATTGCCTACCTTTCATAAACCTTATTAAACAATACTTATATTCTATTTTTGTTTGCTTTTGTGACTCAAGATCGAAAGACGGAGAGTTCGATTCCTCCTAAGTCAAAATTTTATAAATAAAAAAAATGTTAGTTTCAAAAGGAATTTCAATAAAATTAAGTTTTTATTTTTCTTTTTTCAAATAAATAAAATATAATTTTTTCCTATTTTATTTAATCAAATTTTAATCAATTTTACTCTAAATTTCAATATATAAACAAATATATAATTAAATGTTTTTATTAAACTTGCTAAAAATTAAATTATGCATAAATAAATTAAATTAAGATGGATTCATCTTTCGACTTTATCAAACCCACATAAGAGTTCAATTTCCTGCTTCTCTCTACGATATCACCTATATAATACTTAAATTACTTTAAGAAAGGTTAGAAAAGGCGAGAACAGAATAAAATGATTTCACCCTCAAAACTGAAAGCTTCCAAATGTGTTGGTGTTCATTATTAACTGCCACCTCTGCTTGCAAGAAAGGAAATTACTGAAGTCCACAATCAATTTCCAGCTGACTTCCATTTTTTATAAATTATCGATAATAATTATATTTATTTCATAATTTAATTTGTAATATATAAGCAAAATAATATCTATATTTTTAAAGTCTTTATTTTTCTATTTATAAATCAATATTTATTTCAAATAAAATAATTACTTTTTTGAATGCTATCTGGAAATAAGTTTAAAATTAATTAATAAAATAAAAGAAGATAAATTTATAAAAAAATATATTAATTAAAAAAGCTTTGGATTAAGAGTACTTAAAACATTAATGGCATGCAACATCTATAATAAATTTTAAAGTTTTAAAAATTCTTCATTGAAAATATCCCTAGTGCTAACATTCCCTTGAAATTCTTGTCTTCTATAAAACCGTTATCGGAGTACTGCGCCAAAAGTTCTTAATATTTGAAATCTTACAACATAAATTTTGCTCAAAATTTCAAGTTCCTTCACAATAGGCTTCTGCCAAGATTCTTATTCGGTTCTTCACAAACGGATATCAAAATCTGGTTATTCCAATGAGCAGATTGCATCTCTCTTTTAAATTAAATTATTATCTTAAAATGAAATATCAAGACTAACCCATAAAAAAGCTAAAACTACAATCATAAAACGAAGTTTTTTAATTTAAAATATGAATAAAAAGAGTAAAAATAGTAACTAAGATTTTGCTTAAGTTTAAATAGAACAAATAATATTAAAATAAGGATAAATAAAATAATGCTAATAAGATAATAAATATAATCCGTAGAAATTCTTCTTAGATAAAAGATGGAAAGATTTATTTATATTAATTAACTAATTTATATTAAAAATAGAAATAAAAATAAAAATTTAATATAAATATCTAACTTAAGATAAAGTAAACTAATCTTCTTGAAAGCTAGATTATGCATATCAACTTATTCATATTTTTAAATATTTCAGTACGTAACTTAAGGATAATTGAGTAAACAAATATAAATAATAAATTTTATTATATTTTCCTTATGTCTTTTTAAGATAAAACAACTATACAAAAATAAAAACTAAAATAAGTTCTATTTTAGATGTCTAAATAAAAAAGTTTAAAGAATATTAAAAAAATAAAAAATATAAGTTAATGAAGATTGAATGTAATATAAGATCTAGCAAAATAAAATAATAAATAAATTTGAAATCCAAAAAATTAATTTCAATATTATAAAATTTTAAAATATATAAAAATTAATCAGTTAGTAATGATTTTGAAAAAGAAAAAATAGACATTAGTAACTTTTTTATTTAATTATAATATATAATAATAATTAATTAATGTGATATCACCTTTAATAGAGCACCATAATTAAAGAGTTCAGTGTTTAAAAATAGTAGTCACTTCGAACTTGATAATATCTTTACTGTTATGAATCTTTATGAATTTAAAATGTCTATTTTAATTATTCCTATAGATCAAATTCTAATCATTTTCTATTGAATCCGAAGATTTTTTTTAATAAAGGGAGTTTCTTTTTTGGCTCGAAGTATTTCTTTCCTATAAAATATTAAGTACAGTGTATTTTAAATAAATGTTCCCATTATTTTTCTATTATTTACTGCTCATTTTATTTAAATTGATAGTAGTTTTCACCTTATATCCTACCAGCTTACGTTATAAGAATATCGTTTCTCTTTGTTAGGAAATTTTTTTTAAGGGCCTGTCTCCATTGTATAGTTGAGTATTTAGGGATTTTCTTTAATACAGTTTCAAGTATTTTAAATTTCCTTTACGATCTATTCTTTCTATTAATTCTAACTTAAATTTATTTTAAGGATAGGTTTAGAGCTAATTCCTATTTAAAATTGAGTTTTTAGATTTTAAAATTGGTATAGATTTTATTAAATCTTATTTTAATTAATAAAGATAAATATTTTTGGTAATTCTTAATTCTCCATCTAAAGAAGTAAAACATCATTAGCAACATCTTTTTAGGAATCATTAAGTTTTGTTAGAAAGGTCTGCTATTTCTTAGGAACTATTTTATTTTGTATAACTAATAATAAAAAATAAGTTAATTTTAATTTTTCATGTTATGCTACTCATTTTTATCAAATTTTCAATATCATATTAGCATGTTACTTTAAAATATCTAAATTAAATGATATAGAAGTTTATTAAATTTAATTTTATTATATACTTTATTATTTTAGCTTCTTCATTAACAAAAAGAAAAAATTATATTAAATTTAACGTACTACTTTCTTTCGGTCAAATTTTTTCTATAGTCGAATTTTTTGTGAATATAAAAGTAAAAAAAGAAAAAACTTAAATAAAAAATAAATTTTTAAAGTTATAAAGAATATAAAATAATCTTCAATGTATTTGAGATAATTTCAACCTCTTTACTACAGATCTCTTAATCGTTTTTTTTTCTTTTAATATGCAAAATCAAAGACGCTTATTTGACTAAAAATCTTACTATTAGAAAAGAAAATTTATTTTTAATGTCTCTCAGTAAATATTAGTCTTAATGAAATAAATAATAATTATTCCACAATGTCTAAAACTAAATAATAGCATGTCATACCTAAATATCAATTTCTTTAAAATAAATAAAGATTAATTCTCTATTTGAGTACAAAATTTCAACTAATGGATAATAATTATGCATCTTTACTATTTAATCCCTCTATAAGGATAAAAAAATTAATTTCTTCTTTAAAAATTATTTAAATCTAAGGTCTTTAATGGTTATTTCTTATCTAATTCGTTTTTTAGTAAGCAACAACCTAACTCCTCATCCCGATGAGAAATAATAATTTTTTCAGTTAATAAAATATGAATATATATGCTTATAATATATGATGATAAAAATGTTTAATGTACATTCCAATGATTTGTTTATTTTCGTTTATTGCTCTTAATTTTTCTTCTATTTTAATTTTATAGAATTTGTTCTAATATTGTTGCTGCTCTTAAAAAATGTAATAATTTCACTTAGAATTTAAATTCTTCTTTTAAGTAATTTTTGAAGTAAACTTTTAATTTAAAGTTGATCTCATTTAATTGTTTTTAACTATGAAAATTAAGATTAAGATTGCTATATCTATGTGCTAAGATAATTAGTAAATCTTAATTTTTTAATTTTTGAAATTCCTAAATAAGATCTTACAAAGATTCCCTTGATTAAATATGATCGAAGCAATCTAAATCTCCACAGATACAAATATTTGAATAGTTTAATTTTTAAATACTTTTATTATGACTTATAATAGAAATGTTAGCAAAATGTTCTAAATTTGTATATAGAAACTATTTCTCAGATAATAATTTTATTTAAATATTATCAGGAAATTATTTTGTCTCATTATCAATATCTTCAAAAAAAAGTGTGCAGTTGCCATTGATCTCACCTATCTAGAATATTAATAGAGCTTTTCTTTTAGCTTGTTTTAAACTTCATTCAAGATTTAAATGATTATTAAGTTGCTTAGAATTAAATTAATTTTGTAAATAAGTTATTAAAATTAAATTAAGTTGCTGGAGTATAAAAGAATTATCTTGTGTAGAATTATAATGTCTTAGTCTTTGTTGAAATAATTAGTAAGCCAAAATATATAAGGGCTTATGGCGCAATGGTAGCGCGGCGGTCCCATAAGCCGCAGGTTGGAGAGTTCGAGTTCTCCTAGGTCCATTTTGTATAAAAGAGATTAGAAGAAGTTAATATTTTCAAAATTTGAACTCTACGTCTGGTAATCTTTAAAATATCTTCTCTTGAATAAAGAATGGCTTAGGGCTCCTAGATCCAGCATTCTTATTTATACTTTTAACTTTATAACTGATTCTATTTAATCTAAAAATAGTTTTTAAAATTGTTAATCTAACTATTGTAAACTTTTTCTTTATATTGAATCTGTTTAAATAGAAATAAATAATTTTTTATTTTCATAAATTTAGTTTTTTCATCAGATTCTTTTATATTGACGTTTCTTTTGACATATATAGCAGCTTATTTTCTTTTTATATCTTATTATTAGACATTGTCACAATATCCATAAGTATGCTTTTTTATCCATTATTCCTTTAAATAATCAAATTTCTTATTTAAGAAAGAAGAAAAGAAGAACAATTATTCTTAATTATGGAGATCTTTTGGAAGACGAAGCTGAATGTATATATGAATGGTTATAAATTTAAGGAAGTTAAATAGTGCTACACGTTAATGTGTTATTACTATTATTGGTATTTAAATTATTTAAAAAGCAAATAGTTAATTATAATAGAGTAATAAAAATAAAATAAATGATTAAAGAAATTTTATTTATCTAATCGTTATTAATTAGAAAGAAAATTATATATTTTGATAAACTTATTTAAAATATTAATCATTTAGCATAATAAACTTATTCAATTCATGGGATGCTTAAAAACTACAATATAAAAAAGACTGAAAATATTATTTGTAAGAATTGTAAAATTAATTTTATAAAGAGTCAAATAAATATTAAACTAGATATATTATTTAGTAAGAACTGCGTGCTAGTGAGGTACTATGCACTATATATCTAAAATTTTTATATAGAATTAGGAGCATCTTAAATCTAATTTATAGAAAGGCTGTTTACTATATTATTTTATCTTAATCAATTTTATTAAATTTTATAAATAAATTCTTTAAAAACGTATACTAGAAGATTTCGAGAGGCCTCAAAGCAAGATAGAAAACTATAAGCATCATCATCCTCTTTATATTTAAAAACTTCATAAAAAATTAAAGGTCTAAATTAATAAAGACAAGAAAGAGACAGAATTAGAATTTTGAAAATCTATTTATAACAAAAAAGCTAAGGAAATTACAGTAAATTATTATGAAACAGATAATGCAAAAATTTAGACTTTGAAAAAGATTAAGGAAACATTGCAATACTAGCGATAATAGTTTTCCTCGGAAAGAGATCTATTTATTTAAGAAATATTCTATTACTCAAAGAATAGACAGCTATATTAAATTTAATCTTCTAGTACAATTATTTTACATTAAATAAAACTGCAAAAATAATTCTCTATTATTATATTTTTCAGTTTCTAATTAATAAACTTTGTTCTAGCTTATCATTATAATACTTACTATTATCCATTTTAATATCAAATTTAATCTTAAGCCTATGCAAGTTTTCATAAGTGAAAATTTATTTACTGCAAAATACACTTTCAAAATTTGTTTTACTAATAAATATTAAAGCTTATTCTTAATTTTTTTCTTTATCTGTATTATAAAATTAATTGTATTATAAATTTATTTACTAAGATATGAACTAAGATAATTAGTTTTTATTTGAACTAATTTATAATTTTTTTTTATTATATAGTTGTTCGAAGGTGAATAACAAGGTCATCTTCATCAGAGGTTGGGGAAGTTAAGTACTCATAATCGACTTTATGTCTTCCTCTGCTTTGGTTTGACCTCGAGACATAAGATTCTTAGACCTTCGACGTTGGCTTGACTTGGTTTCGTTTATTTTTAATACTGGAACGAAAAAGAAATAATATTGCGAGCTTCATCAGCGGTGGGGAATTTAAGTACCCATAATTGACACATGTCGTCCTCTGCTTTGGTGATGCAATGAGACACAATCCTGCCATGTCCTTGGACCTCCAGCAAGTATTAAAGATTACGAGTATTCTAAAATTATATCATTATTGAACATTTTAATCAGTACTGAATAATTATACCAGTATTGAACAAGGTTTATCAGTATCTGATAATTTTATCAGTAACAAACATTCTTGTCAGTATGAAACATTTTTTTAAAGAGCTGCGCACCAATGAGAGTGCTACGCGCTCTATAATCAAATTTATTTATTTATTTATGCTTGAATGATATTAAAAATGATTATTCAATCTTCATTGAATCGTTTATAGGTTTAATCATAACTTGCTTATGGTTTATTTAATTGGCATTCCGAATTTCTTATATATATTTTTTTAATTCTTGATTAAACAGATAAAGTGAGGCTTTTAAGCTCATTTCTGTGTTCAGTATTTTATTATCATTTTAAAGTTAATTTATTTTTATATCTAGGCAGTTTATTTGCTAAAT
This sequence comes from Loxodes magnus, assembly GCA_946699065.1. Lineage (NCBI taxonomy): Eukaryota > Ciliophora > Karyorelictea > Loxodida > Loxodidae > Loxodes > Loxodes magnus. The sequence continues at coordinate 461,570 of CAMPDV010000110.1, forward strand.
TAGTTCCTGCACTGCGTATCAAAATTTTTATTCTCAGTCTATAAAGATAAAATTTCAGTTAAGGTATCTTATTGTTAGTTAGAAGATTGATTTTAAATTAATTGTTTCTCAAGGGCCATTTTATAGATTTATAATAACATAGATATATTTAAATTAATCTCATACTCAAATATTTCTGTCTTAGACTATAAAAAAACTTGTGAAAGGCATAATAAATGTTTATATTTAAAAAATTTCTTTTTGAGTAAACGTTTTAATCAATTTAAAAAATAGGAAAATGCAAATTTTAAAGCTTAAAAATAAGAAATATTAAGTAGCTATTTGCATACATCCTTAAAGTTTGCAGTGAAGGAAATAAAATAATTTATCAATAATATTAACAAAAATTTTATTTGATTTACATAATTAAAAAGCAAATCATTAATAAGACAAAATAGAAACTCAAAAAAGGTTAATATTTTAAGATTATTTCATTTGAATAAGATTTTAAGATGAACTAGTTTAAATAAGTTTATTTATATCTAATTATTTAATCATTTAATTTATTAATATAGTTAAATTAAAAAATCACTTAGAATAAATAATATTGTTTAAAGGTATATTATTAAAGCTAGACTAAGAATCTAATTTATATATTATTTTTTAAACTTAGGAAAGTATAATTATTTATACAATAATTTAGCAGACTAAAATTAAATTAGTTTATTTATGTTAAATTATTTACTTGAAAAAACATTTTCTTATGAAATAGAAGAACTTTATGAATAATTTGAAAATAACTCTCTAGTAGAGTAACTGGAGAGCAATTAATTATTATTTCAGGAACAATTCTTAAAATCATAAACTTTCAACTTTTTCAGTTAGAAATAAATGAATATAAAATAGGTTTTATTAAATACTTCCATAGAAAAGCTTTTTATTTATAAAACTGTAAAGATTTCATTTCATTTAAATATAACTTTTTATAAAAATAATTTGAAGTTATTGATCTTTGCAATCGCGAATTTAAACTCATTAAGATAATATAACTCCTACTTATTTAAGCAACATATAATAATATAAATTAAAGTTAAATTTTAAATTTTAGCTATATTAAGAAACTTAATTTTTATATTTTATTTCAAGGTATAAAATAGTTAATTATTTAAGAACTAATTATTTAAAAAAGCCTGGAAAAATTGAGAATAGCAAAGCATAAAAAACTCAGCTGAGAAAGACTGGGAGGTTAGTCAGATTAAAATATTTTTAAAAAGTCACCAGACTCTTTACTATATTATCGAACAAACGATTATAAGGAAATTAAGAAAACATTTTAATAAATAAACAGAAAAACAAATTAGTATCTGAATAATATGACATAACGAAGAAACTTCTCAACAAACAGGAAAGAGAAAATTTACGATCTTTCAAAGAGAATAAGAGAACTAAAGACATATATTGAACGACTGAACTTAGAAATGACATATTTACAGAAGTAACTTATTCATAATAAAGTTTTTATAGAATTTTTTAAAAATCATATTCAACTAAAAAAAAGAAGTTCCAATTATTACTGTAGAAACTAAAATGAAATATGAGATTAAACAAGAAAATGAATAAAAAGAAATTTAAATAACTGAGATAACTTGAAGATTATAAAAATTTGAGAACTTTATTCTTCCAAAATAAAACAGAAATTGAAGATAATTAGGTTCTGATGTTTCAGCTTTTCCCAACATTTAATAAAATACTGCTTTCTCTTCAAATGGACCAAAAACAAGAGAATTAAAAATCTGAAAAAAACTAGCAAGACTATTTATAAATAACAATTAAATTTACATAAAAAGAATTGCTGAAGAGATCTCAATCCATTGGAGGGCAATGGTAACTATTCACATAAAACTATGGTCGAATAATCCAATCTCGATAAAAAATATGCATCTGAAACTGGTTGAAAATGCATGTAAAGCAAAAGATTTAAAAAATTTTGATTTAAAAAAAATAATTAGGGAAAAATGATTATTTGTAGCTTTTTGATAAATCAATTAATTTTTCTTTAAATAATTCATTTAAATACAATTTATTTCAAGCTTATTAGATTATATATTTGATTATTTCTATCTTAAAGTAAAATCAGCCATTATTAGACATTTTTAAATACTAAATTATTAATTTATTTATGTTAATAATTTTTTATTCCTATTTTATATCATTAACTTAATAAAATTGTAGTTATTATCTAAAAATTTGAAAAAAAACAAAAAAAAAGAGAAATTGTATTTCAATTTGATATATCCTTTTAATAAATTTACAGCTATTATTTATTTTTGATACAAATCTTAAAATATTTTTGTTTATTTCCTCATTATTTTTATATCATATTTAAATTAAGTTAATTAGCAATATAATATATTTAGATTTATCCATCAAATCATAATCTAGATTTCTTAACGAGATTTAAAAATAATAAGCTAATTTTAATTAATTAAAAAATTACTTAGATTGAATCAAACCAAAGATAATTAGCTAATATTTTCGTATTGTAAATAGTATAGAATATATACTTCAAAAGGAGTTTATAGCTTATTAAATAATTATTTTATTTTCTTTATATTATTAAAATTATATCAATTTAGAGCAAATTTTATTCAGATAAATATATGTCTCATTTAAAAAAATCCTAAAATTTTAAATTTTAAATTATATCTAAATATTTCTAATGTACGTATATTTTATTGCTTTAGATAAATAAAATTTAATTATAATAATTATAATATATTGAACATTTAAAAAAAGACTGAAGATTATCTGTTTAATATATTAATTATAAGCATATTATTTTAAATTTTTATTAGCCTTTTAAATAATCAGCTTTTTATATTTTTTGTAATAAGTATAAAGAGGTAAAAGATATTTAAGTATATTGTTTCTATTCTAAAGCTTTATTCGATAATTGCCTTTTCTTTTATCTTGCTATATTATATTATTAAACATTGTCTTTAAGTACTCTATATAAATATTTTATTTATATCTGATTGAAGAAAAAGATTTAGAATAAAAACACTAAGATAATTTAGAATTTAAAAGTTAGGCCCTTTTTATTATTTTGATCTATATTAACTTTCGAAGTAAAATAAGAAACTAAAATTAAGCACTTAATTATTATTAATTTCCTTTAATAGCTATTAATTTAATAAATATTGTAACATTTAGTTTAAAAAATGTTCTTGCATATAGACTGAATATCTTAAATTCTTTATTATATGAAAGAGAGAATATTAAAATAGCTATTTCTTTGCTGAGAAAACTCTAGATAGATATTCCTTAAGTATATTAAAATGGTTATAAGAGAAAAATATCTGATTTTGTCTAATTGAAGTTAAAACTAAAATAAACTTTAGTTAACTCTTAAAAATTAGTTTTTATATTAAATATTAGAAAGTAAATATATGCTTAAGATCTATATAGATCTTAATTATTTTGGTATACTTAAGAAATTAATTGTTCATTATAGTCAATAGCTATAAATATTATTTATTCTAAAATTCGCTAGTTTTATCAATTAAAAATAAAATAATTAACTTTTTAATGAAATCGATTAAGAAAATAAACTTAAAAGTTTATCTTAATTTAAATTTGATTAAGACAACTATTATTAATATAGTTTTTAATATTTTTGACTTAAAACATTATTCAAATATAAGCATATTTAAAATTTAAAATTTCAGATTTAGTTATCTACAGTTACATTAAATGAAACTGACAAATCTGATATATTTTGTGATGATTCAGTTTGATTTTGATGGTCCCTAATATCTTTATCTTTTTCTTTATTGTTCATATAATTTCTACGACAAATACAACAATTCGCATGTTATTTAAATCATTAGTCTATGCACTCTTTATGGTAAAAATGTTTGCAAGGTAGTTTTCTTATCTAAACTCCATTTCTAAATTTGTTTAAGCAGACGATACACTCTTAACATAGCTAATCATTACTATCTGAAGCATATTCAACTTCTGGGAATTGCAAGTGAATTTTTAAGTTTTCAATTAATTTTTTATTATCAACATCTTGCATCTGAATTTCTTAATCTTAGGTATTAAGTTATAATGGATAGCGCTCTATAATTATTCAATAAAATATAATTGATATATCTATAAGAACTATTCCTGTTACAAACCAAAAAACTACAGTTAACCTAAATATATATTTAACTTCTAATTCTATTCCTATATTTTAAGTTTTATTTTAGTTATTTACTATCTACAAATTTCAAACTCCTTTTTTTAGTTTTATTTCTGTGTTAAAATTTCGATCAGTAGATATATTTTTTTGGTATGTCCAAAAGTCAGGTAAAACTGATTCTTCATAATCTTAACTTCTAAAGAAAATACTTATATTTTTTGATGTTTTAATGGATATTTTTAAAATATCAGTTTCTTCTTATATGCTAAAAACTAATCATTAATATGAGGAAGAAGTTAAAGTTATACTATATCAATATCCAAATTCTATTTCATATCCTTTAATACTACAATCATCTCCTATTCATGGAGTTCTACACAAGCATTTACTATTTATATCACAATAGCCGTTGTTATTACAATTTTTAGGACACAATTAATTGGTTGAATAAATGATAGTTAGATTATATATCAAAGGTTGTTAATTATCAAAATTGGTTACACTAACTGATCAGTTCGAAAAAGAAACTTTCGAAGCAATAAATTAGTAGTTCCTGTGTTAATATGTTCCATATCAATCTATCAATGGACTTATTTGAGTTTTATTAGAATTGATAGGATATAAGGACATAATGCAATTCGTGTTACTGCTAATAATATCCATCTATATAGTAAAATAGCTATATTACTCAAATTGTTGCTAGATGCTATTATAAGGATACAAAATCAAACTGCTAATAGATAATAAAGTTTATTACTAGTAAAAAGTGAATTTATACTCTAAGTTTTATAGTTGTTCTGCTTAAACCAATTCTAATAGCATGATGATAATGAGAAGAAGCTTAAGCATTTATTAAATGATCTGTATCTGCAATTTGATTCTAAAATGTGTGTTAACACATAAAGCTTACGTAATATACGTGTATTTTAATAAATAATAGTTTAATTATAATAAAACTAGTAATAAAAATAAATAGTTTAATTAAATCTACATTGTAACGGATATTAATTACGTTGATAGCATAATAACTAATTTAGTATTTATCTTAAAAGGCTTGAAAGATATTTGGAAACTTAAAGATAATTTCATAGAAATATTTTAAAATATATTTAAATTACTTCAATGATTTATACTTTTATGATTAAAAAAATTAATAAAAAGAGATAAGGATACACCGTAAGAAAGTTGCAGTAATGAAAACACTAAAAATAGTAAGCAGCATTTTAAAAAAGAATCATAGACCATATTTATTCGCTTAAAATTAAAATTATGAATCTTAACCAAAAAAAGTAAAAGAAACAATTTTTCTATATTGATCAAAAAATTTAAAAAAATGTTTAGTACATTCAAGATACAATAATAGTATCTCAGTCTAACAACTTAAACCGATAATATGATCAAACTATGATTCTAGATGAAATAAGGAGATTAAAACTTCTAAAAGATAAAAGTTTAAAATTAAATTAGATGAAATAAATCACAAAAAAAATTAAAAATAGAAATAATTTATATTCTGTTTTACTATTAAATAGTTTTCTTGACAAATATAGAAAATTGATTTTTTATACTAGCAACAATTTTAGATAGATTAAAAACTATAATAAGAAAATTTAACTTTAAAATAAAAAAGAATAGTGGCAATCAATATTATTTTAAATTTTTAATACTTCTATAAGTGAAAAATAAATTAAATAATAAAAATTTAGAAGATAATCTTTCAATGCAAATATACTAGAGATTTAAATTATTAAAATGTAAAATGTTTTAAAGTAAATCTATTTAAACTTGTTTTAGTACTAATAAATATTTACTTCTATTGTGGATATTTAAATCATTTTAAAGAAAAGTTAAATTGATATCTTTTAAATTTTCTATTTAAAATTTTTTTTTAAGTATATAAGAACATATAATAATATAATATGAACAAAAGCATCTTGCTAAAGATGAAAAAAATTTTCTATATTAAAATAGACATTTTTAACTTTTAGTCTTCTAATAAAAAAATAAAATATTAAAAATAAAAAAATTAATTTTCTTAAATTACCTAGAAAATATTTATACCATATTGCCTCTTTAAAAGATGAATTTTAATTTTAATATTTTAATTTTTATTAAATTTAAATAAATTTTTCCTAATTAAAATTAAGTTTAAAATTATAATATATAACTTGAAAATAGATTTTTTTCTATATGATGAAGATTCTTAGTATTTTAATTCTTTAAAATTGATATAAAAAAATTAATAAACTATAACGAATAAGTTTAAAATATTGATAATTATTCTAATTAATATAAAGCTATTATTAAAATATTATCATCAAGTTAATAAATGAAGAAATAGCTAGGAATCATTTAAAGCATAGTAAGAATTTTTTCTTTTTTCGTTTTTTTATTTTCTTAACTAGAATCATTTCATTAGGTCCTCAATTATTTTAATGTCTCATATAAAATAATAATCCCTAGTTTCTTACATTCATATAATTAAATTAAAATATATACTAAAAACTATTTTTTTCTTGTAAAAAATTACTTTTAATACTCTTTTATAAAGATTAATAGTAATTTTATATCACTAAATTAAAAAATATATGTAAATATATAATGAAGTTTTAAAATAAATAATTATATACCTAAGTAATTTTTACATTTTTTGTTTAGAATAGACAGTTTTAAAAAGATAGTATTTAAAAGGTTAAAGAATAAAAATATCAATTATATGCTGATGATTTATGAAATTATAAAATTATTTAATTTGCGAAAAGCTTCAGGAATTAGGACTTCTTGAGATCAGTAAATGCAACATAATATCCTCAAGAGATACTTTGTTTGAGGATTGATCTTCTTCGCCAAATCTTTATGCAATAGCAAGCCATTATCGACTTTGTACTCCAATACACATATTGAAGAAAATCTAAATTCAAATCGTCCTTAATGAAGCCTTATCTTTCTGAAATAATTAAATAGTTATCACTCGAAAAATTACAGAGAGAACAAGTAGCCAAAATAATAACTTGGAGTTAGAACCCTTGTACCATTCTCCTTCGATATCGCATTTAATTTTATAAATAAAGCAGTGATAATTAATGAATAAAATAGATAGTTTTCATTCTTATTAAAAGATATTCTTTGTGCTATATAATAGATATAGATTTTTAATTTTAGTCATCTTAAATAATTAGTGATATTTATTTTAGAAATATTAATATATAATATAAACTTATTGATTATGGAATTTATTTATAATAATATAATTTTTAAAAGTTTTTGGAACATGATTAACTTATACTTTTCATGCTTTAAAATAAATCTGTTTTTTCTCTTTTACGTTACAATAATTAATCTTCACTTCTTCTCACTATTTTTAGATAAAATAATGTATAAAGTTTCTTCATTAAATAAATTAAATTATAAAGATTTGTTGTGATTATAGTTTGATGATAAATGAAAGATTTAACATAGTTTTAAATAATCAAAAAGTTAATTATAGTATTTAATAATTGGCTATAATTAAACTATAAACAAAGTTTTTATTATTATATATAATAATTTTTAAAACCGCCATAGTTGTTCGAAGGTGAACAACAAGGTCATCTTCATCAGAGGTTGGGAAAGTTAAGTACCCATAATCGACTTTATGTCTTCCTCTGCTTTGGTTTGGCCTCGAGACATAAGATTCTTAGACCTTTGACACTGGCTTGGCTTGGCTTCGTTTATTTTTAATTCTGGAACGAAAAAGAAATAATATTGCGAGCTTCATCAGAGGTGGGGAATTTAAGTACCCATAATTGATACATGTCGTCCTCTGCTTTGGTGATGCAATGAGACACAATCCTGCCATGTCCTTGGACCTCCAGCAAGTATTAAAGATTACGAGTATTCTAAAATTATATCAGTATTGAACATTTTTATCAGTACTGAATAATTATACCAGTATTGAACAAGGTTTATCAGTATCTGATAATTTTATCAGTAACAAACATTCTTGTCAGTATGAAACATTTTTTTAAAGAGCTGCGTACCAACGAGAGTGCTACGCGCTCTATAATCAAATTTATTTATTTTTATTTGTATTACTGATGACATCATCCAGAAACACTTTTAAATGAGAATACTAATTATTGAAGTAAATGAAAATTTAATGCAACAAAATTATTAAAAGGAAGGAAGTCTTAATTTTAATTAAGGTTAAATAAAACCAACAGGTTTTATTAATTAAAATTAAAAAAGCTAGATAAAATTTAAATAAAAGAGAGAATGAAATAAGAATATGTTTCAAAAGTGAATAAACTATTTACAATAAACAAATTCCTTTTAAAAAGGTTGATGACAAATCCATTAAGGGCTTATGGCGCAAAGGTAGCGCATTCGACTCCAGATCGAAAGGTGGAGAGTTCGATTCCTTCTAAGTCCAAATTTTATAAATAAAAAAAATTTTAGTTTCAAAAGGAATTTTAATAAAATATAATTTTGATTTTTCTTTTTTTTAAATAAATAAAATTAAATATTTCCTATTTTATTTAATCAAATTTTAATCAATTTTACTCGAAATTTCAATATAAAAATATTTTTTAGTTCTAAATTCATGAAAAAATTTTTTTACACGAACTTACTAAAAATTAAATTATAGAAAATAGTTATATATTTTCTTAATTTATTTGTATTTTACCATAAAGTCAAAATAATTAGAAGCAATTTAATATATTTTTACTATATTATTTTTAAATAAATACTTTTTATTTTTATAAAATAAATAATTTTTTATATTATTATCTACAAAAAATTTAAAAAATAGGAAAAATTCAAAACTAAAACATGATAAAAAGAAATTTTAGATATTAATAAACATATTTAAGAATGACTTATATAATTTAATAGTTAAAAGAAATAAAAAATATATATATTTAGTAAAAATTCTTTAATTACAAAATTTTTAACATTATAGAGTGAGTACCATATCAATGACTAGCCACTCTTTTGCTAAAATTAAAAAAAATTCTTCATTGAAAATCTTGTCTTCTATGAAACAGTTATCGGAATTCTGTCCCAAAAGACCTTAATATCTGGAATCTTACAACATAAACTTTACTCAATTTCTCCGATCCTTTCCCTCTTGACTTGTGCCAAGAATATTGGTCAGTTTTTCACACGCAAAATACTTCTTGGTAACAAAGTTTTGCTATTTCAGTGGATGGATTGCATCTCTCTATTTAAATTAAATTATTATATTAAAATCAAACTTTTAAAGATTAATTTGTAAAAAATACAAAAAAATGTTAGCAATTTAAAAATATATAAGTTTATGAAGATTGGATGTAATATAAGATCTAGCAAAATAAAATAATAAAAAAGTATAACTTTCAAAAAATTAATTTTAATATTATAAATTTTAAAATTTAAAATTTATAAAAAAATCAATCAGTTAATAATAATTTTGAAAGCAAGATTCGTGAATTATTAACTTTTGGATTTAATTATAATTATAATAAATTCATGTGGATTACCATTAATAAGATAAACATAAATAAATAGTTCAGTGTTTAAAAATAGAGTTCACTTCTAACTTGATTGAATTTTTAATGTCATGAGTTATGATGAATTTAAAATAATTTCTTGGCTTATTAATTGATCAAATTCCAATTATTTTCTATTTAATTTGTTGATTTTTTTTTAATAAAGGGAGCTTATTTATTGACTTTAAATATTTTTCCCTATAAATAACCTTCTTAAATACGTTATATTTTAAATATGATTTAAATTATCTTTTTGTTATTTTATATTCTTTTTATTTAAATTGTAGCAACTTCTTACTTTGCATGCTGCCCGCTTGCAATATCAACATATCGTTACTCTTCGATAGGAATTCCTTTTGTTAAGAGCTGATGCTCTATTCCGTTGTATAGTTGAGTATTTAGGCTTTTTTTTCTTACAGTTTCAAGTATTTTAAATTTCCTTTAAGATATATTCTGTCTATTAGTCTCTAATTTAAATTCTCTATGAGAATAGATTTAAAGCTAATTCCTATCTTAAAATTGGTTTTTCTAATTTTAAAATGTTCATAGAATTTATTAAATCTCATTTTCGTTAATAAAGATCATTATTTTTGCTAATTCTTAATTCTCCATCTAAAGAAGGAATACATCATTTGCAAAATCTTATTAAGAGTTATTAAGTTTTGTTGTGATCTGTTATTTCATTGGTATTATAATATTTTATATATCTAATAATAGAAGATAAATAAATTTTAACTTTTCATGTTATGTTTCTACATTTTTGTCTAATTTTCAATATTATATTAATATGTTACTTAAAAAATTTTAATTAAATACTATAGAATTTTTTTAACTTTATTCTTTTAGGTTCTTAAATAACAACAAGAAAAAGGAAAAAATTTATATTAATTTCAACGTACGATTTTCATTCAAGTCAAAATTTTTTTCTATAGTTTAATTATTTTTTTAATATAAAAACATAGAAAAGAAAAAGGAATTAAATAAAAATAAACTTTTAAAGTTTATAGAGAATATAAAATAATTTTTAAATATCTTCTTATTATAGTGTTTATTTTTCTTAAATTTTTTATTTGATACTAGAGCTGAGAAAACTAATTTTAAGCTTTGAGAAATTTACTTAAGTAATTTATCAAAATGTTCCAGTTTATATCCAATTTACGATCTATTGTCTCTTCTATAGACGAAAATTAAGGTCTAGTTTTTTGCATATTTTTTCTAATTTCCATTCTAATTTTAAAAATTTAATTCTTTCTTGATTTAATTCTTTCTGCATATAAATAAACTTTAATTCTCTTATTATGAAGATTCTTGAGATTATTGGCCTTTATCTTGTTTAATTTGATTATAAAATTAAAATAGATTGTTTTTCAGATCTTCATTGAGAGAGGTCTGTAATTTTTAGATTCATTTTATCCAATTATAACATATAATATTTTTTATTAATGTGATGTTACTTTTTTTCTTTTTTAATCACATATTTGAGTTTGTAGAAATCTTTTCTTATCAGAAATCTTCAATCTTGGTATTCATCTGACTTTTCCGGGTCTTAGATCTTATAAATTGCCTCTTTTTCCTCTTACTAATGCTTTTAAGTTAAATTCTAATGGCAATATTTCGAATCATCTCAGTGTATCTGTAATCTTTGGTGCTTCTAAGCAATTTTAAAACTCTTTATTCAAATAAATACTTCCGTTAGTTGTGCAATAAATCTTAAATATATTACGTAACCTTCTAATTATCCAATTGTATCAAATAGAATTTGTTAGAAAGATCTGGTTAATTATTATATTTACTGGAGAAGTCTGCTATTTCTCAGGTGCAACTTTATTAAATTATAATGAAATAAAGAGATTAAAATATAGCTTTAAATTAATGGGGCTTTTAGACAAATTTTATAAATAGTATGGTAGTTGCAATCACACTATACTGCTATTTTACATCCTTTAATATTTAAATTCTAATAATTTTTAATTTAATTAAGCTGAAACACTTTGTTAACAATAATTGAGAAAGTACAAGATAGTAAAGCAGTATTCTAAAGGTAAAAAGGCATAAAATAGAAATTGAAAAAATAGGGCTTTAATGTAAAAATAACCTTAATAATAGTAAGAATTTATACAAGTCTTGCATTTAAATAATAAAGCAATCATTATATTTATATAAATCTATTTTAAGTAATTAGTTTGATAATTAAAAGAAAAAAGGAAATAATACAAATTTAGAAATTTTCAAAGTTAGAAAATAAAATTTATGTGAAAGTATAAACTCAAGAAAGGAGTTGTAAAGCTTAATATGATATTTAAATTTTTTAGAATGCAAAATTATTAAGAGCATATCGTTTTAAATTTAAGTTATAGGAATATGGGCGAATATAACAAAAAAGAATATAAAGCTTATCGAGAATAAATAATTAAAACAAGAGAAATAAATATGTTAAAGAAAAATTAAAAAAAGAAAGAAAGTTATGAGATTGAATCAGGTGGGATAGAAAGGGAACAACTAGGTTATATCTTTATTTATTTCAATATAATTAAAAAAATGTAATCATAATTCTTAAAAGAGGAAGGATATAATTTTAGTTTAAGTGCGTGCTAAAGACTTGCAATAATTATTTTTAAAATGTTTTTATAAGAAAAATTATTAAGGACTTATGGCGTAGTGGAAGCGCATTCGTTTCCTGAACGAAAGGTTGGAGTGTTCGATTCCTCCTAAGTCCGAATTTTAGAAATAAATGAATTTCTCATTTCGAAATAATATTAATTAAAATTACTTATTTAACCAGCTCATAACTATGAAGATTTCTTTCTCTCTAATGTATACAAGTCTTGATTAAAGCTCCTTCTAATAAGCTTAGGTATAATGAATAAATTTTATAATTTTAAAGCATTTATTTATAAACTTTAAAGATTATTTTGCTTTAGAATCTTAAAAATCATGTTTATTCTAATAGAAATAGTTTATAAAGATAAAATGTAAAAAAGTATCCAATATGAAACTAACTATTTCGTTTGAATTTTAAGTTAAAAGAATTAAGGCAATAAAGAAAAGATAAGCAAAATCATTTAAATAAAGTGAAATAAATATTGGTAGTCATTAAGCTTGATCCTTTAATTTTGCTTTAGGGAATTTTAAAATTAAGATCTTTCTTTTAAGTAATTAAATTGGAAAAGTATTTTTAGACATAAGATAAAAAAAGCAGAATTACCTTCATAGAAAAGAGCTAAATAAATTTTTTATTAAAAGAAATTACTCAAAAAATGGTTGTGGGAAAGAATATAAAAATTGAACACGAACAAAATAATTTGATCACTATACAATTTTAGCTTTTATTAAGAAAAAATAAAAATATAAAGGAAATTAGTTCAGAGTTTTTTTCTCATTGAAGAGGAAGAATATACATTCTGCTTAAAAGAAAAGAAAATTTAATTGATTATAAAAATGTACTTACATCTAACAAATTATCTTAGAATATTCAATCTCTATAAATATAAATCTACTCATTACATCATGAGAATTTTCATAAATTTAAAATAGAAGTGAAATAACTAATTTAATATAACTTTATACTTTTAATTTAATTTACTTAAAAGCTATAGAAGAATTATATTTATAAGTATTAATATAAAAAAATCTATTTAGGTAGTTAAATTACCTGGTTTTCTCAAAGCAAGGATTATAATTTAAAAATGTTGAACTATTTAAGCAGATATAAAGAGAAGATTTACCTTAGAGAAAAAATAGTTAGAAGAAATGTATCTCTTAGAGAGAAAAAATAGATTTAAGAATATGAAGACTATTTCTGGGTATAAATAAAAGTAGTTCACCTTGGAAAAGCCTTTTATAAGGGGAATATTTTGGAAAGTACAATGAAAATATAAAATTTTAAAGAGTTACAGTCGAAATATAAGCTTTCAGAATGAATAGGCTAAAAGAAATTAAAATAATGAAATCATGAACTAATAATACATATCTCTTAATATTCGGAGTTTATATCTCCTCATCGATAAAAATTTTAAACATTAATTACACCTTTAATATTAAGAAAAATCTCAGAGTGAAAAGAATTAACATTAGCTAGGAATATTAATTGGTTTGCTAAATTAAAACTATATAAGAAAATAGAGCGTATCTAAGTCATAAACTATTTTAAATTAATAAATTAAAACTTGAGTAAGTAAATGAGATAAAAAATACCTGAAAAGGTTATATAAATTAAAAAAAAATTTACTTTTGTTTAGAAAACACTTACTTAGATTAATATTTCTAAAAGAGACAGCTAAATTTATATAAAAGCAAGCAAATTTATAGCTACTTGGATTATCTTATGATTAAATAACTTACTGATAAAGATCTTAATTTCAATCTTTAAACTAGCATATTTGCTATACTTTTATTTCCTTAAATCTTTTACAGTCATCTATATTGAAAATCTACTAATTTCTTTTAGATATAATAGATTAATAAATCTTAAATTTAATAAAAAATAATAATAAAAAGTTCATTACTAAAAATCTAAAAAAGCAGAAAAAGTAGAAAAAGCTCATCTTTTATTTTATTTTTATAAGGGTTAATATAAAATAAGCCTAATAAATAAAAAACTTTCATTATATGAACCAAATAAGCAAATCTAGGATCTTAATTATACCTCTGAAAAAGCTTCATTGACATGTATATTTTCATTATTTTTAACTATATGGAAATTAAAAGAGAAAAAAGCTGATAATAATTAAGTTAAATCATTTATATAAAAATATGAAATTATTCATTTTTGTGTCTCTAAATTTGCTTAGCTTGTGATAGAATAAAGCAGAATATTTTTTAACATCGTCTTGTCTAATTCCATTTAGCATAACGGACATCCTACGGCTTACTCCATTTAGGATCAGACTAAATTAAAGTTTTAAACTTAATAGTTATCTTCTAAAATTTTTTAATCAGTTGACTGCTCGAAGGTATTAATAATACATTATAGACAGAGGAAATGCTAGCAATTTATTAGATAAACTTTTCATAAAGATTGACATTAGTCACATATATCAAACTACATTTAAAAAGTATTTTTTAATGCTTTTAAACTTCTTTTGGAATCTAAATTCATAATTTAAATAATCTTTACACTCTTATAAAGCTAACTGAAAGATTCTTCTTAAGTTATTTAACTTGCTTAAAGGATTTAATAATTTATTTATTGTTTCTTCAAAAACTTTTGCATCGCTTGCAATCTATTTAAATAAAATCTTTTTTATTTTTCTTAATTTTTGCTTTACAAAAAAAATATTTTGAGTAAATGTTCTATCTAAACAAATTATTCACAGCATGGACTAATAAAAGACAAAATATTTTATAGCTAAATTTCATTTTTGCTTTGATCTGTTTCATTAACATTATATCCGAACTTTAATTATCTGTATATATCGTTTAAGCATTAAAAGCAAATATAATGTGAACATTCTAGCTTTACAACCCATGAGCCTTTTTCCTCAAAACATATGTTACACTATAATAAATCTAATTATTTAGCTAAAACTTCCTTTGCATTTTGCTAATTCAGGCTTAAATTATTTTCTATATTAAAAGATTGTGGATCTTACGCTTAATTTATTGGCTATTGAATATTTTAATTATCTTATTGTTCTAGAGCATTTCTTTATATCTTGCTGAGAGTAAGAGAATCTTAAGAGTTATCTTAGAAAACTACATTTATATCCTCATTGCTAGCATTAACTCTCTGTTTTTAAAGCTATTCAAAAATTTCTTGCATGGTTAAATTTCTGCTTTTAAAATAAATATTTATCAAACTTAAAGTTCCTTTTATTTTGTAGATATCTAGTACTTAAGAACAAATAAGACATTTAACTTTCTGGCTATCCTATTTTTTCTGTAGATTTAGAGTCATTATTTGGGTTTGTGAATTAAGTTTTCCATCAAAAAATTATTTTGTAAAGCAAAACAAACAAAGATTATGTTGACATGTTATTTGGAATGAAGGATTATTATCACATTAACTACATTTTAAGTCGCTTAATACGAATGACTACTGTTGAGATTATTAAAAGTCTTGCTCTAAATTTTCCTAATCAACTTCTTTAGATTGCTTTCTTACTTAAAATTACTTGTTAATTATTTCAATTTAATTCTATTGATTCTTCAGTTTTAGTTAGAGTAATCTAGCAGTTTCCCTAAGTTGATTATTTTTAGTTAATAGAAACTCTTTTTCTTGCTAATTCTGCAAAGCTATCTAGTTTATTTACCTTTGCAGTTCTTATTTTTATATTTTAAACTCTTATATCATTTGCTATTTTTCCTATTCAAGCTTTATTGTTTAGTCTTTTTCCTCACTACTGTTTTACTCTCCTCACTTGAATATTTTAGGCACATATTTTGAGGAAAAATCTGATGTACTAGGAGCATAAATGCACATAATATTTATATTCAAAGGAAGAAGAGTAATAACTCCGGCCAAGTCATTTACGTGCTTGAATAATTAAGCTGCAGATATCAATTCTTCTTTGCTCTAACAATTTCCAGAAAGCTTCTCAGTAAGCAAGAATTGAATCTATTACTTTAGTATTTCCAAATTATGATTGCATTTTTATATCAGGGCTTAGAATCTTTGATCTACTCTTAGAGTTTTTTACTAATAGAGATAAAATTACTAAGCCTTTTCTAATAACGAAAGGTTTACTTTTAAAACACTCTCGATTTTTTCTATATTATACATCGCTTTTTCAAATGGATCTTTGAAGCTATATATTGACGCTTTTAGTCAAGGAAGAGTTTCTTAAAATTCTTTAATTTTATGTTTCTGATGAGAAATCAAGCAGTGATTGCACAGCATAAAGTTAGCTTAGTGAGAAGTTAATAGATAACAAGAGAGACAGAAAAAATGTACAACTTGGGAGTGATATTAGCATATATCTTAGGCTATCATTTTATAATAATCAAACGATATAATTTTAAAAGTTAATCTAAAGGAGTTTATCATAAAATACTCAACTTTAAACATATATTTGGAAATAATATATTTTACTTATAAAACTCTTTAATGGGAAATTTTCGTATTCACTTCTAAAGGAATCACATAAAAAGAGATGGAAATATAAATAAAACCTGATTGATTGATGTATAGTATTTTAAATCTAATAAGCAAAAAATTCGAGAAAATTAAATAAGAGATAGATATTTATGATTGTAATAGAAAGAATTGGTTCAAATTGAAGAGAGAGAGTTAGAGAGACTTACCGTAATTTTCATATTCTTTTATAGTATTTCATTCAGAATTTCATAAGCGTGGATAGAGACTAAAAGAGTAAACATGCACGACAGAAACTAAGAAAATATTTGGGTAATAAAAGAGAAAAATATTTGGTAAGAAAATAAAGGAATCTAAAATAAAAGTTAGTGGTAGAGGAGAAAATAAACTGAACCAAAATTACAATAGAATATTGCTCTAAGAAAAGAAATTTTCAAAAAAGAAAGAAATAAAAATATAAAATTAATATTAAGAATTGATGCAAGTCCGTAAGAAGAGATTGAAAAATGATTTTTGCTTCTAACATTACAAAAATTTTAGGAAAAATAACTTTTTGAGTAATCGAAAGGTTTAGAATGAAAGAAAATATAGTAAAATTTAATTATCAAGACAAAAGAATAAAAGAACAAATTTCAAAATATAAAAATATTAAGAAAAAAACATCTAAAAATGATTATCAAACTATTAGATGATAAATATTGTTTTACATTTATAAACAAACTGATTAAGCAAAGCATGAAGAATTTCTTCTTATTAATTTTTATTTAAATCATTTGCAAAAATAACTAGCTTCAAATAAAATAACTTTATAACTTTTAAGCTTTAAATTTTGATAAACTTGTAAGAAAAATTTAATATTTATAATAGAGAATAATTTAGTAGCTTTATAGTTGCAACTTTTAATTAAAAAATTCAAATCTATAATCTTATAATATTTCCCTCATTTAGAAAGTGCTTCCATTTTTTCAACAGAATAAAAAAGAAATATAAGTGAATTTTCATAAAAATAGACAATGATATTTATTGGTTATATACGCATAAAAATTAAATTTCTTGAATCAAATTTACACAAAATTTATCACTTACAAAAGTAAAGATGCACTCGATAATTTTCGCAAATAGTAAATAAAAATTCTTAGATTTGAAAAAAAATTCGCATTGGATTAATAATTTAGGGTATACATTTATTACGCTTTTGTAAAACTTAAAATGGTTAAAATTGTATTTAACTATTTGAATTTATAAGAAAAATTGCTTTAAAAAAGGAAACAAAAAATTAATTTTATTTAAATTAAAAAAGCTAAATAATGCTAAGAGATATTGGCTTTAAGAAACTAACTAATAATTTTCTTAGAAAAATGAATTTAATTTTAGAATAATAATTAACCAGGGCTAAATCAGATTTTTTGCTTACATCAAAGTGAAAAATTAAAAGCATGCATTTCTAAATAAAGTGAGTGGATAAAAATTAAGAGACTACAAAAAAGGCCCTTGATTAAGGACTTTAAATAAAATTTCTTTCATTAAGAGAAAATATGATAGAAATAGATTTATTAGCTTTGAAAAATTATTAAGATTTATTAAATTAAAAGGATAAAGAAATAAATTTAGACTAACCCTTAGAAAATACAAATGATAAAATTTTAATTTTAGAAAAATAAAAGGCTATAAAAAAGAAAGCTACTAGAGAATAGAAGAGAAATTAGATAAATTCAAGATGATTGATAGTTAAAATTTATAAAGCACTTATTATAACTATTTCCTTAATTTTTGCTTAGAAAGCTCTATAAATATATTTTTATTTATTTATTCAAGAGATGAATAATTTAAACTAAACTGAGCTATTTTTAGTTGAAATTCAAAAGTTAAATTCTGACTAATAATTATTTAAGAAATTATCATATATTTAAACTTTAATTTATAGCTTTTATTATATAAAACTTAGTAAAGAAACAAAAATCGCATAATCTAAATATAGATAAATAAAAATATTCTATTTACTTAAATTTGGAAGATAATTAATTTAAAATTTATTTAGTTTATGTAACTAATTTTAAAAATTGGTCAAAATCTATTTAATTTAAGATTATTCATTAAAGTTTTATTATTATCAGTCATATCTTAATATATTCTATAAAGTGATAAGCAATGGGACATTTAATCTAATTTGGTAGATAATTGAGATTTTATCTAACTATCATTTTTTCATATGCTTTTGTCTATAGATTTTGCAGCAAATATTTAACCACTGATAACTAGCATTCCACATATAAATCAAGTTTTAAGTAATTAATTATTCGAACACTCTTAGAGATGATATTTTGTACTTGATTGTTTTACCTTTAATATGCTTTTAGATGATCTAAACATATAAACTTAAAATAAATTGATGAACATTTTTTTAATTAATAACTAGATATAAATTACCACTCTTTTAGTTTTATTTAGCTTTATTTAGTTTACAAAGAGCTTTTTATTTCATAATATTAATAGAGATTTAATAGCCTAAAACTTATAGATACGAAGTTAAGAACTATCATACTCAATTGACAGAGTTGAGAAGAGTACTTTAACTAAATCATTAAAGGAAATTAATTCTTAAAAAAGTTAATAGATAATCAGAGGTTTATTAGAATAGAGTGTAGCAAATGAATATCGAAAGCTGATAAAATTAGACTTTAAAAAATTAAAGTTAAAATCCAAATAAAAAAGATGCTATTATAGCTTGTTTACTCACTTTTTATTTCAGGCTTCTTAATTAAAGTAAACGAAAAGACAAAAAAATAAAAATTTATTTTTGTTAAATCTTTTAAAATCTTAAAGCAGAATAAGGTTTTATCATTTTAATGTTGGGCAATAACTATAACTATCTTGAGTTTTTCATTTTTATTTCCTTAAAATTTATACGGCAGAGTCATAGTTTTAAGGAAATGGATTTTGTAATTATTTTATTTTTTTAGAATTAGAATATTATAAAATCAAGTTATTAAAATCTCCACAGAATACTTAAATATAAGTAAGAAATCTCTTCTTTATAGTAAGTAACTGTTTAAGCAAGCGAAAAAGAAAAATTGTTTGTTTATTAAAGTGAATCAAACTTAATGAGTAAGCTTATTTCAAGCAAATATTTTAAAATGTTTTTTATTAATTTACTATCTTATATAATTAAATATGGAATCGAAGGGAAACAGTACAAGAAGCCAAAATCCAAGTTAATATTTTGGCTAATTGCACTCTTTTGTTTGATTCATGAGGTGACGTATCTATTTATTTATTCCAGGAAGATGAGACTTATATAAGAACGATTGGAGTATAATCTTTCTTAATTTCTGTGTTAGATTTTAGAGTTAATGGTGGTTTGGCATTGCCTAAAAATTAGGTTGAGAAGATCAATCCTCAAGCAGAGGATATTGGGGTTTGTACTTACTGACTTTGGGAAGTCAAAAATTTTGAGCTTTTTAGCTAGCTTAATATTTTTATAAATTTATTTTAATTATTTTTTAAGTTTTAGTTGAGTTTTAACTATAAAGAATTCATGGATAAGAATCTTAGCATTATAAATTTTAATTTAATAGATATTGAATTTCAAAAATTCATTTGCTTAGAAGTGCTAATTCCTTGATATCGATTAAACTTATTTAAAATATAAAAATTTCTTAAATAAAGTCTTAAGTTTCTTCTTTCATCTATTGCACGAAATTTATAAACATGCATAGATTTAAACAACTGATGTGATGAAAAACGAGGAGAATCAATTGATATGTTAGATATCGATTTATTTCTTTTTATCTATTGTTTTATACAAGTTTAATTATCCTTTTATAAAAATTAATAAAAGATCAAAGAATATTTGTTTAATAAAATACTCTTCCTTACTCTTACTAAAATTCGTTCATGCATTTTTCTTATTCAATTTAATCTTGAATCAATCACATTTTCTGAAAATATAAGCTTTGAATAATTTTCTTCTATAGTTCCTTCTTTAATTAATATAGCCAATGCATTTAAAAGGATTAGTTATGTCATAGTTTTTTAATTCTGCTATTTTATCTAAAAAACTTACTCTTTGTACTAAATTTTATTCTAAGCAGTAGCAAGAAATTTGCTTCGTTGTATGTAGCTTTGAATTTTCATTCTAAATAAAATTTTTTATTTGCAAAGCTTTTAAAAATCTTTATGGTTTAATTTTGGCTTCTCTTTAATTACATTTGCATCTTTTGAAATCATTTTCATTTATTTTTTTATGAATTCAATTTTTATTGCTTAATACCAAGGAATTTACAACTGAGAATTTATAATTATTTAGCAAGCATTAAGCTTCATTTTTATTTTGTTAAGTTTCCAAGTGGATACCCTTAAAAAATACAATAAAGTTTATTAAAATGTTATAGATTTATTCATCATTTACGAAATAATATGGCTAGAGTATTAATAGGAAAATAATTTTAAAGTGGAATAATTTAAAATAAGAATAATAGAATTATAAAATTTAATATTATTTATCAACTTCTAAATGCATCAACTATTTCTTTCTGTGTTAAAATATAATCGCAATCTGAAACTAAACATTTGTATTTCCTTTATTAAGATTTAGTTCATTACGAACTCATCTTCTATTTTCGTAAATAACATTACAAACATTAGAAGCAAAACTAATGACTGCATGATAAAATCATTATATCTCTTTTTTATAATTATAAAGGAGTACTATTATTTTTGCATTTTTCCTTTACTTAATCACATTCTATGTTTGTCTTTTTTGTCTTTTTTGTTTTTTTTACTTATTTTATCTTTTGTTGCTATAAATCATATCTTAAAGGATTATATTCCTGCTTCTAGTTTTTTTCTTCTCTCTATATAATTTAATAGCTTTCATTTTACTAAGAAATTTATTCTATTTCTACTTATTATTGTTAAGCTCATAAATATGCTTAGGATTAATTTAAGTATTGCTATTAATATTCTTCTTACTATAGTTATAATTCTAATTAATCTACTAAGTTTTAATAAATTTTATCAGGAAGAATTTCTTAAAAATCGAAGTTATTAGAAGCATTACACTCTGGACAATTAACAAGTTCACTTAGTTCTAAGATATTTACTCTTTTTGTCTTTCTTAAAACTTAAACCATTTCAAGTAAACAACTTTTACAATATGAATGCTAACAATTAAATGGAAATAGTTCGCTGTTATTTTCGTTATTTCTGCAATTAATATCTGAGCATTTTTTTATTGGTCTTTAGTAATTTACTTTTTGATTTACATATTATTGCTATTTATTGCTTTCTTTAAGCCATTTACTATGAATACTAGAGCCAACCAAAAATTAAATAAGTTCATAACTAAAATAAGCATCACAGTCAAACAGACACTTTAGCTAATAATTTAGAAATGAATCAAAATCTAATTAACTTTCGTTTTTTAAACTGATTAGTTTGTCTTTAAGACATTTTTAGCAGAAAGTATGTTTGCACACTAATTGAACATTTCATTAATCTTCGTAAAAGTAACTACATTATAAATTTTAGCATTATTCTGAAAGTTTACTTCCAAAAATTATATTTTTGCTTCATTTTTGCTGATTATTTATTCTTTACATTAAGTTTAGTTCTTAATCTTAATCTTCTTCTTATTCTTAGTTAAATTATCCCTAATGGTATTTTTAATCTTTTAAAGGTTTTTATTCATTTTGCTTTATGATATTTAATTTTTATTAGACTTATTCTTCTAAAGATTTTAAGGTCTCTTAATTAAATGCTTGTTTTATTTCTATTATTGATATTAACTGCTAGCATTCATTTAAACTACATTTAATCTATTTATCAAAAAATAGATCAACTAAATTCCCATTTGTTTAATTAACTAAATAATATTAAAGATATTCTTTACAGTATCTATGATTGCATTGTAGATTTATTATTTAGTCTGTTTGAATTATTTTTTAGCACTTAGGTATATCACATCTTTTTTGCTATTAAGCAATCTATTATTGCTTTAGTAATAATTGTTTTTATTGTTTTTCTATATTTCTTTATTCTTATATTTTATCTTGACTTTATTATCTTTGATCAGCTTGCTCTTAAAATTATTAAAACATTCCTTCTCCCAAAGCTTCTTAAATTTCTTCATTAATTATTTTATATTGACAGTTTTCAAAAGCACATTTTGCTTTTCTCTCGTATTTTGTACTGATTATTTATCCCTTAGTCTAGCTACTTAAAATATTGTAGAAGCAATCTTTGCAATAAATGTGCTAACATTTTAAAATTACTACTTCGGCTTTTGGTAATTATTTTTAGCACTATGGGAAAAACGAACATCTAAATTTTGATTCAAGCTATTTCTTATATTACTCATTTTTATTTTGCAACTAATTGGTTTAGATTTATTATTATTTTAGTGCTGCTTGATCTTTATATTAATTTAATGTTTCTTTGCCAATTATTTATACAATTTCTTACTAATTTATTTATTCTTAGCATCTCTCTGAGGGACATTTTACTGATTGAATTTCTTATTGTCTCCTTTATATTCTTAAAATCTCATAATTTAAATATTCATGTAGGCATTTTTTACAATATTAATGTCTGCATTTTAAGGTAATTGTTTGATCTATTGATACTTCTTACAAGCATTAAGACATATTGCACTTGTTTTTATCTTATTTTTAGAGGTTTCAATCTTTATTAATTTTTAGTTTCTATTTATTATCTTCAAGTTTAATTTCTTCTTATTAATCTACATTAATAAATACATAAGTTTCTTCATAATGTTCTTATTCAAAGGTCTAAGGAATGCTTTTTATTTTGTATTAATTTTTCCTTTTAAAAGGAAAATCTTCAGTATTAAATTAACTATTACTTAAGGATTCAATTCCTATATATTAATCTTCTTAATATCCATCTGCTAAAGATATTTCTCGTGGATATATTAAGTTGAACTATCCTTGCTTGTACATAAATATGAATATAAGTGGATATTCTTAATTTTAAACTTAGTCTGTCTAAGCTTACTTAACTTCATCTAATACTACTATTTCTATTCTTATCTTTAAAACTTCTTATAAGGCTACTATAATAATATCTTCAGCTTCTTTTCCTTCAGTTAATGCATCTAAAATAAGAAAGTCTATATCTTTTCGTTAAGAACTTATTTACTTTCTATTATATTCTAAATAATTAGCAGCTAATATTCTCATTACTCATACTAATGCTTCTTATAATTTATTCTCCTTTTCACTTAATATCTTTTCAAGAGTCAATCCTATTTACGGATTATTCTTTTCTCCTTATAAATACTAAACCAGTTAGATAAGTTTATTTCTTGTTTCTACTAGCTATTTGCTTTAAGCCATGTTTTATCTTAATGCAAAAAACCCCTTAGCTTAGATTAAATTTTAGTAGAATAGTTAAATTTATTATTAGGGAGTAGTTCTTCTTATTAAATATTCTAAGAAAGCATATCCTATTGCTCTATAGCAACTATTTCCATCCTAATTTATAAGTCTCACTGCATCATAAGCTTAATCTAAATTTTTAAGTTACTTCTGAATATTACTATTAGTCTAGTGTATCTGTGCAAAAGCATTTAAACCTATTCTTTATTATATTCCTTAAGTTTTTAAATATGATTGTTCATCTTGTTTATCAACTGAGATTTTATTATTCCTTCCCATTATTTTAAAATTATTTATTTCTTAATCTTGAATATTCACCAATTTTGAGGCTTAGACATTTATCTATTAAACTTGGTTTTGCTTTTTAGCAACTTGCTAACTAGACTTGATTTATTCAATTTTTTGCTATAGTTACTGAATTTAAGTTTCTTAATTTTAAATAGTTTGCTGCTTATCTTAAGTATACTATTAGTAACTCTAATTTAAACCTTTTTGTTTCTAGATTTCTTAGATTAAGTTAATCTTTTCTTTTTATAAGCTGTATAATTTGCCAGTAAGATCACTAATTTGAATCTAAACCTATTTTTTTTAATTTTCTTACTCTTAAATATTTTAGCGAATGTTCTATTCTTAAGCAGATAGGCTTTGCTCGTTACTTTAGATTTAGTAAATCTAATTTTAGGTTTGATTTATTTACTGTCGTATGATTTAATTTAAATATCCAGGATCTAGTGTTTAAAAAGCTTGATTTCCTTGAATTATATTTACTCCGAACTTTTATTATAAACCTAAAAGTTAGCTTTAAATTTATGACTCCAAAATTTGCAACTAGCTAGAGTTGTAAGGAGTATTAAAGTTCATATTATAAATGGTAAATGAGTTAAGCTTTATAAAGGAAACTTTTAAGATTACATTGAAATTATTTTTATTTATAATGGAAGATAAATCACAAAGGTACAGCAATTTGACACTAAACGCTATTGCTTATTACTCTAAATTGCTTATCTAGTCTTTCTTTTCTTATTAGATTCTTTGTTTTTTGCTAGATAAATGACTAGAAATGTTCCTAGTGTTGAGGTAATTTAATGTTATGTAGAAATAGCTATTATGACTTATAACACTTGGGTGTTTTTTTCCTAGAATTATAAGGTAAATTAAATAACTGCATTCATGAGATTTTTTGTACTTGGAAGGAAAGCTTAAAGTTATACGGTTTAAAGAAAACATTTTTAAGCTGCTTGCTTCACTTTGCTTCTTAGCTCTATCTCTTGATATTATTATAGTTTTAGCTTTTAAATTAGCCAGAATATAAATATAGATTCATAAAACTTAGATTTCATAAAAAGGCTTAGGGGGTTTATTACTCTATACGCTATTAAGCTACTATTGATTTAAGAGCTGAACTGTACTAAAAGCTTAAAACTCCTAATTACTATCTAATGTGAGTAATAAGAAACTCTCAATGCAAATAAGGAAAAGCCTAATCATCCGATTAACGAAGGTTTATCTAAGATTAAGCAAATAAGACTAAGAACAAGCAAACTCGAAGAGTAAGCTTATGATGCTTAAATGATGACAGTAGTTTTAGTTCTTGCGTCTTTTTAGTAATGTTCTTATTAAATAAACCTAGACTAGAGCTCTTAATATTTTGTAGAAAGTGATTCTTAATCTAAGAAAGCAATTGATAAAATCAGCTTCGCTATCTTTTTTTTAAGGAGCTTGAATTTTACCTAATTAAGCTTCTAAGTTCAAAAATTGTTAATCTTCTCCAGTTCTAAATCAAATGCAAAAAGTCTTAAATTGATCAATACCTAAAATCTTAATTTTAGCTAAGTAAGCTTATTTATCTCTTTAACATCTAATCTTTTAGGTATCGAAACTAATTAAGTTATTAGTCCTATAATTAAGTCAAACTAATTTTAAAGCATAAACCAAAAAAGCTTAACTTGATAACTACAAATTATCTTAATTAACCTAAGCATGTATGTAATAAATCATTTGTATAGGGCTGCATAATTAGCAGTAGCTTAGAAACTAGATATAAGCTCTGTACTTCAATAAGAGCAAGTATAATAGAAGCTAATTTATTGAGGTGGCTTTAGTACAAACAAAAGTATGATACTTCTAGAACTTTTATCATTATAGAATCATAAGTTTTTCTTCAGATGGTTTAGCCATTCCAACATGTAAAGAATTTAAAGGTATAAAGTATAAAATTAAAGATAAGTAGTTTGAATGAGTTAATTTAAAAGCTGAATGACAACTTTAAATAATTGAATATAAAAGGAGAAAGAAGGGAGTATTTGTACGAGACTAGCACTATAATTTTAGAAATTCAGATATATGAAGCTGCAAGTTATTACTAAGCAAAGCTTTTATGTGGTATTTAATTGATGCTTTTGAATAAATTTAAAAGCTTAGAATTCATTTATATAGCTTATATCTTCTAAACTTTTCTCAAACTGAAATAGTTATAAAATGAATCTAAGCTTGTAGATTAGAAATAAACTTAATTACATTATATAATGTTGAAAGTACTTTAAATATCAAGTAGAAAAATGAAAGTGAAAGGCTTATATCATATCAAAACTCTATCGAAAGAAAAATAATTAAAAAGCTATATCTGAAGTAGCTAATCGATGCTTATTGGCTTTGTATAGAAGGTAATTAATTTAGAAAGGTAAATAAAGTTAGTAGAGTTATTTAAAGAAATAGAGAGAAGAAGTTTAAAATATTTTAGTAATTAAGCAAAAGTCAAGGACAAAATTATTTTTTCTGGAGTGCTTTTTTAGTTACTTCTATTAAGAGTTGAGGAACTTCTTCGAGTTCTTATAATCTTTCTTAGAGTTCTTCGAAGTGCTTAAGAAGATAATCCAAACAGTGCTATTTTAGTTACGCTGCTTAGCAGTTGTGACCTTTTATTAACATTTGAAATATATTGCTGTTATTTAGATTGTAAAGAAGGCAATTTTCACAGAGGTCTACTAATCCCCTAATGTCATATGCATCAGCTAGAGATAATAAATCAAAAGCTATCTCTGAAGTTATGTTTTTAATATTTCCAGTGTATAAAAACTCTAGCATCAGTTCAAAGGAAGAATGTCTCCACTATTATATTTCTATAGTATTCTACTAGCTTTCCTTGTATCCCTAAAGGAACATAGCCTTAAAATGATCACTTTATGCAGCTAAAATTAATTTATGTGCCTGTAAAGCTTTGCCTTCTACTATAAAAGTTACATCTGATAGAGTCTTATCTTATAGCAGTTAACTATAATTCTAAAGAGCATTCCTTTTATTTTTTTTCTGGATGCTATTTGATTCTAAGATTCCAACATCTAAAACATAGATATCATTGAGTCATTTATTGCCATCGAAACCTCCAAAGATATAAATTTCGTTGGTCCCTAATAGACAAGCTGTGTGTCTTTATCTTCCTCCAGGAATTTTCTTTCCTTCATGAGATTTGATTCATTCCAAATTCTCTAAATTAAGAATATATAGTTCGTTAGACCTTCCTCTTCCATCATAGCCTCCAAATAAATAAATTTTATTGGAAACTAGCGTTGCTGTATGGCCTCTCAATCCTTTAGGAGGGCTTCCTTTATAATCTAATTCGGATCAAGAAAAGGTTGCCGTATCAAATATATAAAGGTCTTTTAAGTGCTTATTACCACTGTGACCTCCAAAGAGAAACAACTTATCATTTACAACTGTCATTGTATGTGCATTTCTTGCCATGGGTTGAGAACCATAAGTCTTAGGCTAGAATCAAGTTCAAGTGTCAAGATCTAAGAGTTCCAAGTCATTAAAGCACCTAATTCCATCATAGCCACCAAACATATACAGCTTTCTTTAAACTTTCGATAGAGTATGACAAGCTCTAGCAAGGGGTATTTTTCCAGAAACATTAGGAGTACTTCATGTTCAATCTGCTGTATCAAGAATATGTAAATCCGCTAATCATTTAGATCCATCATGACCACCATGAGCAAAGAGTTTTGATCCAACAACAACAGTGGTATGATTATTCCTTACACTTGGAATTTTTTCAGCAGAATAATTAAGTTAAGGCTGAATTCACTATCCATTTTGAAGAACATACAAATCATTTAACGCCTTCTTTCCATTCCATCCTCCAAAGACAATTAATTAATCATTTATTATATCACAGGAATGAGCTGCTCTTTCACTTGGTTAATTGCTTATATTAGGATATTTTCATGCCATATTTAAAGTTTCAACTGGCTTAAGAAATTTTATCTGATACTTCTATACTTTTTAAGTGATTTTAATTCTCCCTTGCTAAGAACTTAAGTACCTAAGCAAACAATTTTAATATAAACTCTTTAGAGAAAAATCTTACAATTATTACATTTCTCTGCTAATTCAAGTGAATATAAGAAAAGTGCTTTAAACCCTTTTATTAGGCAAATTAGCAAGAAGGAGCTTTTTAATTATACAGTATCTACTGGAAGAAAGAACTTTCAATTGAGCGATACAAAGCTTTAGCTATTTATGGAGTCTTTTCTTTCTTAATTTATGAAAAAAACCATTTGAAGATTTTAATTTCTAAGATAACTAGCTTAATAAATAAAACTGGGAGAAAAATATTCAGCATAAATAGCTGTTTAAAAATGAAAAGACATCAAATAAACAATCGTATAATCAAGGATAGTCAAAAGCTTATTAATAATCATTTGCATGTAAGCAATCAAATGAATATCCTATAACAATAGTAAGGATTAAATATACTCTTGCCTACTATAGCATAACTATATCAATAGTTAGTTATAGATTGGTTAGTTATGTAAATAAAAGTTAAAGATAAGACAGAAACTATCAGTCAAGTAAATATTAAAGGAATAAGTTCTTATAAATTTTGAATTATATAAGCATTTATTAATATTAATTGAGCTTTAAGGTTATTGTGATGGCTCTAGCTTAAAATAATAAAGAAAAAAAAATGAAACTATTAAAATAGCTAAAATGCTTTATAAGTTCCTAGTTTAACTTTTTATATATGACAAACTTGAAGTCTGGCAGTAATAAAATAGGAATGAAATTTTAGCTTTCTAAAATAAGTTTGATTTCCTTTTTTAGTTTTAGTAAATTCAATAAATTTAAAGACCAAAATAACTAAAAATAGTATGACACCACAATAAGAATATGCATAAAAGCAAGGCTTCTCTTAAATAAAATCTTTGCTGATATATTAAATCCTAATTTTTCAAAACAGGGGTTTAAAATTTAACGGTGTAATCATACTCAATTTTATTGAAGGAAATTAAAGTAAACATTACAAAAAAAATCAACGGTAAGCTTAATTAAAGAAACTTAGAATGAAGCATTAAACTTAATGTACTAAAGATTTAATAATTTTGATCCTAAAAGTAAATTTTCACAAAATTATTTTCAACTAACACAAATAAATAATAATATAAAAGAAACTCCATGTACAATAAGCACTTTGTATACTTCGCCTAATATAATCATTCAAATAAAGCTTATTCAAGATTATTTAAGTCAAAAGCTTTAAGATGGGCATATTAACATTTTTATCTATAACCATTAAATCTCATTTTCATTATTTATAATAATTCTACACAAGCAAATAAATTTATATATAGAGCTAACCTTAAAAATAATTGCAGGCATGAATTAGAACATAGGCAAATAGGCTATTAGATAGAAATAAGAAAAAGCTAGATTAAGATATAGTAAATTATACTTTTTCTTAAATAAACCATCCATTTAACCTGCTTCTTTAACTCGATAAAAATAACTAAGTTATAAGTGAGAAATAATTATACTTATAAAGCCATAAACCTAAACATTTTTAGTTAATTATTGCAATCATTATTCCTTTTAGTCACAATATTAGTTAAACTGTATATATCAAATAGCTAAGTAATTAGCTAGAAAATTATTACTATTTAAGTGTAATCAATTAGTCCTTTTAATGACTGTCTTATGAGCTATTATGCTTTTAGTAAGGTTTTACTATTATTAAAAGAAATTTGGAAGCAATTTTATATCTTTTTAATATATTGCTCATAACTAAAACTTTAAAATAACCAAATTTATAAAGTTCAAAGCTATGCAAATTATGAAATTTAGTTATAAATATAGTTGAATTTGTATAAAATGCTTCTTATTTACTTCTTAGGGACTAAAGTTTTTCATTTTTCGCTATAATAAATTTCTATAAGCTTTCTTTAGTTTTAAAGTCTTAGATTGTAACTTCATATTTAATTTAGAGATTTTTAACTCTTTAACATTTTAAAAATCTATCAAGTTTATCTTACATCTAATGCTTTTTGCTTTTCTCTCATACATTTTTCAAAGAAAATTCACTTTAATTATAATTAATTTTCAAAAAGGAACGAAAATAAAATATAGAGCCATTAAGATATTTATTTTGAAACAGCCTTTAAATTCATAATGTCTAATATGTATAATAATGACTTATAATAGAATACCACTTGGTATACTTTCTTCCTTTTTTACTATATAATATCCATTCTAGCCTTAAACTGAAGGTTGGTATAACTTATTATCTAATTAAATCATCATGGCTTATTTATAGCACTTGAATATTAATATTCACCTCTTTTCTTTTTCTAAATACAATTTGGCTATCAAATAGATTATCAATTCTTCCTAACTAATTTTTTCTAGATAATAAACTTATACTGATTTTTACCGCCAAGCTAAGGCAAAACTTTTGCTTTTCCTCCTTCATTTCCCTTAAGAATCTATTTTTAGCTTTTGAATTCCCTCAGTTTGGCTAATTATCGCCATACTATTTATTTCTAGCTTTTCTTAGACAATTAAACTAGTCATTGAATTTATTTATTTATCAGTATTCTTTATTTTCCAAAGCTTATTATTTGATTGTATCTTAACTAGAAAAAATTAAATAAAAGACTCCTTTACACATAATCTAATATCCCACATGCAAAAAGTTAAAACTTTAGTTTTTTCAATCAATTTTTAAATTAAAAACCATACATTTATGCTAAGAAAATCAGCATAAAACTGAA
Organism: Loxodes magnus; assembly: GCA_946699065.1. Lineage (NCBI taxonomy): Eukaryota > Ciliophora > Karyorelictea > Loxodida > Loxodidae > Loxodes > Loxodes magnus. The sequence goes on from CAMPDV010000110.1 coordinate 492,724, forward strand.
TTGAAGCATATAAAGACAAATATAAGCGTAATGCGTAAGATTAAGTGCTTGATATAATATTCTTACTAGCCTTATGCAATCTAAAATTTCAGTCTTCTGATTATTACTTTTGGAACTAAAGTAAATGTATGAGGTTAAAGCTAGAAAAGTCTGATTTTTATATTATAATTTATTTTAAGCGTAATTGATGAAGCTCATACTCTAGATGAAAGCTTCAAAATGAAAATACAAAATAGCATATTTAAAATTTTAATCAAGCGATTGTAATAAACTTTTTTAAAGGAAATGAAAGAAAGGAAATCTTGATTTCTCTAATTTACCAAAGATCAACCGAACGATATGACACATGTCATTAATCTAGCATCATTATTTTCTAGAGCTTATTCTAGAACACCATATTCTAACTTCCTTTTTTAAAAATAACTCTCTTTATTATACTAGCATGAAATAGGCTCTAATCACTTGAGCAATTATAAAAATGAAACGAGTATGATAAAGTATATATAGCACACAAAAACGCTAATAAAAATAATACAAAATTTAAAATTAGGTAGAAGCACTTAAGGGAGATAAAGATAAAGATGGATTTATTTTTAATTGAATGCTTTAAATGTTATCTATGTAAATATACTCTCTTTGAATAAGTATGAGAAGGAGTAGGTTATTATTAAGATGCTGTCTAGATTTATAACTTTAAATTTCACTCTTTGAAGTTTAAGTTGAAAATATCTTACTCATTTATCTTATTGAAGCGAAGTTTAGATAAGAAGGAATTTTATATTAAATACTCTCTTTAAAAAAGAAATCTTAAATTTAGCTTTGGATTAAAGGTAAATAGTATCAATTAATTAGAAAATCAGAGATATCAACAAGGGAAGATAAGGATGAGAGGAAATTTTTGAAGTTGTATATCAGCAATGGAAAAGAAGCTACTCATGCTATGTCTCTATAAATTTTCGAAGATGACTGGGAATTAAATGAATGAAAGGATTTAAAATAGTTATTAATTTAAGTTATTGTTACTTTACTTTTATTAATTTGATATTTTATTAAGTTAATTTTCTGAAGGTTAAATTTCGGCAAAAAAAATTTGGCTGTAAAATTAAAATGGAAGTAGTTAGTTCTATTCTGTAAGGAATGCCAAGTCTGCTTAAAGATCAGTAGGAACTCGAGTTTCATCCCTAATGACCAATATTCAAGGATCTTCCTAAGCTGCCTCCTAAGCTTATAATTGACAATAGCGAGCAGCCAGTGAATTTGCTTAAACTTTTGCCATAACGAAGAAGAAGAACAACCAAGTGTAAGAGCTGCGCTAGAAGAACATATGAAAATAGTACGCTATGCAGAAAGTGCTATTTAGAAAAGCATGGAACATTGAAGCGCAGATGTATACATTAATAAAGCAAGCTATATGCAAGAGGATTGTGTAGGCAATGTTATTTTACGTTTTACAACCATAATCTGAGACTAAAAAAGTGAGATCTTCATACAAACTTTAATTTCAATTTTTTAGATTGCTATTTACATCGCCCTTTTTTTATTTTTCAAAAAATATCAATAGAATAGTTCCAAAATTTTATCCTCTCTCAAAGAGAATTTTCATATATATCAATTGAAAGAATTTGCCTGTAAAATATTCATTTAATTTATACTAAATTTAAATTAAATGTTTACAATATTTTCCCTTTTTAATTTAATAGCATGTAATTCCATCTTTTATTTTTAGTTAATTGTGATATTACAAGATCATAACCCAAAACCAGTTGTTAATACTAAACTTTTTTCTCCAAAATTTTTTATTTCCTAATTTAATTTAAATTTTAGGCTTTAATTTTTTAAAATAACTTCTAGCTTTAATTCATTGATTTTAGCTTAAAATTTTCTCTTTATTTTTAGTTAAAAAAATTATATTTTTTCAGTTTAAAACTTCCTTTTAAATTGGATATTTTAGATTGAAAGACAGATAATAGAGGCATCTCTTATATTGCTATCATTTCTATTCCCATCAGGTAAAAATAATTTTTGGCTGCTAACTTAAGTCAAGTAATTCTACTTCGCAAGGAGTTAGTCTAGACTAAATAGAAATGTCAAGTTAAATAAAAATTCCATTTTTTTAGTTCCAAATACTTTGGTTATATCCTAGATAAATTTATTACTTGGATTTGAAATGTGAATATTAAGTTTTCTAGTAGAAACTATAAGCAGAATACAAATACAAACTTTTCTGATTATTCGGATAACTAAATTATATCAAGTGGTGCTGAGTTCAGAGCATTTCATTGCTTTAATTAGAAGAGCTTTTAGTAGATAAAAGATGGTTATAATTAAATCCATTGGAAGTATATTCAATAACCTTATGCGAATGGGAATATATTGGTTAGTAATATTGATAACTCCATTCTAAAGATATAATGATTCAGTCAGCTTCTTTATTAATTTAGAAAGCCTTTAATTATATTGTAAAGAAGCTCATCTAAATATACTTTTTAAGCTGTCATTTGTAGTTGGATAATTCTACTTGCTAATAATGAGATGCATGAAATTTTTTAAATGATATTAACTATATGAAATAAATTCCAAACACCTCAGATATATAAACCTGCTCTAGCAAGTATAATAACTAAAAAAGCGGCTTTACGTAATAAAAAATCCCTTTATCAACTTAATCTAAAAAGACAAAAGTCAATAAACAAGCAAACTAACTAAACTATTTAGCATTATAAAAAGCTATATAGCAACTGCAATTTTAGTTTACTTGTAGTCTAAATAATTAATTTGCTTTGTATTTTATTAATTTTAATTCTGACTAAAGCACATAATGCATCTTATCCTACTCATTTATAATAAATGCAATGCATGATATTTCATATTTTAATTATAAATTAAACTCAATTTATTTCTATAAGCTTTATAAGCATTTTCAGCAGCATTAAGTTCTAAATTTTATCAGTTCTGAACATTTTTTTATAGTTAGTTGAAACTACTTTTTATTAGCCTTTTCAGTAGGAAGAAAATATAGCAAAATCCATTTCAGTCACTTTTATTTAATGTCTATGAGATAATAAAGTAAATGCTTATTTATAAACAATCAGTCCATGTTAAATCCTTAAATTAAGTTTAAAGGCTAAAATTAAATTGAAGGGTGTATATTTTATTAATATAGCCTTCGTTTTGAAAATAAAATATAAACAATTGAATAAATCCAAAAATATAGGAATTGTTCAGTATTCTTATCAACTGTATGCTGTTTTAACTTAGTATAAAATATCCTAGATGACTTTAAATGGGAATCAGTTATAGAATGGTTTATAATAAATCATGAAGATATAGACTAAAGTATTTACATATGGTAAGATTGAATTATATTATAAATAGTAAAGATAGAGAATGAAAAAGATGCTAGACCATAAAAAGAGAATTATTTGTTAGCGCAAGTATATTAAAGAGTCTATATAAATCTATTTTGACTATTAATAATAAAGCAAATTCTATTTAATTTAAAGCTTTAAATTAAAGACAAAGCTTATATTATGATATTGATAAGTATAAAATTAAAACTAAGGTAGAAATAGATTTTATTATAAAAAGTTCTAGACAAGCAATATCAACATTCCTTTTATAAAAAATTAATTTTAAATCAGAACTTAAAAAATACAAAAACTTCGTATGGTTTAAATGATAAAAAGAAAGTTTAAATAGCATTAAATTTACTCAACGATAAAAAGCTAGATTATATGCTGAAGATTAGATATTAAATTTCGTAAGAAAAAGGTTTGCTAAAGCCTATTTTTTCAGATTACTAATTCTATTTTATAAGAATCAAGTATATAAAAAAATTTCTTTCTTGCTTTGATTTTGAATATATCTAGATAGTTAGTTTTCTTATTTCTATATATTCTAATGATGATATTTTCTAGTCAAATTTTTAGAGAATAATATAAATATAAGATTAATTTTAAGTTCTCAGTAACTTTGAACTATTTAAATCCATTTTTTGCTTATTTTCAAAATAAATATTTTTTAATCTTTCATCAATTAATTTCAAGGCTTTTTACAATCTAAATTCATTAAAAAACTTAGGCTAACTTAATACCTATAAAGTTTTAAAGTCTCAATGGTAGAAAAAAATTGGCAGATAAAGCAGAATCTCCTTTGTATAAATTTAATAGCTTACTCAATCATGAATAGATATAATGTTGCTTAAGTTGAAATGATATTTGTAGAAAAGTTTATTAAATTAATAGATGAGCTTTCTCTAATTAAATTATCAACTCCATTTCTATTTCTGCTTCTAATTTTTTTCTTTTCTTCGTTAGTTTCCATAATATACTCTTACTTAGAGTTAATATAATTTTAAATTCTTGAAATAGATGATAATGATAATTCGGTTTAAAGGTTAAGGCTAACCTGTAAATCACTGAAAGTTTCTAGAATGAGTTCAAAACATATAGAAGTCATTTTTATACTGCAATTACAAAAATGAAAATGAAAATTATTCTTTTCTAATATTCACATCACTAAAGTATTCCATTTCTTATTATTTTCATTTACATTATAATAAAAGTACTTTCAAATTTTAATTTCTTCTACTAAACTAAATCCTTTCAAACTCTTGTCATAAATATTTTGTATACTTAAAGAGAACTTTATTTAGAATAAATTTCTAATTTAGTTATTTTTTCATAAATCACTAAATCGCTACTTAATTCTGGTTCATAGTTTATTTTGTATAATCTAAACACTTGACTAAAATCATTAATATAATTTGTTAGGGAGCTTGCTATTTAATTTATTAGATTATATGCTTAACCCTTTAGATCTAAGATTATAATTTATTTATTTATCTTAAATAATTTAGAATATTTAAGCTGAAAGATTGATAAATTTTAATTAGGTTTTCTTGGAGAATTTTAGCATCTTGCATGCTAGCTTATAGATTACTCCAGAGGCTTATAATGAAGATTTAAATATTTCTACTCTAACTCTTCCTTTTTTACATGTAATTCTTGTGCTCTATCCGTATTTGATTATTTTATTCCTGTAGATACCTTCTAGCACATCATAATATATTTTTTCTCTCTTCTTAGTTTCAATAATTCAATTTTTTCTTTTTGTTATTATATAAAATGGAAGTCGGCCGCGTCAGTCAAACTAGTAGGTAATCTGGTGCAGTGTATACTGCATTGCGAGTAATCTCGCACTAGATGCCACCACGGGGAAGGGTGGATAAGCTCTGTTGAGACGTACCTAACTTACCCCGAGGATTCTCTCTAGCAATATGAAAGTTTGACTGACGGGCCTTCTAATTACCAACTTAATAACTATCTCTTATTTGGACCTTATTCAAGAAGACTGAAGCATTTGACTCAAGATTTTAGAATAATTTTTAATAAGAAGATTCCCCATTTGGAGAAGCTGACATAACTAAACGGACCTATAGAATTTAAAAAGAATCATGAGAACATTTTTAAATATTAAATATTAAAAATGAAAGAGCTGCGCTCCATCGAGATGCTACGCGCTCTATAATCATTTTTATTTATTTATCTATCTTCTTTATCTCCAGTATTCTTGTTTTAAGCTAAGACTTTGCCTGTATCTTATCCATAGATGTGTTCTAAAGTGCATTAATAACACCCCTTCTATATTCTTTTTGCTTTTGGTTTCGAATAAAAGTATTTAAATATTAATAACTAAAAAGATTTGGTTTTGATTTAGTTATTTATGCTTTAAATAAATTATTTAATGAAATAAGAATAATAGAATTATAAAATTTAATATTATTTATCAACTTCTAAATGCTTCAATTATTTCTTTCTGTGTTAAAATATAATCGCAATCTGAAACTAAACATTTGAATCCAATTTATTAAGATTTAAATCATTACGGACTCATCTTCTATTTTCGTAAATAACATTACAAACATTAGAAGCAAAACTAATGACTGCATGATAAAATCATTATATCTTTTTTTTATAATTATAAAGGAGTACTAGTACTTTTGCATTTTTTCTTTACTTAATCACATTCTATGTTTGTCTTTTTTGCTTTTTTTACTTATTTTATCTTTTGTTGTTATAAATCATATCTTAAAGGATTATATTTCTGCTTCTAGTTTTTTTCTTCTCTCTATATAATTTAAAAGCTTTCATTTTTCTAAGAAAATTATTCTATTTCTACTTATTATTGTTAAGCTCATAAATATGCTTAGGATTAATTTAAGTATTGCTATTAATATTCTTCTTACTATATTTAGAATTCTAATTAATCTACTAAGTTTTAATAAATTTTATCAGGAAGAATTTCTTAAAAATCGAAGTTATTAGAAGCATTACACTCTGGACAATTAACAAGTTCACTTAGTTCTAAGATGTTTACTCTTTTTGTCTTTCTTAAAACTTAAACCATTTCAAGTAAGCAACTTTTGCAATATGAATGCTAACAATTAAATGGAAATAGTTCGCTGTTATTATCGTTATTTCTGCAATTAATATCTGAGCATTTTTTTATTGGTCTTTAGTAATTTACTTTTTGATTTACATATTATTGCTATTTATTGCTTTCTTTAAGCCATTTACTATGAATACTAGAGCCAACCAAAAATTAAATAAGTTCATAACTAAAATAAGCATCACAGTCAAACAGACACTTTAGCTAATAATTTAGAAATGAATCAAAATCTAATTAACTTTCGTTTTTTAAACTGATTAGTTTGTCTTTAAGACATTTTTAGCAGAAAGTATGTTTGCACATTAATTGAACATTTCATTAATCTTCGTAAAAGTAACTACATTATAAATTTTAGCATTATTCTGAAAGTTTACTTCCAAAAATTATATTTTTGCTTCATTTTTGCTGATTATTTATTTTTTACATTAAGCGTAGTTCTTAATCTTCTTCTTATTCTTAGTTAAATTATTCCTAATGGCATTTTTAATCTTTTAAAGGTTTTTATTCATTTTGCTTTATGATATTTAATTTTTATTAGACTTATTCTTCTATAGATTTTAAGGTCTCTTAATTAAATGCTTGTTTTATTTCTATTATTGATATTAACTGCTAGCATTCATTTAAACTGCATTTAATCTATTTATCAAAAAATAGATCAACTAAATTCCCATTTGTTTAATTAACTAAATAATATTAAAGACATTCTTTACAGTATCTATGATTGCATTGTAGATTTATTATTTAGTCTTCTTGAATTATTTTTTAGCACTTAGGTATATCACATCTTTTTTGCTATTAAGCAATCTATTATTGCTTTAGTAATAATTGTTTTTATTGTTTTTCTATATTTCTTTATTCTTATATTTTATCTTGACTTTATTATCTTTGATCAGCTTGCTCTTAAAATTATTAAAACATTCCTTCTCCCAAAGCTTCTTAAATTTCTTCATTAATTATTTTATATTGACAGTTTTCAAAAGCACATTTTGCTTTTCTCTCGTATTTTGTACTGATTATTTATCCCTTAGTTTAGCTACTTAAAATATTGTAGAAGCAATCTTTGCAATAAATGTGCTAACATTTTAAAATTACTACTTCGGCTTTTGGTAATTATTTTTAGCACTATGAAAAAAACGAACATCTAAATTTTTATTCAAGCTATTTCTTATATTACTCATTTTTATTTTGCAACTAATTGGTTTAGATTTATTATTATTTTAGTGCTGCTTGATCTTTATATTAATTTAATGTTTCTTTGCCTATTATCTATTCAAGTTCTTACTAATTTATTTATTCTTAGCATCTCTCTGAGGGACATTTTACTGATTGAATTTCTTATTGTCTCCTTTATATTCTTAAAATCTCATAATTTAAATATTCATGTAGGCATTTTTTACAATATTAATGTCTGCATTTTAAGGTAATTGTTTGATCTATTGATACTTCTTACAAGCATTAAGACATATTGCACTTGTTTTTATCTTATTTTTAGAGGTTTTAATCTTTATTAATTTTTAGCTTCTATTTATTATCTCCAGGACTAATTTCTTAAAATTACCTAATTTTCTATTAGAGTTAATAAATTTGAGTTTCTTAATTTTAAATAATTTGCTGCTTATCTTAAATTAGCTATTAATAGCTAGAATTTAAATCTTTATATTTTTAAATTTCTTGATCTAAATTAAAATTTTCTTTCTATAATTTTTATCATTTAGCCTTAAGATCACTAATTTGAATCTAAAGCTATTTGTTTTAATTTTCTTACTCTTAAATATTTTGGTGAAGTTCCTATTCTTAAGAAATTAGGTTTTATTTGTTACTTTAGATCTAATTAATTTTACTTTAAACTTAATCTATTTGTTTTATTAGTATTCTATACAAATATCCAAGGTCTTAAGTTTAAAACTTTTGATTTTCTTGAATTGTGTTTATTCCAAGCTTATTTATTAACTCTTAAAGCTAAATTTTATTTAATTGATAAAGCTCTTCTTTTTATTAGTTAGCTTCTTAAAGCTTTTAAGATTGAGTGAAATTTTGATTCTAAGCATTTTAGTTAGAGATTTTAAGCGAAGTTATTTCATCAAGCTAAATTTTCAAGTTCTTCTATAACTATTTATTTTCCTCTCTTAATGTTTGATTGTTAGATTCACTATCTTACAGCTTTTTTATGTACTCTTGCAGTTAGCTATTTAAATTTTATAACTGCATCTAACTTTAAGCTGTGATCTATTCAACTTCTTTTTAGCTTTAGCTTTTAATTTTCTAAATATCTGCTTTATATTAATTTTAAATCTTTAATAACTCATCTTAAGGTTAGGTTTATTATATTTCATGCTGACATTTTAAGTTTATCATATCTTACCTAATTTCTTAGCTCTACTACTCCTTTTATTGACAAATTAAGATTCGTTCTTAAAGAGATTTATCCACGTTGAGAATGCATTGAGCACAAAAAATCCTGGCTTTAATTGATTTTTCGAGAGCGTATATTAAATATTCAGTATCTGGTCTTAATAAGATATCTTGCTATAAGCATCTATCCACTATTTCTTATAAGTCACTTTAAAGATTTTCTATTTTTTAAGGAGGAATTCCTTTTGAAATTCTTTCATATATTTATCATTAATCGCTATACTCTTAATATGGAAATCTACCACTCAGAACTGATCACATTACCAGTCCGAATGTTCAAATATCGCTCTTTTCAGTTAGCTACTTTTTATTAAGAACTTCGGGAGATAAATAGCAAACAGTTCCTATCTTATGAGTTTGAGTCCAAGAGGATTGCTACATTTACATCCTAAACAACATTTAACGAGAAGTACCAAAGTCTGTGATTTTAGCTACATCATTTTAGCCTATTAAAATATTTTCAGGCTTTAGATCTCTATGCAAAATTTGGAGTGCATGAAGGAAATGCAACCCTTCTGCTACATCTCTTAGATGTTTTAAACAAATAATTAAGATCTATTCAGATAATGGTCTATTTTGTCGATTCAGGTATTTTTGCAAATCATTAGGACAGTTTTCAAAAATAAGACCTAACTAATTCTGCTCTTTAACAATTCCCAGTAGCCTAACCACATTTTTATGGTTACGCACTCTACTTAACATTTAAATTTCTCCTACAATATTTTTAACTCATTCTTCAGGAGCATAAGCTTGATTTTTTAATCTTTTAATAGCTGTAACAATCTCTCTATTATTGATCTAATCTTAGACTTTGCATAAATTAACGACACCATAATTACCTTATCCTAATACATTCTACTCCATGATTTGAACTTCTTATAGAGAATAAATTCTAACTCCTCTGGTCTAAATCTCCTCGAATATTTGTTGATATTCCTATTTTTGTAAAATAGCGATTATTTCTTAATCCAAGAAGAAACTCATTTTTATTATCTTATAATTTTAATATTTTTCAGAACTTTAGCCAATCATCTTAATTATTCCTCTTCAACTTATACCTTCTTAAAATGCATAATAGCTTTAGATTATCTTTATCTTAAATCTTAGAGCTTATAGATAAAAGGAATTTAAATAGACTAGTGAGTATAGATTTATAATTTAATAGATTTAGTATGCTCTTCTAGTGTAAGATTTAATGCAAATAACAAGTTGATAGTAGGATGCTATAAATATTAGTCATAAGTAGATTGACTAGCTTATATGCTTATAGCTTATAAATTTGGTAAGAAAGAGTTAAATAAAAAGTGGATTAGATAAATTTGTTGCTTTTAATCTCTATAATCAGTTTAGCAGAAGCAGCTGATTTCTATTATATTAGTTAGTAAAAGGAAAAAAGTATTAATGATTCATTTTATTTATAAGAAGGAAGATGAAATACTCTAGAAAGGTTTTATATTAATTTAAGTATTAATTTGCTTAGTTTAAAGATAAAGAACTAGCTTTATATATAATTATCCTCAAGAGATGTAGCAAACTAGAGGTAAGTAATTTCTAACTCTTATAAAGATATAAATATTAAAATTTAAGTTTGATATGATTATATAGTTAAAGAAAATTGGCTTATACAATAATTTTATATCTACAAACGTTCAAGTTACAATAATAAAATCTTAAGTGGTTTAGTAAAGAAGAGATACAATTTTATCTTCTTTAATATAATAAAAACTTATGAATCAGTAAATGTATAAAATAATAATAATGATATAATTTAAAATAAATAAAAGGAATAAAGATAAAGAGGAAATAATCATCAATAAAGAACTTTTACTCTTATTGAAGTATTTTAGATATTTAATAAACATTCTACTTTTAGTCCTTATAATTAATACGTCCTTTAAAATCAACTATAGACATCTTTAATCATTACCATGCTTCAAAAATAATAGTCACCTTTAACTTAAAAGATACTCAAATCTATTTTTTTATTTCGCTCACTAGCAGTCTTTAAAAAATAATCTTACAGAATAGCCTATTTTATTATCAAACTGAAGAAACTATTTCTAACAATGAAGAGAAACAAATAAAAGTTAAATTTATAAGCTTAAACCAATATTAGAAACCTCTGTTTTAAGAAATTCTAGAGTGATTTCTTTAAATTATCTAAGTTATATTTAAAAGCTATCATAAGTAATTTAAGAATATAGCTAACTCAGCAGAATTAAATCTCAGCTCTACCTTTAAATACAGTCAAGTAACCTTCTAAATTAATTTTCTTAAGAAAGTAATTATCTTATTAAGTATGCTAGCACTTAAATCCAGATTTCTAAAATAACATTTTCTAAAATCTATTATTTTCAAATACTTTATCAAATCATTTTCTTTAATCTCTATTTAAATAGTGATGGAATATATTAAAACTTCAACTGACTTAATTAATTACTCCTTAAATTTTCTTCTGCTTCTTTATTTTATGCTGAAATGCTTCTCTATCTTCTATCTATTTTTATACTTAGAACATTAATGTAGGAAGATATTCTATTTAAGATCTAATTATATATAATTTATAATTATTTAAGCTTGCATTTAAAGCAAAAACTTTAGGATTTCTTATTTGAATAACTAGTTCATTATCATTATTTTCCTTTATGAGTAAATCCCAATAAATATCAGGATTAAGTGAAGAACACATAACTTTATTTTATTTTTCTTAGGATAATTTATATAAAATGTACTTATTTTGTCTGGTTTTTGACTTACATTGGTTCTAAAATAACCTGATATAGCTATTTCTTTGTATATTAATTGATATGAATAAATGTAAATTAATTCTAATTTTCCATTTTTAAACATAAGAGAGTTCTAATGATATAAATATTTAAATTATTCCTTTAAATTTAAATGATGCTTATTATAAGATTTAAGTACAATTCTTAATAATTGCATTCAACTAACTTCATCTTTCACTTATTTATCTTCAAAGATTACATTAGAATTTTCTATACTTCATACTATAAAAATAGTTACTTAGTTTCTTAAATATTTTCTATTGAATCACTTTCTTCTAATCATTTTCTTTTTATGTAAATAAAACATTTTTCCAAGCTTCACTTTCTTAGATACTTTCTAGCTTTAGATTTTCATTATTTTCCTAATTTTTTCTATTATGATACTCATAATACTTCTCTCCTACTTTGTAAGCACAAGTTTTATAAAATAATCTTACTAAGGATGTTAAAATATCCATAAGCTAATACTCCTAATGTTTTGATTAAAAGCTGCAAAAAGACTTAACTTTACCTATTTAAAATAGTATAATATGGAATATTAAAGCTTGAGTATCTAATTTGCTGTTGTGAGTGTATTTAAAAGGTTATATCTAATTAAAGGCTTTTAATGATATCTAATATTAAATTTATAGGCTAAAGGGAATATATTTAAAGCCATATGTTCTTAATATAATAGTTAGATAATTGTATGATTTATAACTTACAGTAATTGCTTATTAATAACTACAATTTTAAATTATTAAACTTGCTAGGCTTATTCTGAAAAATAAAATTGGTAATAGGATACTAAGATTAAGTAATGAGTGCTAGATGATTAGTGGTTATAGTTAGTAAATATGATTTTAATCTGTTTATTGGTAAAATTAGAATTTGTTAGTTAGTCTTTTGATTATAGAGGTAATTTGGTATCTTATACAAATCTAAATTTCTTAATTAAATGATAAATAATTAGATAGCTTAAGGATGGTAATTCAATAAAATGAAGCTTCTGCTAAATTTAAAGGAAGACATATAAATAATAATGATTATTACTCTAGTATAAAATGATTCTGTATATAAGAGACTAATTAGTCACCTAAATAGCTAGCATTACAAGTAAATTGAAAGCCATAATTAGGTATAGACCTTTAAATATAATACTAATAGTTTTCTACCTATTAATTAGATGCTTTTAACTCTAAATATGCTATTAGAATACAAAGGCTTAATAAGAAGGGCTTCAGTTTTATTATAACGGATTATGAATAAAGTTTTTCTCTATAGCTTAATTTCAAGAATATAAAAATACTAAATAGAATAATAATAAAAGCTTTAGTAGACTTTATAAATAGAAAGTATTAATATCAATAATTAGTTTAATGATTGGACTAATAGAACTATCAAGCTATCTAGGCTAAACTTTATGAGATATCTCCATTATTTAATTCTTTATATAGTTATTTTATACCTTTACATAGAACTTATAAAAAGAGAGAGATAATATGAGCAATATATTAGTATCACTTCAGTCTAAGAATTGCAACTTTAGTTAAAGCAGGTAAATTGATTAGCCTTTTGATGAAAGATAGCTACACTCTAAAAGATATTTGGTCTCAAAATAATATTCTCTTTTGCTACTTGGAAGTAAAATTTTGGAGATCCTTTGAATTAAGCTATTTATATATTTCTATCTATTAAAATAAAATTAGAAATGAGAAAATCTTAAAAGCTAACAGTGCAATTAACTTTAGAAGAATTTATATTTTAAAGAGAGAGAAATTGATCATAAAGCTAGCTAACTTAACTCTTAGATTAGACAGAATATTGTAATAATAATATAATAGCATGATGAAATAAATTGATAGCCTAAATGATCATAATTTAACTTTAGAACGCTGCTTTATAATTGAATTCTCTATAATTAGAGTATGTCTTTTTATTTTTAGCAGTAGATTTATAATAATTTGTCATTCTAAAATATTAATTATCTTCACTATTAATTCTATAAATAAGAGGCATAAGATCTAATGAATAATTAACTATAAAGCATAACTTCCTATATTAATATACTTTAAAGTTATCTATTCATAAATCTAATTAATTTAATTACTTTATTACTACTTAAGCTATTAAAATAGAAGCTACAAATGTAAATAGAGTAAACAAATAGAGTAAATAATGTAAATAGAACCTAATTTAATACTTTATATCAGTTTATTAGTTAAATACTTTACTAGAGCTATAAACAATGTAAGCTTAGTTACTTCTACCTTTCTAACTAATTTCTTAATTAATTTTATACCAAGTAACGAGATAGGCACTACTTAAGCATATTAAAATTAAGTGATTTTATGTTTAAAGAGAATAACTTAAACTTTATATTTTCATACCATTTTAGCTTTATTAAGTCTTGCAGCTATAAAAACACTTTTTCTATACTTAGATATAGAAGCTGTTTGAAAGTTTGATATTAAGAGTTTATTATAGTTACACTTAATTCCTTTCTACTAATATTCTCTTTTCATTTCTTTTTTTCTTAAGTCTATAAGGTAACGAAGAATGATAATCCTATCACTAATAGAAAAAGATAAACAGATATGAGTCTTTAACTTCCTTAAATAATAAACTTCTTATTAGTTAGACTTTTAGGCTTTCTAATCTGACTTTCCTTCTTCTGAAATAATATTTTTTAACTTATTAATTAAAAAGAAATATGAGTCCTTTTTGAAGTAGAAAGGATTTAAAGGTTAAAGATTACTTATCTCCTAAATATTTGATATGACTTAAATCTTAAGTACTAATAACTAGCAAACATAAATAAAGATGATAAAATGAAATAGCTAATTAATTAGTCTATGATAATAGGTTTTAAGGAATCAAATAAGAATTATAACTTTCATTAATAGTTTATTTTTATAAGTAAACTAGTTATTCTAAGAATGTCTACATTCTTTATAAATTAACTAGATAAATGCTACTATAAGTCTTATCAATTAATTATGCTATATCATTTCTTAATAATACTTAAAGTCTTTACTATGTTATCATTAATTTGCTCTAGAGATAGATTTAAATAAGGACATAAGAAGTTTAAAGATTACTACTCCATACTAATGTTTTAGAGATCTAAAGAATTCAAGTGTATATATGAGTAAAGAATTTAAAGACAGATATTGTAATAAAATTAAGAAATAAACAGTATAAACCAAGAAAGCTACACTACAATAAATACCATCTAAAATATTAGCTCCATGCTATATGCTTTCTACTTATATCTTTATTATTAATCCTATTCAGCTTTTAGGGATAAAAAGATTAAGAAAAATACTATCTTTATTAGAGAAAATAATAAGGAAAGATAAGGGTAAAATAAACCTTTATAGTTATACTCCTAAAGAAGTAAAGGTCTTTAAAATATAGAGATATTAGCTAGTTTTATGGCTTAAATTAGAACTAAAATAGAAATTATCTAGAAACTTTTAATAAGAAAATAAAAGAAAGAGAGATATTCAAATAGATATATTTAAGATATTTAAATCACCTAAAAATTCATAACATAACCAATATTTAAGATACTTGGTATAAATTTCAAATATTCATTTGGTTATAAAATCCAATTATTTCAATTCTCACCCATAATGAAAATAAACAGCAACCTAAATTTCTTCGATAAGCTTAGCTTAACCTTAAAAAAATTAAGCAAGTCTTGGAGATATAATCTTAGTAATAAAACGATAAGTATAAAATTTATAATTAATAGCATTTATATATTCTATTTAACTCTCATTTATATACATTGGATTTCCTAAAGCTTATTATAAAGCGTATTCACATCTAAATATATAGGATTAAACTTAAACTTTCTTAATAAAGAATTTTACTTGTTTATAACTATATTAGTTGATAACCAATCATATAGCAATGTTTTATTTATTTACATTTTTTCAATCAAATTAAGTGTAAAATTATTTAATTCTATTTATGTAAAATAATCTTTTTCCTCTTCATCACATTAGTTTCTCGCTTAAAATGATCAGAACTATGTAATTAAATCAAGCTTAATAGTATGCATGCTATTTTATAAGTTCCTCTTAGTGTGATTGAAGTCTACTTTTATTCCCTTAATATTTTAAAAATTTCATACTTACTATACTTAGCCATTAAGGTAGTTTAAAGACAACCTTAATCATCTATTTACGCAACCTTAGTTAATTATACTGACAATCGTAGATGATTCCCAGAATGAACTAAAGCTGTTTACTAATCTTTAAGAAAATACGATTTGAGCTACAGAATAGAAAGGATATTCTATAAACTGCAAAGATATTTTCAAACTTTCTTAATGAGAAAGGAGACTATAATTAGAAGCTTGCTATATACAAGTCTTTTTCTAATTATATAATTTGTATATATTTCGAGGTTAAAACTCTATTTAGTTAAAGACCTAGAAAAAGTAAGTAGGTCTTTAAATAAGCTTTAACCTCCTCGTAGTTAGTTTTAAGTCACTAACTCCGTATCTCTTCCCCGGTACCATCTATGGAAGTATCTAAGCTCCTTACTTAGACCTTCTTTTCTTTACCCTTTAATTGCTCTTGCAAGCAATTATAAGGAACTTGATACTCATACTGTATCTCGGCCATTAATCATCTGAAATGATTAATTAGCAAGACATGCGTTCCATTTATAAAATTAAAAGCTTAGAGCTGAATTTAAAGCAAAAACCATATTTTAAACGATTATTTTCAATGCGTTTAAGATAGTTTAAACATGAAGATCATAATAACATAAAAAGAATTTAGAAATTTAACTTTAATGTTATCATTAATACCTCAAGCTAGGAAGTCTTAAGCATACAATGAGTAAACTAAGTTACTTAGTAGTAGCATTAAATATTAAATCCTTATCATGTCTAAATATTTATTTCTCTCTTTTAAAAAAGTTAAATAATTGCTAAAAGTATGAGGGGAAGGTAGGATAATTTAGTGTATTAGTAGTTAATAAAAATGATAGTGATCAAAGTTATTAGTTTGATGAGAATGTTTAGAGAAATAAATTATTAAAAGTCCTATCTATTGATTGGATGAGTATACAATCGTATTTAAAGCAAACAAAGGATATAATTATATATAAGGTTGAGTTTAGCCTAATTTAAAAAATGTCAGAGTTAGTTGCTAAATAAACACTAAGAGTCTTACTTTTATAGCTTCAATTAATATTCCATATATCCTCTCCTTAATAATTTTGATTTAAGAATTTAATATATTAATTATATAAAGGGAATGTACTAATGGTTATAGTAATAAAAGAGAAGTTCTAGTTAGTAAATAAGAAGTTAATAAATAGTTGATTGAGCGTATAAGCATTAATAGGTTATTAAGTGTCTACTACTGAGAAGTATTAAAAGAGTATTTTAGAATAAAATACATTTGGAATAGATACCATTTTAGATGGATAAATCAAATATTAACTGTTAATATGGTTAAGCTGTCTTTGTTTTATGTCTCTTTATTTTGTTATAGCTAATGCAATTATTCCTATCTCTAATCAATTAAATAATTAACAAAGGAAACATTAGTTATGTGACTTATTGCGAAAACTGGTTTGGATCTCATAGATAGAAAAATATTATTTTTCCTTTAAGCCATAAAGTTAAAATGGCATTTGCTTTGAAAGGTTTAAAAAGATATAGATAAATATCCTTAATTAAGCCTATTTTCTTATTTATAAAGTATTAAACAAGCATCAGTCTATTATAAGGTACCTTCTAAATAAAAGTTTATTTATAAATAGCAATTAATTTGGAATGTTTATCATGTTAAAGTTGGTTATAACTCTAATCATACTCCTTAATAACTATATACTCCTATAAAGCTTAGAATTGGTGTAAAGCCATATAAAATGTTAGATCTCATTGATATTATAATAAAGCTTATAGGGATTTTAATCTTTATGCTGATAAAATTCCATTTTAATTGTATTTTAATGATAGTTTCTTCTTTACTTAGGCTTCTTGTGAGTTTATAGATAGATTTAACATTCTGAACTTGTATGCCTTTAGCTGAAGCTTAGTTTATATAATAATTAAGTTAATAAGAGTGGTATCAGTGGATAAGAAGTAACTTCAAATATAGGTTTATACTTTTGTAGCTTTCTCAATAGTTCCAAAATATCTTGCTAACTAAATATTTGTATACAATGAAGAGTAGTTTACTTCTAAGCAGTTTAATTTCCAACTTGTATATTTAAATAAGAGCTTTAAACTAATTTCTTTAGAATAAAGAATTAATGGGTAAAAGTGTTCTATTAAGCAAATTAAGTCAATTGTTTCATATATAAGAAAGAACTTTTTATTATACTACCAATGCTATAGAAGTGCTCTATTATCACTGCTATAAGACAACCAATTTAAGTTATACTTACTACATCAAAATGTAAGAAATTCATTTAGATTAATAAGCTTTATAAAAAATAGTAAGCCTAACTAGTACCTGATCTTATTAATAAATTAATAGATAGATTTATATTTATATATTTATTCTTATTTATCTATTAGCTTTTGTTTAGATAGTTTTACTTATGCTATGAATGGACAAGTTTATATATGCTATTAAGTAACTTATTTTCTTTTCTACTTATTAGGTCTTAAATCTTTATTTACCTATTCATATTAGGTAGAGTATTTTGTTTTTTGACCATAGAGTACTAAAATTTTCCAGAATTGTTTTCCTTAGCTTCATTGTTGAATATTAACTGAAATATACCTTTAAAGAAAAAACTCTAAGTTAAATAAAGCATTTTAGATTCTTTTTACTAGACTCTAATATGAGCTTTGTATTAACTAAATTCAAAACTTAAGTTCCTTTAGCAGTCATTTTAAATTTCTATTTATAACCTTTATAGTTTGGAAAGAACTTAGCTTAGCAGCAGTTTTAATATTTTACCATTATTGCTTAATGCTTATTTAATTTCTTAATCACTAAAGAGTGTAAAGGAAATAGGGATTATTGTGATATTAAGGTAATAATATTTCTTACTAAATCTAAAATATTAGATCCATGCTATATACTTTATACTTATATCTTTTATTATTAATTTCATTCAGATTTTTAAGTATAAAAAGGTTTTAAAAAAGATTTATATAAAATTTTATACATTAAAAGGGAATAATAAAATAAATCAATCAATCAATTTGATTATAGAGCACGTAGCACCTCGTTACTGTGCTGCTCTTTTTAAATTAAAATTAGGAAAAATAATATCTTAAATAGGATGATTAGAGAAAATAATAATGAAAAATAAGGGTAAATTAAATCTTTATAGTTATACTCAGATATAAAGAAAATAAGTTTAATTTAAAGTCTTAAGTTAATAAAATATAGAGTTATTATCTAATCTTATAATAAAAATAAATTAAATAAAAATCCTAAAGAGAGTTGGTGATTATTTCATTTATTAGATACACTTTTATTATATTTATAAAATTTATTTTTTAAGTACTACTGTAAAAATAATTAATTCCTAAAGAATTAAAAAAAATATTTTCTTTCAAGTATTTACATTATTCTTATAACTTGTTCCTTCTTCATTTCGTTGTTTGTCATTTACTTATAATGGCTTAAATATATTTTAACTGCTAACACCTATTATTTCCTTTTTGTTGTTTAAAGTGTAATTTCCATTTCCATGTAATTAATTTTAGTGTCATTTTCCTTCGTACACATCTCCATTTTGATAATAATAAACACCGTAACCTTCTTTTTTATCTTCTTCCCATTAGCCATCATATTAATCTCCGCTTTTATATGAATAAACTCCTTTTCCATGCATTTATCCTTGAAATCATTCTCCTTCGTATTTATCTCCATTCGTAAAATAATAAGTTCCTTTTCCTTACTATATATCATTTTCTCATAATCCTTCATATTTTGAACCATTTCTGAATTCATATACTCCAAATCCATTCTTTTTGCCTTTTACTAGTTATCCTTCATATTGATCACCATTTGAATATTTTCAAATACCTTATCCTTATTATAGATCTTTATCTCATTATCCTTCATATTTTGCTCCGCTTTTAAATGTATAAATACCTTAGCCTTGCATTTTACCTTCTTCTCACTTCCCGAAATAGGTATCTCCATTTTTAAAGTAGAACGTTCCGTTTCCTCATTAAGTATCCGATTTTCATTCGCCATCATATTTTGCTCCGCTTTTATATTTACTTACTCCATTTCCTTATATATATCCTTCTTATCAATCACCGTCGTAAGTGCTCCCATTCGTAGTTTAGTAATCTCCTTTACCCTATTGAATATCATTTAACCACTAACCCTTATATTTATCTCCGTTCCTATATTTCAAAATGCCATAACCGTGTTTTTTTCCTTCTTACAAATTTCCAGTATACTCATCAAAGCCTTAAGTCTCAGGATTATCTTCTTTTTTTATTTCTGAGGTTTATTTATCAGTTTTAATATCTTATGTAGTTGCGTTTGTCTATTTTTAGATCTCTTTTTATGATTATTTTGCTGACTTTTATTAAATGCATCCCATTTTTAAAAAGATTATTAATTAACTTTAAAATATCTTAAAGTTTTTCGTTTTCTTAAGTTTTATCTCTTCAATTAAACTTTTTGAGACTTTTGTTTCTTAAATTTATAAAATTCAATCCTATAAAAGCCTTCCTCCTTAGGTCGAATTTTCTTGACCAAGGTGAAAACAATTTCAGAAAATTTATTTTTAGTTTAGTTATGATGATAAAATTCTGAAGCTCAAATATGATAATAAAAATTTAAATATATACGTTATTTTCAGGATACTTCTCAGTCTTCTAAGTTATATGCTATAATAAAGACTGTAGCTTCTTTACATATTCCCCTTTAAAACCTTTAGCCAGATGGAATTTAGCAATTATGTCAAGATTCTATTTACCATTTTGACATTAATCTTACTCGTTTTTGGTACTTTTTAAATCTAACTTCGCAATAACTTATACACTGATTTATTTAATTGTCATTCGATTTTTATCCTTAAAGAAGGATAAAATATTAATCTTCAGGGATATAAACTCTCTAGTCATCAATTTAAAAAATCCTAATTTGTAAGCAATTTTGATTCTTTAATAGCTAAGAATGCCTTTAGATTAAGTGGCAAAAATAAATTGCTTACTAAATTAAAAAAAAAGCTTAGCTACTGCTCATTTAATTGGTGCTTAGATGAAATTCCCAAATATTGATCAAGTTGAAGCTTTAAGAGAAATTTTTTGTCTGAATAACAATGAAAAAGAAGAAGCACTAATTTAGACTTAGTTTATCCTTTGATGTATTAAGAATTTTCTCAGGCTTTAATTTCAATGTTGAAATTACTTAAGAAAAAATTTCATTTTTGAAATAGAAATGAAACATAAATAAGTTGCAAGCAAATTTAAACAGCAAGTTTAAATAAGCGACATATTTCATAATATCAAAATTTTATAATGGAATATTTGGTCTTCACTTTCATATACTAAAAATTAGCAAGTACAAACCTACAGCTAATAAACTCTAATCTAAATTGAATTCTCGTTTTATATGACCAATAATCAAGCAACTAGCTTTAAAAAATTTTTAAGATCTAGAAAGAATGAAAAAGATTAAAAAGCAAAATAGATATCACAAATTACTAGTGGAATGTTGATTTATGCCTTAATGAAATTGTAGCATAATCTTATACTCATAGTCTCAATACTTTTCTCTATTTTTTCTTCATATGATTAATATTAAAGGTCTTTCTAGAACCATTTGAAAGAAAGTAAAGGAGTTAAAAGAATAAATTAATTCCCTCCTATTCTGACAATACCTGAAATGGTATTATAAAAGGTTATTTCAGGTGCAAAGTTAGAAGTATTTATAAAACTTAGATTAAAAAGGCATGTTAAAGTTATAAACAATAAGGTAGTTATAAGCTAGTACTACTCTATATAAATTAATAAGGCTCTAAAAACCTAGACTTAAAACTTGAAATTTAGCCACGATCTATCTATTAAAAGGAGAAAATTATATCAAAAAAGAAAGAAAAAGCCTTTTTACTTTGAGGTGTAAATTTAACGCAAAAGAGAAAACAAAATCAAGGATATAAATTAAAGTTATATAGCTTTATATTAAGATAGCAGGATAATAAAATCTGGTAATTAAGCATCATATATAATTTTCAAAAGCTAAAGGTTTATTTACTATATAGTTAAAAGTTTTAAGAGAATTAGATATTAAGTTAAGGATAAAACTTTAATTCTGTTTTTTAGTCCTAAAGCAAGCTAGTGACACCAGCACCTAATCTAACACATTAAGCGGCATTAAACCTCATTAAAATCAATCACTCAATTATAAAAAAATTTCAATTTCATAAACATCATAAAAAGCAAAGGAAGCTTAAAAAATGATAATAGCAAGCTGAATAAAATAAAGATAGGATTAATAATAAAGTTTATACAGCTTTCTATTGGTTTAAGTTTATATTAGATTAAAATTATTTTAGAATATTTAGACTTATTTATAAAATCTACATTTAGTATTACAAATGAATTATTGTCAAAACTGTCAAAAAAATCAAGCTATCTAAGAATTTAAATAAAGCTGCGGTCATTTGCTTTGCTAAAAGTGTATATAAGAAAGTGTTTCTAATCTGAAAATCTAACGCTAATTGAGAAAAAATTATGAGATTTCATCTAATAATTTCATGTGTCCTTTGTAGAAATGCGAAAAGTTGAACACGCTTGACAAATCAAATTTTTTACTATCAGAGCAAATATGAAGTTAGGGATTAATGACTGAGTCCTCTTTTTCCGTAAGTTATTAACTTTATTTAGTTTGAAAATGGTAATGAATAGCATTTATAGTAAAGCTTCATAATTGAATCAGAAAGATTAGATAAAGATTTCTAAGTCCATTAACAGGAGTAGAAGAAATTTCTAAATGATTCTGTAAATCGTACTGAGTATGTTTAGATTACATAAGATCAGGTTGAATCAAAAAATTAAATTCAGTTATAAAATTAAAATTATTCTTAGCTCTAGCAGTTGTAAGAAAACTAAAAACGATTTTATTAAGAACCTTATGAATAAAAGAATATTAGCCAGATACGAGACTAAGAACAATTTATCTTGCAAAACTAAAATTATGCCAAATAAATCAATTACTATAATCATTAATCATAATAATCTAACTATTTTCAACCTGATTAAAACTTAAAAAAAGTGTATTAAGAACTAGAAGAAAATTATTAAGCTTAAATTTCGTATTTTATAGATAAAATTAGCAGATAAGAATAGTTTATAGCTAATCTTGATAAAGAAATATTTCAAATAAAAATGCAAGCTGAGCGAGAGTAAAACTAATTACTAACTTAGCTATAAAACGAGAAATTAAAAAATAAGGAAAAGTAAAACTAAGATTAATTTCTTAGTTAATAGATTTAACGAAAAGAGGACAAGTAAAGGTAATAAGAAAACCTCTAAAAACTAGAATAAAAAATCCAAGAAATCTAGATTAGGTATCAGCAAAGCTAGGATGTAGTTTTTCAATTGAATAATAAAATTGAAAGTTAATAAAAAGAGTCTTAGGTATAGAAAACATAAATAGAGACTTAAAATTATAAAATATAAGGATAAGAATAAGAAATTTAGAGCTTAAAGGAGTAGTTACAATAAATGACTGAAAAAAATAATGAAAATGAGCTTTAGAATAAAAAAGTGAAGGAAGATCTAAATTAATTGCAAGATGATTACTAAAAAGTAAAGAATGAGCTAAATGAAAAGTAATAAGCAATTTAGATACTTGAAAAATAAATTTATTCTAAGGATAATGAATAAAAATAAGAAACGGAAGCTGGAAAAGTTGAAAGTAAATCTTAAGATACTGAGTTGTAACTTGAGAAGTAATAAAATGAAGGAGATTAAACTAAAGAGGAAGAATATTCTTAGATTTAAAACTAAGAATATAAAACCACATTTTATAAGGAGAGTTCTTTTGAAGAGTCAATTTAAAAGGAATAACAAAGTTAAACTATTTAATAAGATACTGAGAAAGAGATTACGGAAGAAGAAAATTCTGAAACATAAAATCAAACCACAAAAGGACAGCCTATTGAATGTTAAACTCCAGAAACTTTATAGCAAAAAAGTTAAGAAGATAAGCAAGTTTAAGAAGAAACTAAAAACGAACAAGAAAGTTAATTGAAAGATCAATAGATGTAATAAAAGGAAGAAATCAATCAGGAAGATAATATTCCAGTTAACCCATTAGAGTGCTAGAAATGTAATTAACAGTTTAAAAAGGAAGAAATGTTGCAATTAACATGTTTTCATAACTTCTGTTTGAACTGCTTAGAAGAGTATTTAAAGGGATAAGGAGGTGAATAAATGATAAATATTGAATCAGACTAGGTAAGGTGCTTGAAATGTAATCAAAAAATGCAATAAAAGAAAGTAGTAGAAATTATTAGATCAATAAAATCAAATTACTTGAGTAAGAGCGTAGAAAGCACGATTAAAATTTCTGAGAAATAGAAGAAGTAACAGTAATAAATACCTAACTAGATATAATAATTTTACATTTTTTAAGCTTAATATTTAAATTTTGATATGCTATCACATCTCTCATTAAGTTCTTCTTAGTATTAAAACGCTAAAAGTAAAGCTAGTTTATTTAAGATATATTTGGTTTAAAGATTGTGATAAAAGTATACTTAAAAGTTTTTAGATGAAAGTCTAGGATTAGAAACATTAAACTTTGAGTAAGAAAAAGCAGATTTAAAATTACTAAAGCATATAGTATAATGAGAAGCGAGAAAGATTTAAATGCTTACTAAGCTCAATAAATTAGCATTTATAGAAGAAATAAATCTAAGAAGGATTTAATCATCAGTTAGATATTAAATAATCAAAAGGTTATTTAATAAAGTATTAGCAAGGAAATATTAAAAGAGAAAAAGAGAAAAAGATAAAGTTTAGCATTTTTATTTTGAAAGAATTTTAAAATTTAAAAAGTTTCAATTACCAGAATTTATTATCTTAAGAACAAGGTAATTAAGGAAAAATTAAAAGAAAAATTATTAATAAAAAATAGATCTATCAACTTGATTACTTTATCTATTAAAGAAAGTGTTTAAATAATATGCCTCTCTACAATAAATTAAGTTAAAGGTAAAGTTAATTTCATTAAATGACATAAGTATAGTAATAGTAAGGATCATAATTTAAGTTAATTGATTATAAATTAAAGGATAAAAGTTCTTCATTTTAAATGATATAGCTTCACCCTAAAATGATAAAGGGACTTTAGATAAATTAATAAAAATAAAAGAGAATAAAATTATAGTTAAAAGAGCTTGTGAGACTAAGAAGAAATAAAATTTTTTATCTAATCACAATCTTTAGGATGTCTATCTATCTAAAGGGTTAGTTAAAATTTTAAATTCAGTTATCGCTAGAGATCTAGCTTAATATTTAAATTTATATTGTTATAGTAGTGTCTAAATAAGAGAATATTTCATTATATCGTAATCATCTTAAGATATAAGTAGATTTTAGCCTCTTAAATAAAATCTGATCACCAAACAGTTCTAACTAATTTTTTTAGATAGATTGACTATTTAGCAGTTTATCTCTATAAGACTCTATTTTGATTCTAATAAATTGAAGTAAAGAACTAAAAGGTAATATCAATCATCATTGAAACAATTAAATTTGCAATTGTTTTATATTAAGAAATATTTAAGAGCTACCTAGAATTTTTAGGGTAATAGCTATTTTCGATATGTTCTAGAAATTGAGTAGGATTAAACACCATGAACAAAAAGAAAAGAAAAAAGAAGCTAAATAGCTTCACTTATTATATAAAGTGAATGCAAAATCTTGAAGCGAATTGAGAATGGAATTTATTATTTAAGCTAAGAGCTGGAATTATAAGATTTTATTTAAGAAGAAGCAGAGAAGTGTTGATCAGCTTCTATTTGTCTGATTCTTTTCTATTAAAACTATATTAAAAGTCTTTAATTATTAAAATCTAATTTATATGCTCATAACTATCTGAAATTTTGAATTTGTTAGAGGTAACATCCATAAATCTCTTTCCTAAATATAAGGAGGTAATAAACGAATAAATAATAGTGGAGAAAAATTAGCAAGAGATAAAAGACTTCAAATTTTTTGCTTTATGTTAAAGATTAAGGTTTTAAGAAACGGACTCTGAAAATAGCAAGCATCTTAAATCAGTCAATTTTACTTTAGTGGGTTATAAAATACTCGTAGTTAACACATCAGAAGTTCAAAGATAAATTATTCTATAAATTTGAATTTCAAATCAATTAAAAATTTTGATAGATAAGTTTAAATCTAGTTACAATGTCAGTGAAAAACTAGTTATGTAATAACTGCGAAAAGCAACCTTAAGAGAATGAGTTCATTTTACAGTGTGGACACTTCATTTGCAAATCTTGCATCAAGGACTCTGTTTCTTCTCTAAAAATAGAAAAGCAAATTTAGAAAAATAAATAGATTCCTATTAATCTCTTTAGATGTCCTTTGTCTAAGTGCTAATAGGATTAAAACCTTGATAGATCTAATTTTGATTTGGCTTAGAAGATTTGGAGCGAAGGATAGATGGCGGAATCATATTTCTCTGTGAGTTTTTATATAGACAATTAAAGAAGGAGAATTTGATGAGGAAAAATAAGATTAGGAGACTGACTCTTTCAATTAGAATTTCCATAGTTCAAAAAAGTCTTTTAATAAATCTTTGCGCTTTAACTAAACTGGAGGATTTAAGATTGATCTTAACAATCCTTAAGTAATTAATATAGGGAATTTAAAATTAAACCGGTTTTAGGAGGAAGATCAAGAAGAAAATCAATCAAATTAAGTTGAAAGCTAACTGACAACTGAGCCAAAATAGGGAAATCTAAAAAAAGACTAAAGTAATGAAAAGGGCGAAGTTTTGATCTAGCAAGTGTATTTGGAGCAGAACTAAGATCATCTGTTTTAAATTATTAGAGAAAAGGTAATTTTTTATTAGTTAGGACTGAACTATTCATGAGTTAAAGGGAAATCTGGAAAAATATAAATAAGAATTATAAATATAGGAACTTCAAATTAACTCTCTTGAAAAGGATAATCAAGATCTTAAGGAAGTCTATGATAAGTTGATATCAGAAAATCAGATCGAGACTTAAAAAGAAAAAAGCTTCTTTTCAACCTCATAATTCAAGTTAAATGAAGAGAAGTAATTGATCAACTAGGAACTTTAAGATCGATCTGATGAATTGAGTAACTTGAAATTAAAACTGGATCATTCAAACAGAGAGCTAAAAGAAAAAGATGAATTGATTAGTCAGTTGAAAGAAAAGTTAAAATAAAGCTAGAACCAAGTTATAGATTAGGAAACTTAATAAAAATTAGAGCAGTACTAATAACTCAAGGAAGAAAACGCATCGTTATAGATTTAAGGTCAAAGCTAAAAATAGGAAATTAATCAGTTGAAAAACTAGAAGCAAAAGCTTATGTAGCAATAGTAAGAAAGGCAACTATAAATTAATAACATGACAGAATAAATTTAATAAGCAACTGAATAATATTTAAATACGAAATAAGAACTGCAGAAGTTTAAGGTGAGAGTGGAAGTAAAAGAATCGGAAAAGTAAAATTGCTAGTAACTTGCGGAATCGATTAAAGCTCAGTACGAATATTAAATAGATAGTTTAAATGAAGAAGTTAAAAACGAAAGATAGAGATTGCAAATTTATGCAAGTTAGATGAATGATAAACTGAGATCTCTTTTAAAGGAAAATGATAAACTAAAGACTTATTCTATTTTTTAGCTATAGGAGAACATTTTGGGTGAATCATCTACTGATTTACAATCTTAAATTGCATAATAGAATATATTGAAAAGCAAAGCTTAACAAATATAGAGCGAAGAGCTTGTGTATATTGAATGTCAATAATGCAAGCAAAATGTATTATTTTCAGAGACAATTGAACTTTCATGTCAGCATTGTTTCTGCAAAAGTTGCCTTGTTAAATATATAGAAAAGTAAACAAATGGTCAGCTAGTAACAACTAATTAAAACGACCTTTTATGTTTCATTTGTTAAAAGTAAATAGAGTTAAAAGACTTAAAGGTTATTTTAGGTAAAGAATAGTTTGAGTTAAAATTAAATGAATCAAATGAAAGAATAGTTTTAAAAGAAAGGGAAAGCATTAAAGGATAGTAATCATAGTCGAAGTGCGCCTTTTAAAGCTGCGCATAGATATAAGATAAGTTAATAAAACTTCACTGTAATAAATTCGTTTGCGAATAGTGCTTGTACAAGTATATAGAAAAAGTCACAGAAGGGAAATTTTTATTAAACGAAAAGGAAGGAGTTATCAAATGCTAATTCTGTAAAGATATTTTAATTATCTTCGAAATAGAATAAGCAATTGGATCATAATTATTCGAAGAAGCAAAACTTCATGCATATTTAAGACTCGAGCAAATGAAGTAGAATAAGTCAAAGAAGTGAAATTAAACTTTATTAAATTGAAAGTTCTCGTAACTTAAATTTTAATCTATTAACCTATAAACATTTATTCAAAGCATTAAATTTGCTTGCACATTTATATTTTTTGAGTAGATATATAAGTGCAAGCATTCTGATTAAGCTTATTGTTTATTAATGAGTTTTAAAAACTTCTATTTATTTTTAAAACTCTAAAATGCTTACATCTATCTTATCTAGTTTAAATGAATAATTCTCAAATTAATATTTAATAAAAGACCTACTTATTTAATAACTCCTTCAGACAATTTTTTAAACTAATTAAAAAGATAAAATCCTTCTTTAGATCTATTCACCTTAATTAACCACTTATTTGATAGCGATAAATAATAAATCTATTAAAAGAAGTTATAAAATAACTCATAATGAACATGCTTATAACTACTAGAACCTAATAGTTATTAGTATAGCAACATCCAACAAATAGAAAGTAAAGCTTACTTATCTAGCAGTTCTTATTAATTGTAAAGGATTATAAGTTTTTTTTTTAACTAAGTAAAGGAATAATAGATATAAAATGAACTCTAATAATCTTTTTAGCTGTATGATCTATTTACTATCATTTTCTTTAATTAATTAGTAAATTATATATTCTCAATGTGACTTGCTTCTAAGTAGGAGAAGCTATACTTAAAATATAATAAAATTACCTTTTTTTATTTTAGATTTATATAAAGTTACTAGTAATAAAAGAATATTACACCATTGCTATTTTATTTTAAACATTTATTTTTAGTAGTTTAGGCAATTGTTTGAAGTGAGTTGTTAGTTCTAGATCTATCACATTATTAGATAGAGAATTATTTTAATTAATTATATCACTAAAATAAAAAATGTTTTAAGTGATTTTAACGAAATAAAGTAATTTTATATTGGAACTAGAGAATCTCATTCTTTTCATACTCACAAAGTATCCCTTAGATAATCTAATATAAATAAAAGTTAAATAGGAAGATTCTTTAAATTTAATTTCTTAATCTTAAGGCTAAAATACAAAAGAACCTATCATATACTTTTGAAAAGCTTATATTAAACTAAAGCTAATTAAATAGATTATCATCTAATTTATTTTACTTATAATGTTCTTATTAATAGCTTTATAGCACTAGTAGATATTAATAAAAGTAACTTATTTTTATAAAAGACAGATTTAAGTATCGAGCTATTTGAACTAAATCTCTTTGATTAAGTATTTAATATGCTATTATTAGTTAGTTTATGCTTTGAGTGGATTATGCTTCTACTTAGTTTATATTTGCTTAATTATCTTATTTTGATGTTTTCTGATTCATATATTCACTATTTTTAATTGGTTTTAAGTGGAATTTCATTATGATTTACCAAAACAGCCTGTCAGATATTTCTAAACACTTTATAATTTATTTCTCTTTAATTAAAAATCAGATTGTTTGTGCTGATAGCTACTTATTAGCTTAAGAATTACGATATTTACTTTCTACTCTTTAAACATTTATAAAAAGTTAAGCTTTTGCTTTATAAAGAAAATTCTAAGACTCAATCTGAAGTAAAGAAAGAAGTTTTAAACCCGTTGCAGCATTTAGATAAGGATATTACTATAATACTTATATCTTATATAAAGAATTAGAAATATCTGATAAAATAGCTTAATTAGAAGAATCCATTTATAGAAATATCATACTTCTAATAATCTATTTGTTTATTTTATCTTAAGCATAGAAATAAATTATTAGGGTATCTATATTTAGTAAGAATATAAGTATATTATAATAATCCCTATTTCCTTTACACTCTTTAGTGATTAAGAAATTAAATAAGCATTAAGCAATAATGGTAAAATATTAAAACTGCTGCTAAGCTAAGTTCTTTCCAAACTACAAAGGCTATAAATAGAAATTTAAAATGACTGCTAAAGGAACTTAAGTTTTGAATTTAGTTAATACAAAACTCATATTAGAGTCTAGTAAAAAGAATCTAAAATGCTTTATTTAACTTAGAGTTTTTTCTTTAAAGGTATATTTCAGTTAATATTCAACAATGAAGCTAAGGAAAACAATTCTGGAAAATTTTAGTACTCTATAGTCAAAAACAAAATACTCTACCTAATATTAATAGGTAAATAAAGATTTAAGACCTAATAAGTAGAAAAGAAAATAAGTTACTTAATAGCATATATAAACTTGTCCATTCATAGCATAAGTAAAACTATCTAAATAAAAGCTAATAGATAAATAAGAATAAATATATAAATATAAATCTATCTATTAATTTATTAATAAGATCAGGTACTAGTTAGGCTTACTATTTTTTATAAAGCTTATTAATCTAAATGAATTTCTTACATTTTGATGTAGTAAGTATAACTTAAATTGGTTGTCTTATAGCAGTGATAATAGAGCACTTCTATAGCATTGGTAGTATAATAAAAAGTTCTTTCTTATATATGAAACAATTGACTTAATTTGCTTAATAGAACACTTTTACCCATTAATTCTTTATTCTAAAGCAATTAGTTTAAAGCTGTAGACTTCCTAGCTTGAGGTATTAATGATAACATTAAAGTTAAATTTCTAAATTCTTTTTATGTTATTATGATCTTCACGTTTAAACTATCTTAAACGCATTGAAAATAATCGTTTAAAATATGGTTTTTGCTTTAAATTCAGCTCTAAGCTTTTAATTTTATAAATGGAACGCATGTCTTGCTAATTAATCATTTCAGATGATTAATGGCCGAGATACAGTATGAGTATCAAGTTCCTTATAATTGCTTGCAAGAGCAATTAAAGGGTAAAGAAAAGAAGGTCTAAGTAAGGAGCTTAGATACTTCCATAGATGGTACCGGGGAAGAGATACGGAGTTAGTGACTTAAAACTAACTACGAGGAGGTTAAAGCTTATTTAAAGACCTACTTACTTTTTCTAGGTCTTTAACTAAATAGAGTTTTAACCTCGAAATATATACAAATTATATAATTAGAAAAAGACTTGTATATAGCAAGCTTCTAATTATAGTCTCCTTTCTCATTAAGAAAGTTTGAAAATATCTTTGCAGCTTATAGAATATCCTTTCTATTCTGTAGCTCAAATCGTATTTTCTTAAAGATTAGTAAACAGCTTTAGTTCATTCTGGGAATCATCTACGATTGTCAGTATAATTAACTAAGGTTGCGTAAATAGATGATTAAGGTTGTCTTTAAACTACCTTAATGGCTAAGTATAGTAAGTATGAAATTTTTAAAATATTAAGGGAATAAAAGTAGACTTCAATCACACTAAGAGGAACTTATAAAATAGCATGCATACTATTAAGCTTGATTTAATTACATAGTTCTGATCATTTTAAGCGAGAAACTAATGTGATGAAGAGGAAAAAAAGATTATTTTACATAAATAGAATTAAATAATTTTACACTTAATTTGATTGAAAAAATGTAAATAAATAAAACATTGCTATATGATTGGTTATCAACTAATATAGTTATAAACAAGTAAAATTCTTTATTAAGAAAGTTTAAGTTTAATCCTATATATTTAGATGTGAATACGCTTTATAATAAGCTTTAGGAAATCTAATGTATATAAATGAGAGTTAAATAGGATTTATATAAATGCTATTAATTATAAATTTTATACTTATCGTTTTATTACTAAGATTATATCTCCAAGACTTGCTTAATTGTTTATAAGGTCAAGCTAAGCTTATCGAAGAAATTTAGGTTGCTGCTTGTTTTAAGGGTGAGAATTGAAATAATTGGATTTTATAACCAAATGAATATTTGAAATTTATACCAAGTATCTTAAATATTGGTTATGTTATGAATTTTTAGGTGATTTAAATATCTTAAATATATCTATTTGAATATCTCTCTTTCTTTTATTTTCTTATTAAAAGTTTCTAGATAATTTCTATTTTAGTTCTAATTTAAGCCATAAAACTAGCTAATATCTCTATATTTTAAAGACCTTTACTTCTTTAGGAGTATAACTATAAAGGTTTATTTTACCCTTATCTTTCCTTATTATTTTCTCTAATAAGGATAGTATTTTTCTTAATCTTTTTATCCCTAAAAGCTGAATAGGATTAATAATAAAGATATAAGTAGAAAGCATATAGCATGGAGCTAATATTTTAGATGGTATTTATTGTAGTGTAGCTTTCTTGGTTTATACTGTTTATTTCTTAATTTTATTACAATATCTGTCTTTAAATTCTTTACTCATATATACACTTGAATTCTTTAGATCTCTAAAACATTAGTATGGAGTAGTAATCTTTAAACTTCTTATGTCCTTATTTAAATCTATCTCTAGAGCAAATTAATGATAACATAGTAAAGACTTTAAGTATTATTAAGAAATGATATAGCATAATTAATTGATAAGACTTATAGTAGCATTTATCTAGTTAATTTATAAAGAATGTAGACATTCTTAGAATAACTAGTTTACTTATAAAAATAAACTATTAATGAAAGTTATAATTCTTATTTGATTCCTTAAAACCTATTATCATAGACTAATTAATTAGCTATTTCATTTTATCATCTTTATTTATGTTTGCTAGTTATTAGTACTTAAGATTTAAGTCATATCAAATATTTAGGAGATAAGTAATCTTTAACCTTTAAATCCTTTCTACTTCAAAAAGGACTCATATTTCTTTTTAATTAATAAGTTAAAAAATATTATTTCAGAAGAAGGAAAGTCAGATTAGAAAGCCTAAAAGTCTAACTAATAAGAAGTTTATTATTTAAGGAAGTTAAAGACTCATATCTGTTTATCTTTTTCTATTAGTGATAGGATTATCATTCTTCGTTACCTTATAGACTTAAGAAAAAAAGAAATGAAAAGAGAATATTAGTAGAAAGGAATTAAGTGTAACTATAATAAACTCTTAATATCAAACTTTCAAACAGCTTCTATATCTAAGTATAGAAAAAGTGTTTTTATAGCTGCAAGACTTAATAAAGCTAAAATGGTATGAAAATATAAAGTTTAAGTTATTCTCTTTAAACATAAAATCACTTAATTTTAATATGCTTAAGTAGTGCCTATCTCGTTACTTGGTATAAAATTAATTAAGAAATTAGTTAGAAAGGTAGAAGTAACTAAGCTTACATTGTTTATAGCTCTAGTAAAGTATTTAACTAATAAACTGATATAAAGTATTAAATTAAGTTCTATTTACATTATTTACTCTATTTGTTTACTCTATTTACATTTGTAGCTTCTATTTTAATAGCTTAAGTAGTAATAAAGTAATTAAATTAATTAGATTTATGAATAGATAACTTTAAAGTATATTAATATAGGAAGTTAATTATTCATTAGATCTTATGCCTCTTATTTATAGAATTAATAGTGAAGATAATTAATATTTTAGAATGACAAATTATTATAAATCTACTGCTAAAAATAAAAAGACATACTCTAATTATAGAGAATTCAATTATAAAGCAGCGTTCTAAAGTTAAATTATGATCATTTAGGCTATCAATTTATTTCATCATGCTATTATATTATTATTACAATATTCTGTCTAATCTAAGAGTTAAGTTAGCTAGCTTTATGATCAATTTCTCTCTCTTTAAAATATAAATTCTTCTAAAGTTAATTGCACTGTTAGCTTTTAAGATTTTCTCATTTCTAATTTTATTTTAATAGATAGAAATATATAAATAGCTTAATTCAAAGGATCTCCAAAATTTTACTTCCAAGTAGCAAAAGAGAATATTATTTTGAGACCAAATATCTTTTAGAGTGTAGCTATCTTTCATCAAAAGGCTAATCAATTTACCTGCTTTAACTAAAGCTGCAATTCTTAGACTGAAGCGATACTAATATATTGCTCATATTTTACTTTCTTAAGAAAATTATTTAGAAGGTTACTTGACGGTATTTAAAGGTAAAGCTGAGATTTGATTCTGTTGAGTTAACTATATTCTTAAATTACTTATGATAGCTTTAAATATAACTTAGATAATTTAAAGAAATTACTCAAGTTTTATCTAAGCTTCTAATATTGGCTTTTATTAGTTTCTCTTCATTGTTAGAAATATTTTCTTCAGTTTGATAATAAAATAGGCTATTCTGTAAGATTATTTTTTAAAGACTGAGCGAAATAAAATAGATTTGACTATCTTTTAAGCTAAAGGTGACTATTATTTTTGAAGCATGGTAATAATTAAAGATGGCTATAGTTGATTTTAAAGGACGTATTAATTATAAGGACTAAAAGTAGATTGTTTATTAGTTAAAATATGAAATATAAATAAGTAAATGAAGTCATAATATAATCCTAATTAATACTAGACATATAAAATACTTCAATAAGAGTAAAAGTTCTTTATTGATGATTATTTCCTCTTTATCTTTATTCCTTTTATTTATTTTAAATTATATCATTATTATTATTTTATACATTTACCGATTCATAAGTTTTTATTATATTAAAGAAGATAAAATTGTATCTCTTCTTTACTAAACCACTTAAGATTTTATTATTGTAACTTGAACGTTTGTAGATATAAAATTATTGTATAAGCCAATTTTCTTTAACTATATAATCATATCAAACTTAAATTTTAATATTTATATCTTTATAAGAGTTAGAAATTACTTACCTCTAGTTTGCTACATCTCTTGAGGATAATTATATATGAAGCTAGATCTTTATCTTTAAACTAAGCAAATTAATACTTAAATTGATACAATACCTTTGTAGAATATTTCATCTTCCTTCTTATAAATAAAATGAATCATTTCAACTTTTTTCCTTTTACTAACTAATATAGTAGAAATCAGCTGCTTCTACTAAACTGATTATAGAGATTAAACACTACAAATTTATCTAAGCCACCCTTTATTTAACTCTTTCTTATCTAATTTTTAAGCTATAAGCATATAAGCTTGTCTATCTACTTATGACTAATATTTATAGCATCTAAGTATCAACTTGTTATTTGCATTAAATCTTACTAGAAGAGCATACTAAATCTATTAAATTATAAATCTATACTCACTAGTCTATTTAAATTCCTTTTATAAGCTGAGATTTAAGATAAAGATAATCTAAAGCCATTAAAATTAAAAAAAGAACGTTTGAGGAAATTTATTCCAGAGGAGTTAGAATTTACTCTTTATAAAAAGTGCCAATAATGTAGTAGAATGTATTAGGATAAGGTAATTATGGTATCGTTTATTTATGTAAAGTCTATTATTGGAACAATAATAGGGAAATTGTTATAGCTATAGATTAAAAATCAAGCTTATGCTCCTGAAGAGTGAATTTAAAATATTGTAGAAGAAATTTAAATGTAAGCAGAGTGCTTAGCCATAAAAATGTGGCTAAGTTAGTAACTTAGGTAATAGTTGAAGTGAGTTGTTAGTTCTAGATCTATCACATTATTAGATAGAGAATTATTTTAATTAATTATATCACTAAAATAAAAAATGCTTTAAGTGATTTTAACGAGATAAAGTAATTTTATATTGGAACTAGAGAATCTCATTCTTTTCATACTCACAAAGTATCCCTTAGATAATCTAATATAAATAAAAGTTAAATAACAAGATTCTTTAAATTTAATTTCTTAATCTTAAGGCTAAAATACAAAAGAACCTATCATATACTTTTGAAAAGCTTAGATTAAACTAAAGCTAATTAAATAGATTATCATCTAATTTATTTTACTTATAATGTTCTTATTAATAGCTTTATAGCACTAGTAGATATTAATAAAAGTAACTTATTTTTATAAAAGACAGATTTAAGTATCGAGCTATTTGAACTAAATCTCTTTGATTAAGTATTTAATATGCTATTATTAGTTAGTTTATGCTTTGAGTGGATTATGCTTCTACTTAGTTTATATTTGCTTAATTATCTTATTTTGATGTTTTCTGATTCATATATTCACTATTTTTAATTGGTTTTAAGTGGAATTTCATTATGATTTACCAAAACAGCCTGTCAGATATTTCTAAACACTTTATATTTTATTTCTCTTTAATTAAAAATCAGATTGTTTGTGCTGATAGCTACTTATTAGCTTAAGAATTACGATATTTACTTTCTACTCTTTAAACATTTATAAAAAGTTAAGCTTTTGCTTTATAAAGAAAATTCTAAGACTCAATCTGAAGTAAAGAAAGAAGTTTTAAACCCGTTGCAGCATTTAGATAAGGATATTACTATAATACTTATATCTTATATAAAGAATTAGAAATATCTGATAAAATAGCTTAATTAGAAGAATCCATTTATAGAAATATCATACTTCTAATAATCTATTTGTTTATTTTATCTTAAGCATAGAAATAAATTATTAGGGTATCTATATTTAGTAAGAATATAAGTATATTATAATAATCCCTATTTCCTTTACACTCTTTAGTGA
This sequence comes from Loxodes magnus, assembly GCA_946699065.1. Taxonomy (NCBI): domain Eukaryota; phylum Ciliophora; class Karyorelictea; order Loxodida; family Loxodidae; genus Loxodes; species Loxodes magnus. The sequence goes on from CAMPDV010000110.1 coordinate 529,303, forward strand.
TTAAGAAATTAAATAAGCATTAAGCAATAATGGTAAAATATTAAAACTGCTGCTAAGCTAAGTTCTTTCCAAACTACAAAGGCTATAAATAGAAATTTAAAATGACTGCTAAAGGAACTTAAGTTTTGAATTTAGTTAATACAAAGTTCATATTAAGAGTCTAGTAAAAAGAATCTAAAATGCTTTATTTAACTTAGAGTTTTTTCTTTAAAGGTATATTTCAGTTAATATTCAACAATGAAGCTAAGGAAAACAATTCTGGAAAATTTTAGTACTCTATAGTCAAAAAACAAAATACTCTACCTAATATTAATAGGTAAATAAAGATTTAAGAACTAATAAGTAGAGAAGAAAATAAGTTACTTAATAGCATATATAAACTTATCCATTCATAGCATAAGTAAAACTATCTAAATAAAAGCTAATAGATAAATAAGAATAAATATATAAATATAAATCTATCTATTAATTTATTAATAAGATCAGGTACTAGTTAGGCTTACTATTTTTTATAAAGCTTATTAATCTAAATGAATTTCTTACATTTTGATGTAGTAAGTATAACTTAAATTGGTTGTCTTATAGCAGTGATAATAGAGCACTTCTATAGCATTGGTAGTATAATAAAAAGTTCTTTCTTATATATGAAACAATTGACTTAATTTGCTTAATAGAACACTTTTACCCATTAATTCTTTATTCTAAAGAAATTAGTTTAAAGCTGTAGACTTCCTAGCTTGAGGTATTAATGATAACATTAAAGTTAAATTTCTAAATTCTTTTTATGTTATTATGATCTTCACGTTTAAACTATCTTAAACGCATTGAAAATAATCGTTTAAAATATGGTTTTTGCTTTAAATTCAGCTCTAAGCTTTTAATTTTATAAATGGAACGCATGTCTTGCTAATTAATCATTTCAGATGATTAATGGCCGAGATACAGTATGAGTATCAAGTTCCTTATAATTGCTTGCAAGAGCAATTAAAGGGTAAAGAAAAGAAGGTCTAAGTAAGGAGCTTAGATACTTCCATAGATGGTACCGGGGAAGAGATACGGAGTTAGTGACTTAAAACTAACTACGAGGAGGTTAAAGCTTATTTAAAGACCTACTTACTTTTTCTAGGTCTTTAACTAAATAGAGTTTTAACCTCGAAATATATACAAATTATATAATTAGAAAAAGACTTGTATATAGCAAGCTTCTAATTATAGTCTCCTTTCTCATTAAGAAAGTTTGAAAATATCTTTGCAGCTTATAGAATATCCTTTCTATTCTGTAGCTCAAATCGTATTTTCTTAAAGATTAGTAAACAGCTTTAGTTCATTCTGGGAATCATCTACGATTGTCAGTATAATTAACTAAGGTTGCGTAAATAGATGATTAAGGTTGTCTTTAAACTACCTTAATGGCTAAGTATAGTAAGTATGAAATTTTTAAAATATTAAGGGAATAAAAGTAGACTTCAATCACACTAAGAGGAACTTATAAAATAGCATGCATACTATTAAGCTTGATTTAATTACATAGTTCTGATCATTTTAAGCGAGAAACTAATGTGATGAAGAGGAAAAAAAGATTATTTTACATAAATAGAATTAAATAATTTTACACTTAATTTGATTGAAAAAATGTAAATAAATAAAACATTGCTATATGATTGGTTATCAACTAATATAGTTATAAACAAGTAAAATTCTTTATTAAGGAAGTTTAAGTTTAATCCTATATATTTAGATGTGAATACGCTTTATAATAAGCTTTAGGAAATCTAATGTATATAAATGAGAGTTAAATAGGATTTATATAAATGCTATTAATTATAAATTTTATACTTATCGTTTTATTACTAAGATTATATCTCCAAGACTTGCTTAATTGTTTATAAGGTCAAGCTAAGCTTATCGAAGAAATTTAGGTTGCTGCTTGTTTTAAGGGTGAGAATTGAAATAATTGGATTTTATAACCAAATGAATATTTGAAATTTATACCAAGTATCTTAAATATTGGTTATGTTATGAATTTTTAGGTGATTTAAATATCTTAAATATATCTATTTGAATATCTCTCTTTCTTTTATTTTCTTATTAAAAGTTTCTAGATAATTTCTATTTTAGTTCTAATTTAAGCCATAAAACTAGCTAATATCTCTATATTTTAAAGACCTTTACTTCTTTAGGAGTATAACTATAAAGGTTTATTTTACCCTTATCTTTCCTTATTATTTTCTCTAATAAGGATAGTATTTTTCTTAATCTTTTTATCCCTAAAAGCTGAATAGGATTAATAATAAAGATATAAGTAGAAAGCATATAGCATGGAGCTAATATTTTAGATGGTATTTATTGTAGTGTAGCTTTCTTGGTTTATACTGTTTATTTCTTAATTTTATTACAATATCTGTCTTTAAATTCTTTACTCATATATACACTTGAATTCTTTAGATCTCTAAAACATTAGTATGGAGTAGTAATCTTTAAACTTCTTATGTCCTTATTTAAATCTATCTCTAGAGCAAATTAATGATAACATAGTAAAGACTTTAAGTATTATTAAGAAATGATATAGCATAATTAATTGATAAGACTTATAGTAGCATTTATCTAGTTAATTTATAAAGAATGTAGACATTCTTAGAATAACTAGTTTACTTATAAAAATAAACTATTAATGAAAGTTATAATTCTTATTTGATTCCTTAAAACCTATTATCATAGACTAATTAATTAGCTATTTCATTTTATCATCTTTATTTATGTTTGCTAGTTATTAGTACTTAAGATTTAAGTCATATCAAATATTTAGGAGATAAGTAATCTTTAACCTTTAAATCCTTTCTACTTCAAAAAGGACTCATATTTCTTTTTAATTAATAAGTTAAAAAATATTATTTCAGAAGAAGGAAAGTCAGATTAGAAAGCCTAAAAGTCTAACTAATAAGAAGTTTATTATTTAAGGAAGTTAAAGACTCATATCTGTTTATCTTTTTCTATTAGTGATAGGATTATCATTCTTCGTTACCTTATAGACTTAAGAAAAAAAGAAATGAAAAGAGAATATTAGTAGAAAGGAATTAAGTGTAACTATAATAAACTCTTAATATCAAACTTTCAAACAGCTTCTATATCTAAGTATAGAAAAAGTGTTTTTATAGCTGCAAGACTTAATAAAGCTAAAATGGTATGAAAATATAAAGTTTAAGTTATTCTCTTTAAACATAAAATCACTTAATTTTAATATGCTTAAGTAGTGCCTATCTCGTTACTTGGTATAAAATTAATTAAGAAATTAGTTAGAAAGGTAGAAGTAACTAAGCTTACATTGTTTATAGCTCTAGTAAAGTATTTAACTAATAAACTGATATAAAGTATTAAATTAAGTTCTATTTACATTATTTACTCTATTTGTTTACTCTATTTACATTTGTAGCTTCTATTTTAATAGCTTAAGTAGTAATAAAGTAATTAAATTAATTAGATTTATGAATAGATAACTTTAAAGTATATTAATATAGGAAGTTAATTATTCATTAGATCTTATGCCTCTTATTTATAGAATTAATAGTGAAGATAATTAATATTTTAGAATGACAAATTATTATAAATCTACTGCTAAAAATAAAAAGACATACTCTAATTATAGAGAATTCAATTATAAAGCAGCGTTCTAAAGTTAAATTATGATCATTTAGGCTATCAATTTATTTCATCATGCTATTATATTATTATTACAATATTCTGTCTAATCTAAGAGTTAAGTTAGCTAGCTTTATGATCAATTTCTCTCTCTTTAAAATATAAATTCTTCTAAAGTTAATTGCACTGTTAGCTTTTAAGATTTTCTCATTTCTAATTTTATTTTAATAGATAGAAATATATAAATAGCTTAATTCAAAGGATCTCCAAAATTTTACTTCCAAGTAGCAAAAGAGAATATTATTTTGAGACCAAATATCTTTTAGAGTGTAGCTATCTTTCATCAAAAGGCTAATCAATTTACCTGCTTTAACTAAAGCTGCAATTCTTAGACTGAAGCGATACTAATATATTGCTCATATTATACTTTCTTAAGAAAATTATTTAGAAGGTTACTTGAAGGTATTTAAAGGTAAAGCTGAGATTTGATTCTGTTGAGTTAACTATATTCTTAAATTACTTATGATAGCTTTAAATATAACTTAGATAATTTAAAGAAATTACTCTAGTTTTATCTAAGCTTCTAATATTGGCTTTTATTAGTTTCTCTTCATTGTTAGAAATAGTTTCTTCAGTTTGATAATAAAATAGGCTATTCTGTAAGATTATTTTTTAAAGACTGAGCGAAATAAAATAGATTTGACTATCTTTTAAGCTAAAGGTGACTATTATTTTTGAAGCATGGTAATAATTAAAGATGGCTATAGTTGATTTTAAAGGACGTATTAATTATAAGGACTAAAAGTAGATTGTTTATTAGTTAAAATATGAAATATAAATAAGTAAATGAAGTCATAATATAATCCTAATTAATACTAGACATATAAAATACTTCAATAAGAGTAAAAGTTCTTTATTGATGATTATTTCCTCTTTATCTTTATTCCTTTTATTTATTTTAAATTATATCATTATTATTATTTTATACACTTACTGATTCATAAGTTTTTATTATATTAAAGAAGATAAAATTGTATCTCTTCTTTACTAAACCACTTAAGATTTTATTATTGTAACTTGAACGTTTGTAGATATAAAATTATTGTATAAGCCAATTTTCTTTAACTATATAATCATATCAAACTTAAATTTTAATATTTATATCTTTATAAGAGTTAGAAATTACTTACCTCTAGTTTGCTACATCTCTTGAGGATAATTATATATAAAGCTAGATCTTTATCTTTAAACTAAGCAAATTAATACTTAAATTAATATAAAACCTTTCTAGAGTATTTCATCTTCCTTCTTATAAATAAAATGAATCATTAATACATTTTTCCTTTTACTAACTAATATAGTAGAAATCAGCTGCTTCTGCTAAACTGATTATAGAGATTAAAAGCAACAAATTTATCTAATCCACTTTTTATTTAACTCTTTCTTATCTAATTTATAAGCTATAAGCATATAAGCTAGTCAATCTATTTATGACTAATATTTATACCATCCTACTATCAACTTGTTATTTGCATTAAATCTTACACTAGAAGAGTAAGCAGAATCTATTAAATTATAAATCTATACTCACTAGTCTATTTAAATTCCTTTTATCTATAAGCTCTAAGATTTAAGATAAAGATAATCTAAAGCTATTAAAATTAAAAAAAGAACGTTTGAGGAAATTTATTCCGGAGGAGTTAGAATTTACTCTTTATAAAAAGTGCCAATAATGTAGTAGAATATATTAGGATAAGGTAATTATGGTATCGTTTATTTATGTAAAGTCTATTATTGGAACAATAATAGGGAAATTGTTATAGCTATAGATTAAAAATCAAGCTTATGCTCCTGAAGAGTGAATTTAAAATATTGTAGAAGAAATTTAAATGTAAGCAGAGTGCTTAGCCATAAAAATGTGGCTAAGTTAGTAACTTAGGTAATAGTTGAAGAGAGTTGTTAGTTCTAGATTTATCACATTATTAGATAGAGAATTATTTTAATTAATTATATCACTAAAATAAAAAATACTTTAAGTGATTTTAACGAGATAAAGTAATTTTATATTGGAACTAGAGAATCTCATTCTTTTCATACTCACAAAGTATCCCTTAGATAATCTAATATAAATAAAAGTTAAATAACAAGATTCTTTAAATTTAATTTCTTAATCTTAAGGCTAAAATACAAAAGAACCTATCATATACTTTTGAAAAGCTTAGATTAAACTAAAGCTAATTAAATAGATTATCATCTAATTTATTTTACTTATAATGTTCTTATTAATAGCTTTATAGCACTAGTAGATATTAATAAAAGTAACTTATTTTTATAAAAGACAGATTTAAGTTTTTCCAAATTGCAAAATCTATAAATAGAAATCTGGAAATAGATTGCTAAAGGAACTGAACTTTTGGATTTAGTTAATATAAAATTGATATTAAGAGTCGTATAAAAAAGAAATCTCCAAAAGGTTTCATTTAACTTAGAGTTTTTTCTTTAAAAGCCTATTTCATTTAATATTTAACAATGCAGTTAAGAGCAATAATTCTGGAAAAATTATTTCTCTATAGTCAAGAAATAAAATAACTCTACCTAATAAGTAGAAATGCATAAAGGTTCTAATTAATAACATTTATAAATTCGTCTATTCAAAATATAAGTAAATAAAGAAAATCTTAGTTTTATATATATAATACATCATCTAAAATAAATCAAATATAATAGGATTATATTTATAAACTAGAAAAGAAAGCAAAGGATAATAGATAAACTAAAATAACTATATTAATATAAATATATTAAATAATCTATTAATAAACATTAGATACTTGTTATATTTCCTATTTTTTATCCTTTCAATCATTAAGGCTAATTTTATAATCAACTAAAGCACTTAAAAATTATTGTTGGTCTTTATTAAACTAAAGATTTAAAGGACTTCTCTATTAGTATAAAGAGAGCTGCATATTTAGATATAATGCTTCTTAGTATTCTAATAGCTTGGCAATTTAATTAAAATGCCTTTTAAACTTAGAAAATGATTTTTCTTAGACTAATTTATAAAAACTCTCTTAAGAATTTAAATGAATTTCTTACATTTTGATGTAGTAAGTATAACTTAAATTGGTTGTCTTATAGCAGTGATAATAGAGCACTTCTATAGCATTGGTAGTATAATAAAAAGTTCTTTCTTATATATGAAACAATTGACTTAATTTGCTTAATAGAACACTTTTACCCATTAATTCTTTATTCTAAAGCAATTAGTTTAAAGCTCTTATTTAAATATACAAGTTGGAAATTAAACTGCTTAGAAGTAAACTACTCTTCATTGTATACAAATATTTAGTTAGCAAGATATTTTGGAACTATTGAGAAAGCTACAAAAGTATAAACCTATATTTGAAGTTACTTCTTATCCACTGATACCACTCTTATTAGCTTAATTATTATATAAACTAAGCTTCAGCTAAAGGCATACAAGTTCAGAATGTTAAATCTATCTATAAACTAACAAGAAGCCTAAGTAAAGAAGAAACTATCATTAAAATACAATTAAAATGGAATTTTATCAGCATAAAGATTAAAATCCCTATAAGCTTTATTATAATATCAATGAGATCTAACATTTTATATGGCTTTACACCAATTCTAAGCTTTATAGGAGTATATAGTTATTAAGGAGTATGATTAGAGTTATAACCAACTTTAACATGATAAACATTCCAAATTAATTGCAATTTATAAATAAACTTTTATTTAGAAGGTACCTTATAATAGACTGATGCTTGTTTAATACTTTATAAATAAGAAAATAGGCTTAATTAAGGATATTTATCTATATCTTTTTAAACAGTTAATAATAAAATATAATAAACTTTTTGCATAAATGCTTCTTTATATTCCAAACATATTTTATTCTAAAATACTCTTTTAATACTTCTCAGTAATAGATACTTAATAACCTATTAATGCTTATACTCTCAATTACTATTTTATTAACTTCTTATTTACTAACTCTAACTTCTCTTTTATTACTATAACCATTAGTACATTCTCTTTATATAACTAATATATTAAATTCTTAAATCAAAATTATTAAGGAGAGGATATATGGAATATTAATTGAAGCTATAGACTCTTAGTGCTTATTTAGCAACTAACTCTAACATTTTTTAAATTAGGCTAAACTCAACCTTATATATAATTATATCCTTTGTTTGCTTTAAATACGATTGTATACTCATCCAATCAATAGATAGGACTTTTAATAATTTATTTCTCTAAACATTCTCATCAAACTAATAACTTTGATCACTATAATTTTTATTAACTACTAATACACTAAATTATCCTACCTTTCCTCATACTTTTAGCAATTATTTAACTTTTAGTTATAAAAAGAGAGAAATAAATATTTAGACATGATAAGGATTTAATTATAAGGGTATTTCCTAAGTAACTTCTTTAGTTTACTCATTGTATGCTTAAGACTTCCTAGCTTGAGGTATTAATGATGACATTTAAAGTTATATTTCTAAATTTTTTTTATGTTATTAGGATATTCATGTTTAAACTATCTTAAACACATTGAAAATAATTATTTTAAATAAGACTTTAGCTTTAAATTCAGCTCTAAGCTTTTAATTTCATAAATGGAACGCATGTCTTGCTAATTAATCATTTCAGATGATTAATGGCCGAGATACAGTATGAGTATCAAGTTCCTTATAATTGCTTGCAAGAGCAATTAAAGGGTAAAAGAAGAGAAGGTCTAATTAAGGAGCTTAGATACTTCCATAGATGGTACCGGGGAAAAGATACGGAGTTAGTGACTTAAAACTAACTACGAGGAGGTTAAAGCTTATTTAAAGACCTACTTACTTTTTCTAGGTCTTTAACTAAATAGAGTTTTAACCTCGAAATATATACAAATTATATAATTAGAAAAAGACTTGTATATAGCAAGCTTCTAATTATAGTCTCCTTTCTCATTAAGAAAGTTATAAAATATCTATAATCGTATAGAATATCCTTTCTATTCTGTAGCTCAAATCGTATTTTCTTAAAGATTAGTAAACAGCTTTAGTTCATTCTGGGAATCATCTACCATTGTCAGTATAATTAACTAAGGTTGCGTTAATAGATAATTAAGGTTGTCTTTAAACTACCTTAATGGCTAAGTATAGTAAGCATAAATTTTTTTAAATATTGGAGGAAAAAAAGGTAGAATTCAATCTCACCAAGAAGAATTTACGAAAATAGCACGCAGAAGTAAAAGGATTAAGCTTGATTTAATTACATAGTTCTGATCATTGTAAGTGTGAAACTAAGGTGATGAAGATGAAAAAAAATTATTTTACATAAATAGAATTAAATAATTTTACACTTAATTTGAATGACAAAATGTAAATAAATAAAGCATTGGTATATGATTGGTTATCAACTAATATAGTTATAAACAAGTAAAATTCTATAATAAGAAAGTTTAAGCTTAATCCTATATATTTAGATGTGAGTAAGCTTTATAATAAGCTTTAGGAAATCTAATGTATATAAATGAGAGTTAAATAGGATTATATAAATGCTATTAATTATAAATTTTATAGTTATCATTTTATTACTAAGAAGCTATCATAAAGTGTTGTTTAATTTTTTTAAGGTTAAGCTAAGCTTGTCGAAGAAATTTAGCTTGCTGTTTATTTTCATTATGGTTGAGAATTGAAATTATTGGATATTATATAACCAAAACTATAAAATGAGTGATAAACCAAGTATCTTAAATATTACTTATGTTATGCATTTTTCGTTATATTAAGCATTCTTTCTATATCTATAACTATTTATTAGTTATTCTAAATCTCACTTTCATTAATTTACTTATTTTCTTATTAAAAGTTTCTAAAATAATTTCTTCCAGTTAGTTCTTAAAAATTCTTGAAAATCAAACGAAAAAATAAAAAAATGCTAAATTTAAAGTAATTAAGTTTATTAGCGTAATAAAGTATTCAAATTTCTTTGAATGTAATTAAAAATAAATTTAACTAATATAGTCTAAAGAATTTAAGATAGAGATAAGAGCTTTATAAAGAAATAAACTTTCAGCTTAAATTGAAAGAATCTTTCAAACAGTATACTATAGAAAGAGGAACTAAGCTAGATTATTAATGCATTTTTGAATTGCTGAAGACTATTTTATTCTGATTATTATTTAGAATTGAAATCTTTGAATGTATTTGAACTAAAAATTATAAAACGAGTAATAGTTTTATTTAAGAATTATTTTAAAATTCTATGTGCTATCTAGATCCAAATTTTGGATACTAAAAATTAAAAGGAAAAAGTTTAAAAGTCTGAGATAAGAAAGAAAGGCCAATAAGCTTTAGTGGGCCAAAAATGGAAAGCTTTTATATAAAATCTAAATTATATACATATTAGAACTAAATAGTTGTATGATTATTAAAGCCGAATCAAAGAGCAGAAAAAGGGATAATGATAATATAAAGAAAGCATTCTTTATTTCTGCTTTACTACTTGCTATGAATCTTAAATTAAATTTTATTTTTCCTATTTTATAAATTTGTTATGAAATAGAAATCATCTTTTTTCATCTGAAAATAAAATAATAAAGCATAAAAATTAGATACGAAGAGTTATAAAAATAATAACTAAAGATCTGAAAAAATGATCTAGTTCATATTATCTTAAAGATAAGTCTCTTGATCTATTATGCAATAAAATAAACTAAAAGAGACTCCAATTTTTTATTTTTAATCAATTCTTTTTAAACAGAGAAAGCAAATAGAAGTTAAAAAAATCAAAACTTATTTTCAAATCTAAATACTAAGATAAAATCCATCCTAGAGTAAAAATTTATAATAAAAGCACACGAAAATTACAGGAAAAAATCAGATTAAAAAATCTAAATTTTTTATAAAAATTCTAAAATATAAAAATCCCTTAAAAGACAATAAAGAAATTTTGCTATAAACCAAAAATTTTAATTTTAAATAAGCGTATGAAAAATTTGATAAAAAGACCAAAAAATTTGAACTAATAATTATAGATAATTGAAATAAGCAAGAAAAAATATTTAAATAAAAAATAAATATAAAACAAAGTCTTAGTATCTAATTAAATCTGATCAGATACATTAAAATTTATATAAGATATAAAGATGAAATTTAATAGCTTAATTTATAAGGTAAATTTTAGGAAGAGTTTAAAATTAGATTGATATATCTAAGATAAAAATATTTTATGGAAATGATGAAATTCAAATCAGCGATTTCAACAAGCATCAGAAGCTAGTGCATTTAATATTCGACTACACTGTTTTAAGGATATAATTTGATTATCTCTTTTTAGAAGAAACCAAAATTAAATTTTAAGATTTATGTAGTTCTAAATATAGCAAGATTTTAATAATCTAATTTAAAATAAACTGAAGCAAAAGTTCATTAAATTTTATACCTTATTTATATTATTTAAAAGCAACGAGAGAATTAAGCATAATGAGCAAAACAACTCAGCTAAAAGTTAAATTAAATTTGACCAAAAACCAGATAGATAAATCTAAGATTTAGAGTTGCTTTTAATACTTTTTAATTAAATATAAGCAATTTGAGATTCTCAGTTGAATTAAACATTTATTTTTTGTTTTATTTACTAATAAATTAGGGGAAAATTATTTTTAAGTTAAATGTCGGAATTTATTTAAAAAATTTAAATCAAGGTTTAGATCAGGAATATATATGGCTTCTAAGAAATAAGATAAGTCGTAATAGTCTAGCATATAAAATTAATATCTATTAAGAGACAACAAAAAAGCCTGGGAATTTAACTTTTTGTGAAACACAAAAGTAAAAAAACGATCTTAAATCAAGAAATTTTTTTGTTTGAGTTATAAAAAAATTGACAAGAAGTATCAGTCAAAATATTTTAGAGTAAATAATAAAATTAAAAAAAGAGAAGAAACCGTAAGAGAAACATAATCTCAGAAAGAAGATAATTAATGAAGAATTATGATGACTCCAAGTTTTTCTAAATATATAAAAAGATCAAGAAGTTCAAACTAATAAAAGAGGAATAAGCTAAATAAGATGAAAGGATATTTCTTAACTCTATTTACTTCTTAAAATCTAAATTTCTAGTGAAGAAATTGTAATTAAAATAGAAAAAATACCCTTAAATTTAAATAAAGAATCAATAAAATAAATAATAGGCTACTTTTACAAATAAAATATCATTTGCGCAGAAATGCAAGAAATCTCAAGAATTTGATAGAAAAAATATAATAAAACTAAAATAAAAAAAGCCTTAAAAATACCAAGAGATAAAAAAATATTATTTGTAAAGTTGAAGAAACTATATCTGACTTTATATTCATAAGCAAGACAGAATTAATAGATATAAACAAGTTTAAATATTAAGAAAGTGATAGTAGCAAAATATGCATGAAATGAAAAAGATGAAGATGAATGGCAGAGCACCTAAAGCTTTATAAATTTATTTACTATCCAACATGAAAATTTTCTGATAAAATGTGAAAGTGAGGTTGAAATAACTCTAAAAGCGCATACTTAATTTAACTATATTATTATTATTATTTTTCTATTATTTCAAATTTAAATCAACTTTACATTGGCATGCAAATAAGGAGTGAGTAAATGAATTTTATTTTGAGTATTTCTGGAAAAATAATAATTTACTAAAGCCTATGCAACCTTTATGTTTGAAGTTAGTAGAATCAAATTAAAATCTAGTTATGAGTTAGCTTTAAGAATCTGATTCTGAGAGAATCATAATAACTTAGCTAGCAGAAATACAATTGTTTTGCTTGTAAAATAATTATTTTAATTTGTGATGTAAACAATCAAAATTTATATTAGAATCCATAGAATAATATATATAGATTAATAAAGAACTTAACTCTTAACTTAAAATATTTTAGTAGGAATAAAAATATAAAAAAAGAAAATAGAAAGTTTATTTTAGAAAGATCGGGAAAACTTAATTAAATGATTTATTCTCTTGTTTAAATCTAATAGAAACAGAAATGAATCTAGAAGAAATTCATAATATAGCAGAATCGAACAAACCTTATTGAGTAAATAATGAAGAAAATTAAAAAATCTTCTAAATTTCCATGTAATAAAATAAAAAGAAATGTATCTAAAATTCTAAAATAATAAAATTCAATCAATTTCAAATATACCATCTATCTTTCTATAAAAAAGAAGAAGAAATAAAAGCCTTTAAATAGTTTTAGCATAATTGTATTAAATCAATTTACGAAATATAAAATATGCTAATTATTTTCTTTAAAAATTAATAAAAACACAAAAATATATCTAAAAGTATTTAAAAAATTTAAAGGGAAAATATGAAAAATATTTCTTAAAACTAAAATTTTTTAGATTGTTGGAAGCTTTTTATTTAAAAAACTATTTTTGAAAGAAAAAATAAATAAAAATGCGAAGAAAAACTGAGTATTAAAAAATAATTTTTTTTAGTCTAATCTTTTAAGAAAATAAATGATTCCAATATTGCAATTCATTAATAAAGTGAAAAAGATAAAATGTAAAAATTTTAAATTAGATTAAATTTATAAAAAATGTTAAAATTTAAAATCTTCCAAACTTCTTTTTATTGCAACCTAAATAACTTAAATTATCAAATAACACTTATCTACAAAACGTATAAAAACTCTTAAAAAATTCTAAATTGAGATTAATGGATAAAAACAATAAAAATAAAAATATTTAAAGAACTGAAATAAATAACAAATATCACAGAAAGATAAATACACAGAAAATGTGATTTTTGCAAAAAAAGAGAAAAAAACTCAGAAATAGCTAAAAATTATTAAAACTTAATAAAAAAGCGAATCTTTCTTAAGGATGAAATTTGATAATATGTATGCAGATAAAAAATAATAATTGAGTATAAAAATAAAGTAAAAAATATAAGCAAAAGAACCTATGGTAGAGTAGTTAAGGCAATAGATTTGAAATCTATTAAGATTATCCTAAAGAAGTTAAAATTCTGGTTGCGTCCTTTTATCTTTCGGATTTATTTTTCAATTTTTTAATATTTTAATATTTTAATATTTTGGAATTTTTTTCTTTTTAATGGATTTATACACCTTTTTTAAACTTTTTTCTATATAAAGAATTTATTTTAGATTTCGCTTTATTTAGAATTGTGTTTTGCTTAAATCTTAAATTTTAAATATCTTTTTTTAATAATTTTTAATATTTGTGCTTTTGATTAAGTCTTAATTTTTATTCCTTTTTTTCCATTTATTCATGCTTTACGTCAAACTTCTTTTAAGTTCGATTTGTATTTATTTACAAGTATTGCTTTAATGCATTTTTTAAATTAAAAAAGGATTTTTTCTTATGTAAATTCACAAATTATTTTTATTATTTTTGATTTGATGCAACTATTAAGTATTTTCTTTAAAATTGGTTTTTTTTTCGAGGATTGCCCAGCGTTTTTAGCTTCCATTAATATTAGTGGAATTTGGTTCATTCAAAATTGTGATTTAATTTTCTATATTTGATTTTTTCTCAGCAAACACCTCTCAAATATTTACTTAGAAAATCTTTTTAAACCTGTTTTTTAAAGCCAGATAAATATCTTGATTTCGGTGTTCCTTCTTAAGCTTTTTGATTTTATAAGAAAAATATATAATTTTTTTTTCGATTACTTACGAGGATTAGATTCAAATCTTGCATGGACTAATTATTATGATTACTTGTGTTGAATTGCATAAAAGCGAGAAAGCATGAATCGTATTAAAGCTTACTACAATATTCATTTAATTTTAATTAAAACTTTCACGAAGTTAAAATTAACATCTTTTGCTTTACATTATTTTCTTCATTCATTCAAACTATCAAATTTGTCATTTAAATCCTTTAGAAAAATTGCAAATCTCTTATGAGTTTTTGCTATTAATTTAATAATTTCTTTGTCTGAATTTAGAAATATTAAGTAAAATAAATATCTTTAAAGTTAATAAATTCCGTTTTCAGCTATCGTTCTCAGTTCTCGCCTTTCCTTGCCTGGTTCCGAAAAATTGCATTATTTATTTTTATTTATCTGTCTATGGAACTTATTACTATTCCTTTCCTGAAACTTATTAAATTTCTGTAATCAGTAACGGCTAGTCACAGAACATGCATTTTATATTTCTTTTTTAATCATAAGCATTGGAGAATTAATTCTACTCCGTATCTTTAAGGATATAATTTTATAGGCATGATTTACAAATATTATTTTTGCAGTGAAGAGTTATTATTTCCATACTCTAATTAGTGCAGTTTTTTTATGTGCACCTTTTCTATACTTCCTTTTATTTTTAAATCTCAGCTTGATTCAACTGTATAAACTATTGCTCCTCTGTTGACAGTACTTTCTCCCTATAGGTGAAAGATTTTTCTTGTTGATCATTTTGCTACTTTACGAATACATTCTATTTTTCTTAGGACTTTAATTATTTATAATCATTCTATTACATTGACTAAAATTTCATTTAAGTAAAGTTTCCTTTTTAATTTCTTTTGCCACTTGGATTAAAGACATACTCTCACTCTTGATATAGATAGTTTTATTCTCTTATTTGAATAAACTGAGAACCTGTATTCTCACAATATGAGTAAAAAGGAATCTAAGGAGAGACGTTTTATTAGATCTCCTACTTGCTTGTACTGAGTCAGATTTCTGCTTAAACATCATACCCATCCTGTTATGTAACGAAATCTTTATAAATCAAGCCATATTGTTCGCGGTTAGAAAAAATTCAAATATTCGCGCAAATACCTTGAGCTTACAATAAACCAAAAGTGGATATATTTCAATTTTAATCAACTGAAACTGTTTCAATTTTTATCCTTAAAACTATTTATAAAGCACCTAAACTCTTTTCTTTTGCTTCTAAACCTGGTGTAACTATTTCCTAGATAAATTGTGGAAATGGCTGTGTGATGTTATTTTGGAAATTATTCTTATGAATCTCAAAGAAATTGGCCGTTAAAGATCTCATTTCCCATACTAATGCATCATCATACTAGTTTTCATTTGCTTGCATTTTGGATTCTAAGATCTGAAACATTTAATCATTTTGATCTCTTTTTCATTCGATTAACATTTTGACTAACTATAAGAAAATATCTCTCTATTACTTGCCATTTTACTCTTCTCTAATTTAGTAGTATCCCATAGATTTTAAAAGGTTATCTTAAAAGAGTAAGATTTCCTTGAAGGGCGTTGTTTTTCTACACAAATGCTCTAAGTATGCGAATCCAACAGCTCTGAAATAGCTGTTTCCATCTTTTTAAGAATTTCGAAATGAATCATACTCAATTGGAATTTTGACTTGGTAATCTCAATATTAATTTGATTCAATTAACTTTTTTATGTTCAGTCTTTTTGTTATTCTCTATTCTTGCATTGGCCTAAAACTCATGTCGCCTTAAATAAATAATAACTTATTAAAATCTTGAAAACCTTGCTCGTTGAATATAGGCTTTTATTAAATTCCTTATTCATTCATTTC
This sequence comes from Loxodes magnus, assembly GCA_946699065.1. Taxonomy (NCBI): domain Eukaryota; phylum Ciliophora; class Karyorelictea; order Loxodida; family Loxodidae; genus Loxodes; species Loxodes magnus. The sequence continues at coordinate 545,507 of CAMPDV010000110.1, forward strand.
TTACGTCTTTCGAAGCATGTTAGTATTACTACCATAAATACCACTTCATGTCTTATCATATCTCTGCTAATCCATCATAATATTCTGGTTTGGAACCAAATATTATTCAATTTAAGTCTTAAAATCTTCTCTCGATGAATTAGGAACTTATTAGAATTGATTTTAACAAGATTTACTACCCCTAAAATCGCTATTTTAGTTTTCATTAATATTACCCTAATCAATTTCACTAATGCTCCTAGTATGTAAAGCATAAATTTAAGAGTTTTATTTCGATTCCGGCTAGCTAATTTAAGTGTTCTTTGAGAATTGCATGCTATTCACCTAAGCTATTAATTATTACCATCAAGTATTTAATTACTCAATTTCTGCTTTCAATTTTTCTTTTTCTTAACTCAACTATAAGTTTTGACTCTATATCTCCTCAGAATACCTTTTCCATATCATTGCTTGATTTCTTCATTCCAAACTTTCTTAGATTAATTTTTAATTAGCATTGTTGCTTTCCTCATTTAGCTTTTACAGATTTTAAATCTTTTGTTAATATTCCTAAATTAGTTTGTGACTATCCTATTACATGCTTTCATTTTACTAGCTAAACATCTTATTTTCATTATACCTTAAAAAAGTTTCATTCTATATTAAGTTTATAGAGTATCCTTGCTATGAATTTTCTTACTAGAATGATAAATAGTTAGGTTGCTTTTCTATTTGTTATGCTTTAAAAGAATTATTAAAATCAAAGGCTTAATTCAAAGGCTGCTATTAACCTTCATAATTAGATTCTCACTCTGACTATGTGTTGTTTTTACTGAGTACTGGCTAATTTATTTGTAGATTTCTATCAGAAGTAGAATTTTGCGAAAATTCAGCTTATGAGGAAATATTCTAGCTATTACAAGCAGGCAATTTATCTTACTCTCTCTTTAAATTAAGCTGCTACTATAAACTAGAATTTTACTAAGCCTATAATGTCGAATTATCCTTTGATGTCTATTATTAAAAAGCTGAACTATAAGAAGACTTGGAATCCTATCCCTCGCTTCAAATATTATATACAATATTAAGCATATTCTCATTCAAGGTAAATAAGTAGTTGCAGATTTTCATAGGACATTTGAAGCTATCTATTTGAATTTAAGAATCTTAAGACTATTCCAGCTTCAAGTTAGAAGCCATAGTTTTGATGCACTCTTTGCATAATAAATGGTCGCATTACTGAACAAACTCCTTCACAATAGGTTTTTTTTAGCAAAAGTTGCATAAGATAGGTGTTTAGTTCATTTTTACAAATACGAAAATAAATTATTTACAAGCTAAAAATTATGAGATGCATAAAGAAATTTCAGCATACAGTAGCTAATAGTCAAGAAAGCTCAGAAAGTGCAGACTGTTTAGATGAAAGTAGGTAGAATTGAAGAGTCTTATAGAGAAAATTTTAGGAAGTAAATGTAGTTGATTTTTAGGATTAGTCTGAGAGAAGAATGCTAAAATAAAAAAATTCTAATGAAACAATCTATTATAATTTATTTATTTTGATCTAAGTATGTTTTCAAAAAAATTTTAAAGAGGAAATTCTAATTTGCTTGAGTGGGGTGTCTTTTCGTGGGTAGGATATAAGAAACAAGAAATGCTACCTCTCGAAAAATTTTATTTCATATAGATTTAATTTTGAATCGAAGAACAGAGCTACGATTTATTTAGGAGTAACTTAAATATTTGGGGGTTTATTTTAGATATTGGAATAGGAGATTAAGAAACAATTTTAAAAGGATATATAACCATAGACTGCTCACTTGATAAAATTCTTCAATTATTGCTTAAAATGAAGACAGCTGAACTAGCCTTTTAATATCCTTCTTATTAAAGAGAAAGGCAATATCGATAGCCTATCTAAGAAAAATCTATTATAACCTCGTCCTTTTCGAAGCATAAACATCTTGATTGTTGTATCCTTTATATTTTCGTCCAGACTAACTAAAGTTTTCTTCAGCTAAATAATTTATATTTACGTATTTGCACTACAAAGGTAAATACACTCTTATATAATAAAAAAGTACATTATATATACAAGTTCTTTATAGCTAAATTTTTTGGGTAGCAGCTTACTTAAAAATTTAGGTAAAGGCTTAAGAAAGTAGACCTACATAATTAGAAATTGAAATAAGTTTAAATTAATATACTGCTATTATGCCGGAAATGTATTACTAGCTTACAAAGTATTGTATATGATGAGGTCTATCCCTATGTATGAGCTTATTAGTTTAAATAAAGAATATTAGTAATTAAACTTGAATTATTTAAAAAAAAATCTAGCTGATTTACTCTATTATGCTATTTAAATTTAATAGCTTCAAACTTTAACCGAGTTATTATGGAAAAATGTTTAAATTTAGAGGTTTATTTTGTATTTGAATGATGGATATCTTTTTTACTGTGGTCTTCCGCTTATAAACACATACATTATTTAAAACTCTTAGCTTGTTTCTTTAAGCTTCGAATTTAGAGAAGAAGCTATTAAGATTTATCCAAACAAACTTATTATATATCTCATACAGCTTTGTCTTCTTTCCTCTTCATTTTTGTTATTTAATTAATATTTTAAATCCTTTAAGACCAGATTTTTCCAATTATATTGCCCCTCGCTCTAATTTTAGTCTATTAAGAAGACATTTAAATTTAAATTTTTTTGAGTCAAATATTATTTTTATAAAGGGTATATATGCTGCTATTTCCAAGAACCTTACGCTTATTATGTGAATATTTACTAATTCCAGTCTTAAAGATTTCTATTATAAACACAATCGTTTTCTTAAAAAGCACATCTTAAGTTTACTTTTAAAGCCCAATTTCATGATCTTGGATTATCACTCAACTCTTTCATTCGCATATTAATTAATTTATTTAACTTAGCTCTTTGAACAACTCTTACTCTAGTCGGAAATTTTTAGTAGCCATTAATATTTTTTGAATATCCTTAAATATAGCTTAACTTTATTATCACTCTTCCTTCAATTTAATTAACTTACTATTACTTTCTTCTTACATCTGATTAAGAATATTAGCAACTTCTAATTAAATTCTGGACTAGTATATTAAAGAAATATTGCTAGATTGTTTGCATAGATATTTATTATTATGTTTAGATGTGCTTTATAGAGTAATTTGCTAGCTTTACCTATCTAATTGTATATTACTTACTTTAAAAAGCTTTTATAATTTCCTTCCTATAAGTAAGGTTATCTATTCTCCTTCCAACATCATATTGTACCTTTTATTATTACTACTATCTTACTATCTAAGTCTATTCTATAACTTAGCTTATGTTTACCAAAACTGATGAGGTAATTAAAGATACTTAATAACTGACATCCTATATTTCATTTAGAGTCCTTTTACTTACGAGAATAAACCCATCAGTTCTCTACACTTCATTCTTGGAGAACTAAGGTTTATCTATTTTGCTTAATCATTAAAACATGAAACCTAACCTTCTATCAACTACTTTTACATCTACCTCCCAGTTTTTATTTACTCATCCTATTGTACATTAAACATCTAATCAGTATATGACCATCACTTTTAGTATTACTTAGAAGAAGGAAATAAATATTGATTTCAACTCTATTTTTTAATATCCAGAGCGATTAATCTTTGACAATCCAAATATATAACTAGTTGATAAAGTTAAGGAGGACTAAAGCTTCTTGTAGTAACTCAAGTAGTAAATAAGAAAAAAGAAATCTTAGTTTTTTATCCAAAATTGTAAGAAATTCAATAAAGTAGCTACTTATATTAAGTGTAATACTATACAAGCTAACTTAATTATAGACAGATCAACTAATGATAAAGGAAGGCTTTATTTAATAAAGGAAAAGCTTTAGATACAAACAGCATACTAAGAATTAGTCTATAGGGTTAAGAGTGTAATCAAGGTTAATTAGAGGATTATAAAGAATGGATTTTTGGAAACAATTTTGAATGCCTGTCGAGTAAGAAACGGCAAAATGAGGATAATATAAAGTAGGTTTAAAGTTAGAGTTAGATCGTTTCATTTTATAGAACTTGGGAAGATAATAAGGGAAAAATGCAAAAGGTTTAGTTATTAGAGAATTTTATCATTAGCTTGGTATTAAGAATGCTAACAAATTTTGGGTATTTTTAGCTAGATTACTTTGATATTTATCAAACGATAATTTGATTAAATGATAGGTTAAGATTTCTTTGATGATCTAGATCAAAAGAAAAATTATGGATTTCATATTAATCATTAATTAAAACATTTAGATAACCATAAAACGAGCAAAAAATCTATAAATTATCAGAATTTAAAGAAAAAAACTGCTACTTCTCTCTAGCCAATCTTTAACATATCAAGCGAGAAATAGACAAAAGAATCATCAAATATTCCAATCTCCTAGTTTTTCTTTAATTTTATCCAAATTTAAAAATAATAAATTATTTAACCTGGTTCTACCATTTTTGGACTGACCATTATAAAAAGATATTTTTTGCTTATTTTTAATTGAGATCATTGGATCAAATGACTAATGCACTCTTTTAAAAAATGTTCTTGCTGTCTTCTCATTATACTGAATCTTGTCTCTATTAATGTAAAATTTGCCAAAGCATAGGACGCATTTGCTAATTATGGATGCATACAATTTCCCAACCTAAAATGAAGCGAACTTTCTTTTTATCCAGCTCTTTCAAAGATATCTAACCTTTTTTTCAAAGACCTTCCATTCCTTTGTGACTATTTTCAAACATTCCCGGTCCGAGAAAGGTGGTAAGCGGAAAGTAGGATAACTACCTTATCTTAGAGCTTTACAATATTAATTAATTTCTTTTTTTTAATTAAAATAGGAATTCTTTTATAAGCTTTTGTATGAATATAACTTATTAAGTTTAAAATAAAGTATTTACTCTAATTTTGATAAATTGGAGTAAAAGGACTATATAACTAAAAATTATATTGTAATTTATAAAAAGCAAGTATAATGGCTATTGTGTAAAGAAGGCAACTTGCTGAAAAAATTATTGGCAAAGCTCTGGCTTCAGCTGTTTTAAATAAGGTTGGATTCGTGGAAGCACATAATAGCTTTATTAGCGAAAACTTGAGTTCTATTTCACCTTCAGGAGGAACTGCTATGAGAGATTCGATTATAAGAGGTTAAGGGCTAATTCTGCAATTGAATGATGAGTTTTCACTAATTGATGCATAAAATAATTGGAATTTTGTTCATATTGTTCTAACTGATGGAGATGATAACAAGTCTAAAGCTACTTTAGAGGAAGTATGTGCCGTCTAGCTGAAAATAGGAGCATCTGTACCAGTTTCAAGATTAAAGACGTTTTTTGTTGGAGTAGATCTTGAAAAAAGTGAGCAGGCTTTAAAAGAAATAGCTGTTATTACAGCACTAGGAATGGAAAATTCTTAATTTATTTCAGCTAACGATGCAAGGGAAATAGAAAATGTGTTCGAAAAAATAAAAGCAAATCTTGGGGTGGTTTAAAGAACTGAATTAGCAGCTGTATAATGCACTTAAGGAGCATTTATAACTGGTAGAACTACAAATATTCCAGTTTTAACTATTCAAAAAGTAAATTATGTTGTACTTTTTAATTTAGATATTAGTGGATCAATGGCAGGAAGTAGATGGACATAAGTTAAACAAGCAGTAAATTCTTTTGTAAGGCAATTAGACTAAGATGATTTCGTGGGAGTTATAGTTTTTAGCAATGAGTCAAAAATTATCGATATTTCAAAGCAAGTTACATCTTAAACTCCAAGGATAAACCTATCACCATTATAAAGATAAAATATCCAACCCAGCCCCAATTCCCAATCATCATAACCTAAACCAAAAATTTCTGAAAAGCAAGCTTAGCAATAAAATCAAACTAAAGCTTAAACTCCAAAGGCAAATCTATCACCATTATAAAGATAAAATATCCAACCCAGCCCCAATTCCCAATCATCATAACCTAAACCAAAAATTTCTGAAAAGCAAGCTTAGCAATAAAATCAAACTAAAGCTTAAACTCCAAAGGCAAATCTATCACCATTATAAAGATAAAATATCCAACCCAGCTCCAATTCCCAATCATCATAACCTAAACCAAAAATTTCTGAAAAGAAAGTTTAGCAATAAAATAAAACTAGAGCTTAAACTCCAAAGGAAAAGCTATCACCATCATAAAGATAAAGTATTTAGCTTAATGTTGTTCCTCAATCAACATAATCTCAGTCTAGAGACTATGAAAATCCAAAATCAAAATCAAAACCTAATCAAAAAAAAGGATGTTGCATTATCTATTGAAGAGCAAATTCTTATATTTGAACTATCATTAATTACTTATCAAACCATTTGAATTTTTTATATTGATAATAGAAATAAATTTGGATTGCTTCTATAAAACTGAAAATTTATCAATATAATATAAAATTTCTTTTTATGTATAAATACTTTCTATAGTCCATGCTTAGTTATCTCATAATAAATTCTAAAGTTATTATTATATAAGTGGTATATCATTTTTATTGCTAGAGATCTCATTATTAAATATCTTTATTAAGTGATGTTAATATGTATGTGTGTTGATGTATTTTTAATAATGCCATTAATATCTTAAAGTATCCTTACTGTTCTTACTTTATTTTTGTGCTTTAACAATTAATGAATTTATATTATAAATTATGATTTCAAATTAAGTTATTATATCAAAATATTTTTTCAAATAAAATGCTTATTGTTTCAAACTAAACTAAATAGCCGACTAGTAATCTAATTATTCAAATATAATGAGATTATCAATTTAACACTTGACTTAAATCTCTAGTTTCATTGCTTTTTTTATATAATATCCTTAAATCATGATCGAAATTAATTTCTATCAGTTATAATAGAATATCTCATAACATTAGTTTGTTATACATTGGTAATTAGTAGCCTCCTAATTATGTTTATCATTTATTTACTTTAATTATAAATTTAAAATATTTTAGTTACCCCAATATGCTTATATAAGTAACTAGCTATGTAAATATAATTAGTTTAACACTTTCAAGGCTATTTTGCTCTTTTTCTTTATATGTTTTAAAAAGCTTCAAATTTGCAAAAAGTATGTAAATTAGATTACTTTAATTAGACAATTATGTAAAAGCCTATGTTCTTTTTATGCCTATTGTCTTTATTAAGGATTAACAGATTTATTATTACATTCATCATGCATTTGCTAAACTAAATCCTTTTATTTTTTAAACTCATTTTGCTTCTTATTTCAATCTGGACTGAAAATAGATTTACATTACCTCTCGAAAATGTTACTTTAATTCCTTTTCGATATTAACGACCATATTCGTTCTTTGCTTACAGTATAAATTTAATAAACTCATAGAGATATTTTAAAATCCCCTTTAGATTGACTGATGAAGGGATTGAAATGTTTGCTATTTCTTGGTTTTCTTTCTTAGTTCTTACAACAATCTGCTTTAGATCTTTTTATAATCCACATTTCCTCTTCTTAACATAGCTTTATTTATTTTTCAATACTCTATGATAACTATATGAGAGGTAATTTACTTCAATACATAAACTTATCAAAGTAAGCAAAGAGTAAAAATAATCTTATAAAAGACTTTTTATTCTCAAGCCACTTGAAGATAAAAGGCAAACCACTAATCTATCAAGCTTTGATATTTAGCATATAAGAGTAATGAATATACACATATACAAACCTTAAACTTAATTAAAGGATAGAATCATATAAAGTTATATTTAAGCTATAAAATTTAAATCAATGAAGAATGTCTTCACTTTACTATAACTCTTAAACATGGAAACTCTTTTTCTAACTATTTGGCCTAGTTTTTTGAGCCACTGTCTAGATCCAGCAAGCAATTTTAGATTCTTAATAGTTTTAAGTTCGAAAAGCCTGGAGAAAATTTCTTAGATTCGTTTTTGAAAGTCAGTTTCGTATTTGAAATGTCTAAAGAAATTAGTTCCAGTGCTTCTAAGTTTAAACCTCTGGTTAGAACTAGCTGGACAATATTTGAGCCTTTTGCTTTACACTCTTTAACCTACAATTTTTTCAACCTTCCAAATTTCAAAGTTAATGCTTCTATGGTTGAAATATCAATGTTGCAATCTTCAAAGACGATTCTTTCAAACTAAGAGATAGTTTATTAAAAGAATTTATTGTACACATGAAAATCGAAATCATTCTTGCTGAACTTTATAGTCTTCAAGCTACTCATATTCAACCCTAATCACTGAAGAAAAGGCTAGTGCTTTTCTTTAAGCTAACTGAGCATTGAATTATTCAGGTTAAAGCATTTTCTATAGATTTATTCTAGTTCAGATGATTCGTATTTGGAATTAGGAAAGCGAAACTTGAGAAGATCTTTTCCTTTTTATACAAAGAAATCGTTTAAAATCTGAAGTATGCCCAGCATGTTGATGAAGCTAGAAAGAGGTTATAGAGATTGTGTAGTAATAAGATTAGGAAACTCGTCAATAATTGAATATGCTCCTTTCACATGTAGTTTGTTTAGTTTTTAAGCTAACTAGATATTCTTAAAAATATGGTCATTAATCAAATCAACTAATTTTAGAGTTTATAAGTTAGGACAAGAATCTAAAACTGGGGAAAATAGCTACCTCATAAATAACCTTGCAGTTCAAGCTTAATAATAAGTTCACCTTAAGTTTTCTACGAGATGTTTGATTCTCTTATGTATTTCATATTTTCAAAGTAATTTTCAATTGTATATCTCAACTATAAATCGACTTTTTTGAATTTAAAAGCATTCATTTCTTACTACAAATTTCAGAATCTTATTGCGATATGCTTAGACTTTTTCCTTCTAATAAGATCAAAATTAGATTTCAGCTTTTGTAGCAACTCACATCAATAAGCTTTTTTTTGATCCCTCTTTTATCAAACATATATTTTAAATTTCTATAGTCAAATTCTAAATAATCTACTCCAACTTACTAAAACTATCTACAAAGAGCTGAGCATATTAGTGTATCTTTTACTTCTAAAAAGCTAAAAATTATTCTCAGCATTGTACAGCTCATTTAAACTATATTCTTCGTCTCTTTTTTCCATCGATTTTATATTTCTTCCCCTTCTTATAAATCTTCCTTTTCTTGCAATCTCTTTTGCCCAATATTGCTAATACAACGCAAATTAATTTTAGCTTATTTTATCTTGCTTAATTTGAATCCTTATAAATACTCCAATATTAATTGTAATTTATAATATAAATAATATAAATAGAGTTTCAATCATAATTTTTAATACTAGACATAAATTATGATACCTAGTTCTTGTAAATGTATTTGATTATATAATGAAGCTAGTTTTAGTTTTATTGATATAATCCTTTTATAATAATATAGATCAACCTTGTTCTACTATCTTGAAGAGACTTGAAAGTGTCTATCTTTTTTGAGTGATTTGAATTGAAAGATATATACCAGTGGATTATAAGATCTAGCTTTATCACTTTGGATATAAGAGTTGTAAAGAGTACTTAAGTGACTTAAATATATCAGACTTTTACAATAAGCAAATAACAAACTTAAAGTTCTTGCATTTTCTTCCTTATTAACTTAGTTCATACTATGGTAATAATAATCAGTTGCTATCTCATTATTATTAAATATGACTGCTTATTCATTATATTAGTTCCAAACTATTTCTATTTTATCTAATTGAATGTTTCTTATTCTACATATAAGAGGCTGCACAATTTCCTTCTACCTTAGATTTATTGCATCCAACGTATTTAATGCATAACTCGCTCTAGATATAAAAAATTTGACTTGTAATGAAGTTTAAATATAATACATAACTGCTAGAAGATGAACAAGAAGGTAGAATAAAATCTATTTTCTACTGACTTCCTTTATTTCTTTTAAGGAAATTGAGCAATGCTAAGTCATACTTAGCTAGATATATACAAGTTACTGTATTAATTTCTTATCCCGGAAGTATTGAAGATTATACCTTTTCAATGTTAAACCTTGTATTTTGATCTTAATTAAAAAAATAAAGTTTTAGTCTATATTAAGTACTTTAAGCCAAGATTAAAATATTTTTCTTCATTTACTACAATCTAGTTTATAGTCAATTAACTAACTTTTTCTTATCTAGTTCTTAGTACTAAAATTCTAATTTCAATGCTTAATAGATTTTATTTAAAGTACTTCATTTAACTAGCTCTAATAATGACTACTTTATCTCCATTTAGGATAAAAACTAAAATGCTTATTTTATAAGGATGAAATTAAATATTCAGCTTTTTCTTTATATCCTCATCTTAGAATGTGAATAATTCTCTTTCATAAACTTGGTAAAATAAGTTACCTATGAATAGCTTTATTGCTTGATACTTTATATCCATATAAATGTGTAACTTTTAGTGCTTTAATAGATATAAGAAAGATATTAGAATAACATACTTGATTTATTATTAGAATCCTCTTTGCTTTTTTTTGTGGACACTGAGTTTAGTTATAAATAAAGATAGGAGATCAAGCTTTTTGATTGCTAAGCTTGTAGTTTTATTTGGTAGATAGAGAAGTATATTTGATTTATTAACACTGTGGAGAAGTTTTTTATAGTACTATAAAGAAAGATATGTGACAATCTTTAATGTGCTAATAATTCTTCCACTGAAAGGGTAACCAGAGTAAAATCTATAAAAATCTCATCCCATTATTTTAACTTAGTCCATAGCTACTATTTCAGTTATATAATTAGATTAAAAAAAATGAATTTAGCTGCTTAAATCTCTATAATAAAATCCCTATTTATTTTAAAGGAAATTAAACAAATGAATTCAATTTATTTTATTTATATAAAGCAATCATACAGTTAGGAATATCTTCATAGCAAAGCTATTAATCAATATTTATGGTGTGATATATTTCTAATTGTGGAATTACTATTTTCTGATTATGATATAAGCGTTACATTCTTTAGATATCTTCTTCTCTTAATCTGTTACTTTTTTTAAGCTTTAGCAATCTGATTTTTCTACTTTCGCTTCTCTGTAATGATTCTAAAGAAGATGGGCTAAGTTTATTATGTTTTTAAGTGAAGTAAAACATATAAAAATAAGACACTATGGCCGAGTGGTTAAGGCGACAGACTAGAAATCTGTTGGGTTTTCCCGCGCAGGTTCAAATCCTGCTGGTGTCGTTTTTGAACACAATACTTAAAAAAATGATATTTATATAGAAGTGAAACAATTAATTATAAGTGCCCTTGTAGCCTAATGGATAAGGCGCTTCCCTCCTAAGGAAGAGATTGCGGGTTCAAGTCCCGTCAAGGGTGTTTTTTATAAAAGAGATAGTTAACCTAATAATTTTAAATAGAAGTATAAATATTCAGTTCTTTAATTAGTTAAGTAAGAGTTTTTTATAACCGCTATGATAATAAAATGAACGAAGATATGGAATATCCTGCTAAATGCACCTAATAAATTTGGGGCCAAATGATAATGGAGTAAGATTTTTGCGGTCAAGAAAGATTAAATTTGCACAAGCCGATACGCAATAGAAGAAGTGAGCTCTGAAGAAGACTGCAATGATCCTATGATCGAATGAATGAAATAATCCTATCATAAACTTATAAATCCATCAGTGATAAACCTAATATTAGAAATATCACTTTAATCATCTTATCTTATGCAACAAAAAATTTAATTAATGATAAAAAATTATTTTATATTTGATAAGTAAATTAAAGTTTTATATAAAAAATTAGATTAAGGAGTGCGTAGTAACTTACCAGAGCGCAACTCTATTAAAAGTTTTTACTTAAAATATCTCTAAATATTGACCTTCTAAAAGCTGTGAGAATTTGTCTTTCAAGCCTACAAAAGCATAGAGTGCATTCTGTGATTACAGGTACATATCTTCCCCAATCTATGATGAAGTAGATTTTCTTCTGTTTTTTAGAGTTCTTGATTTTGCGAGTCTTCCATCAGAAAATCTCTTGCGACATTGGATTCTTCTTTAGGTTTATCCTCCAGCAGTGATCACTTCTAAATGCCTTGCAAGCCACCAAGCTCTTCTAATGGAAAGGATTTACCAGTCTATTAAAATTAAATTATATAAATTAATTAATTAATTAATTAAATTAGCGTGGTACCACCATTTTTTGGTTCACCAAGAAAAAATAAAGAAATCATATTTAATTATTAATAATAGGCTAGAAATTTTTCTAACTTTATCTGGTCTCTTTGATACTTATCTTCTTCTCTCCTTTTTTATAAGCTAAATTATTGCCTTCACTCTTTAAATTCTTCCAAAGGCTGGAGTTAGAAGGAGTTTGAGAACATTCCAATATTTGTATCAAATGACCCAATTAGGTTAAATTCTTCTGGATAATAGTTATTTGTGATCTCAGTCATGTCTTTGTTGTTTTCTAAATTCCTAATCAGAATAGCGACTGTAAAATCGGGATAACTCTGAGATCTGGATTTCGGTTCCCTATTCTACTTCTCGTATCGATAGAGAGCACTATCAAATAAGTAAGGTCACACAATAGGCCCGTCCTTACTTGTTTTTGGTGGCATCTATTGCAAGAGTACATGAAGTGCAGACATGACTGCACCAGATTGCCTACTCAGTCGACTAGAAACCAGAATCCATTTAAAAAATGAATTCATAAAAGTAATACTATTAAAAGTTTAATGTTCTCAGAGGAATTTCTTCCTACCAACTCTCAAAATATCCCGAGGTTTAATAAAAAAGTTTAAAAGTTCCTTTCTCTCTTATTTCCCATTTAGAAATGCCATGATGTTATATGTCTCTCAATTTTGTTGCTTCTTTTTCTTCTCCATAAGACCCATTTAGTTACAGTAGAATCTTTCATGTTATCTTCAATATTTATTCATCATTTTTCTTTCGTTTTAATTACATTTTTCTATTTTATATTAAGTATATTTGCTCGGATTTCTAGAAATTAAATGAATCTTTATCTCTTCTATTTATATTGCAGTTTATTTAAGTCTTTATTTTTTTGTCGTAATTATTTATTTTAAAATTTTACGTCTTTTCCAAGTATGTATTTTAGAATTGCAATAGTAGCATTTTTCCAAATTTGTTTTAGATTTTAAAATCGTTTCTTTTTCAATCATTTGGATCGATATTGTTCTTTTAGTTTCATTTGACTCTAAAATTTTTGCTAATTTTCTTCATTTTTTTATTTTATTTCCCAGTATTATCTTCTTCTATTGCAAGTTTTAATAATGATTTCCCCGTTCTTTAATATGCTTCTGAAGACATATAAGGTTCTTTCCTGAGATATGAGTCTTGATTCAATTTCCTCTTGCATGTTTTGATTCTCCATTAACTTCTTGTTGTTCTTTTTCTTTTCCTGGAGGTTCAGCATCACTTTTACTAGCTATTCATTGCTTATTTATTGTCTATTTGTGTATTTTAGTACTTTTTGCTTTAAATAACTTTTAATCTACTTCATAGGATTTTCTTCAGATATCAAAATCGTAATCTAATGTGTAACCTTCTTGATTATTTTTTCTAGTAATAGAGATTCTAGGATTCTGTTGGTTCCTACTTTTGGGAGATGCAGGAAAACTCTAGTACCTAACTACTTTCATATTTTTAAATTTAATTTTTATATAAGATTAAAAAATATTATATGCAATTAAGGATAAAAATAGCTTGCTTCAAGAAGAGTTATTACACCACATTTCAAAATAGGAGACAAAACAAGAATCATTTCTTCTTACCATGTCTTAGCTTAACTGGGCCATCCTTCTTATAACCTACAACTGACAAGTAGGAAAGAAAATTAGAAAATTGAGATATTACATCCACAATAATTACTGCGTAGACTCCTATAAAATAGGTAAGTAAACACAAACGTAGCTCAATCAAGACAGAAATAGATTCAAAGAAGCAAAAAATAATGACAGAAGAGACCAATGATAGAAGATTTACAACGGTAGACTATCTTTCCAACTTGACAAAGAACTTATCTTTGGAATAGACTAAAAGCAAGCATCAAAAATAATTTTAGATTAATAAGAGCTGTTGCAGTCTTAGAATAGCAGTAGGAGCAACTATAACATTACTTAGAAATGAATGGCATGGATGGAAACATTTGCACAACTTGCTTTAACTCCAAAGAAAGATAACAAGCAAAGATAGAAGAGATAGATTACGATTAATTCATAATATCTCAATAGTGTAAAAAAGATGCTATTAAATAAAACTAAAAACAAGATATAATGCTAAAAAAGAAACATTTTTGAAATAACAGATAAAGCAACATTAGGTTTGATTGATCAACAAAGCGATTTCAACAGAATTTTAACATAAGAAACTAAAAAAACAAGAAAAAAGAGACAAAAATAAGAAGCGATATTTATTTGAAGTTTGAAATAGCATTTAATGAGAAATTGCAACAGATTTTGATGAAATAAATGTAAAAAAGGCAAAATATTATACTAGGGACTGACAAGTTTCTGGCCGAGGATTTCCACTATGGATTACAGATAAAAAAATTTACTGAAATAAATAAAAAACTCAATTGATGGATAGTCCTTTTACAATAGATTAATAGCTTTAATAAAACCTAATAATTTTAAATTTAATAAATTAAACAGATTTAAGAAATGTGATTCTATCTTCAAAAGTTTAAAAAGTAAATAAAATATTTATTTAATTATTCTACTGAAATTAAAATTTTAATTTTTCTTACTAATACGGTTTATCAACAGAATTTTATGTTTTTAATTATGTAAATATTTTTATTATAAAAAAGGGTCATTTATAATATGAGTAACCTATAAATTTTATTCAAAATTGTAAATAAAAACTAGATATAAAAATGTAAATAAAATTTGGTTTTATAATAGACTTAATGATATTAATTAAGATTAGTTAATTTATTTTAATCTATTTTATTTTTAACAATCTTAGCTAATTTTAATGCTTTTGAATAATTTAAATTTTATAGAAATATTCTTAGACTTTTGATAATTAAAGAAGCGAAACTCATTTAATTAATTATTTAACTAGAATGTATTTTTAAATGAATCAAATTAGTTTAACTTCGATTAGATTTCTATTTAGAAAGTGCTTCTTCTATAAAAGCAATAATGTTTGAAAATAAATGATTTTTAAAATGTTAATTTAGCTTTTCTAAAGAAATTATTTTTAAATATAGCTAAATTTAGTTCTATAATAAAGCACTTAAATCTTAACAGTTAATAATTAGTAGTATAAAAGGTATTAAAGTTGGTTATGATTAAAATAATGGAAATTGTTTATGTTTCAGAGAATAATTTAGATATACTAAATTGCGAGAAACTATTGAAGAGCACTTAAATATTGCTTACATTATGATTAAAATCTTTAATTAATTATGATCTAGTGCTTTAAAAACTAAACGAATAGCTTAGCTATTACTTATTTTAAATAAGCTACAAAATTTATTTTATACGTTTCTAATTAAAATTATGAAAAAACTAATTTTAATTGAAAGTCTATTATTCAAAATCCATAGCAATCTAAAATTTTTTATCTTAAAGTAACTAAAAATTATTAAGAATAAGAAAAGCAATCAAACCTTACAATCAAAACATATTTCGATACCATTAATACTTATAAATAAAGAGCAATAAAAAATGAAAATAAATTAAAAGTTTAATACTAAATCTTCCAGTTTAAATAAGCTATTTATTATAAATTAAAACAGATCAAAAGCTTCTTAAAAAATAAACTAAATTAATAACAAAAGTCTTAAATTAAGTTTAATAAATCTAAAATAAGTCTAAAAGATAATCATTAAATACAGATCAAAAAATTATCCTCATAAAGAAATTAAACGCTTAAACGATTATTTTAGGGCTTTCATAAAATATTTGTAAATTAAATTTTAATAAAATAAACTTGACAATAAATACATAAAAAACTAAAATAATTATTAAAAGTAAATTATCATTAAATCTCATTGTTAAACATTAAAATCGCCAGGCTTTAAAAAGGATGAAGACTTTATTAGGACGAAAACTTATTTTAAGTAATTGCAAAAATAAATAAAGGCTTGGGAATATAAAAATGATTTTTCATTAATTTAAAAGAGTATATATTTTTCCTTTTTACACTTATCTAGATCTTTAATTTTTTTAATAATTTTCTTGTTTTTAAAGTCATTCAACATAAAGAAGTCCTTTAGTAAAACTTGATAATTTTTTAATTTTTTAGAATAAATAATTGATTAAAGTGGCTTCATCGTTTTTAGATTAACCATAAGTTTAAATGCTAATTCTGATTAATAATTACATCTTAAAAAAATGGAATCTGACAGGTTGCATCTCTTAGAACTTCTAAAACCAAAGATCACTCCGTTCCAGGTCCAAGGATCAGCAAAAATAGAGAAAGATATTATCGATTATAGGTACTTAACTTCCCAAACCTCTGATGAAGCTATCTTTTTCTTCACCCTTCGATCATGGTTTGAGTATCTATCATAGGTTCCACCTGGTAAAGCAAGCAACCAATATCCTAAAAAATTATATAATAATGTTTTACTTAAACGTTTAAAAAAGGATTTTAATTTAGCAGGATTTTCAGCCTGTTTGAAGTGGTCCAGAATTTTTGAAATGTTGGTTTCTCACTGCCCTTTTGATAAGGAAGACAATCTGAAAGCTTATTTTTCGTATAAGATTACTTAAAAAACTTTTCTTTTAAACAATTCTGATTTTAAATGTAGATTCTTGTTAATTCTTTTAATTTTTTTACTTCCTCCTAACTTTTCAGTTTTTTAAATTTTTAACAGCTTTTAATTAAATTTCGTCTAGAATGACAATATCAACATTTCTTTCTGTTAATTGTTGTTTGTGTTTTTTTTCTAATTTTATTAAATATATTCCATTCTTTTAATAATAGTACCTTAATATTTATTAATTTCTCATTAATCTTGATATTGAGGAGCGAGTACATGTGATAATTAATTTTAGATAGCTTCTTCTTCCATTTTTACATAAATAAATAAATTTGATTATAGAGCGCGTAGCACCTCGTTGGTGCGCAGCTCTTTAATAAATGTTTCAATACATGTCTATTTCTTCAAGTAAGCCTTCAGGTAATAAAAATTCTTCTCTTATTAGTTCCATATCTTCATCATTTTCTTCTTCAATATCTCTTGTTCTTCTGTCTTCTATCTATCTACGTTTTATTGATTCTTTGTTACAAGCGTCCATTATTTTTTTTACATACTTTGCTAATTTTCGTTTCTAATTCTTTTCTTCTTAATCAAGCTTTTATAAACTCATAAAAACTATCCTTTTCCTACTCTATAATCTTTTCCTATTTCTTTTTTTCATTCAATTTTCTTTTCTAAGTATCCTTTTTTTCTTTTTTCTAATATGTTTTTGATATAATCTTTTATTATCAAGTCAGTTTTAGCTCTTTTTTACTCTTCTTAGGTTCTAATGAATTTTTCGAATTTTGCCGTACCTCATATTATATCAAATAGTTCCATTCCTTGTCTTTCTACTCCTATTGTTCTTAACTTTCTAATACATATTTATCTACTTTCTTTGTATTCTGAGCATTTTTCTATGATATGCCTTTCGTTTTCTCTTGCATCATTACAGAAAGGGCATTTGCTCGTCGCAACTAGGTGTCTTTCTTTTAAACAATCCTGGCTCCCATTACATCTTGTTCTTATTCTAAATATGTAGCATATTTCTTCTTTTCTATTTTTATTGTATCTCAGGTAGTTGGGTGGTCCTACTACATATTCATCAAATCATGTTTTTCTATACTGTAGAGTT
This sequence comes from Loxodes magnus, assembly GCA_946699065.1. Classification (NCBI taxonomy): domain Eukaryota; phylum Ciliophora; class Karyorelictea; order Loxodida; family Loxodidae; genus Loxodes; species Loxodes magnus. The sequence goes on from CAMPDV010000110.1 coordinate 563,337, forward strand.
GTTATCATTTACTCCATTCTTTCTCTATCTTCTATGTATACTCTATGTTCTCAAATTGCACGATTAATGTTTTTCTTCCCTTTTTGATTATTATTACCATCATCTATAAATATATTTTTGTCTTCAATTTTTAATTCTAATTTTATTGTCGTGCAGTATTGTTCAAAAATAAAGTTCTCTTCTTTACTTAGGTCGAACATTAATCCATCTACTGTTTTTCCTTAGTTACCTATTAGTCTGCCTCTTAATCTCAGCGTTTTCTGCTATAGGTAATGTTTAAATTTCATAAACTGTAACTCGTATTCTAGCATCTCATTTTACACTTAGAAAGGGGCATCTATGATTGCTCGTAAAGATCTTCTCTATATTATTTCTAATTGTTCCATCACTTATTTTCCTACAAATTATTCACAATATGGGATAACTTCTGTCCCATAGCTGAATACTGAGCTTACGAACGTTTTTATCATTATACCTGCGTTATATGGTGTTAATCCCTTATTCATTGTTATTTTACCCAGTATTCATGTTTACATCTTTTATGCTGCTTCTAGTCTGTTCTCCATGTGTTTTTCAAAGTTGATGGTTTCTTCTATTATATGCCCTAAGTACTAAAAGGACGTTACTCTTTCGATTCTTAAGTTTCCCACCTCAATAGTATTGCCTATATTTTCTCAGTTTCTATTTTCTGCTGCTTTTTATATCATTCATTTTGTTTTATCTGCAATTTCCAGTTTGTATTTTTCTGCCCATGAGGTTAAATTTTTGATTACTTCCTCTAATTATTCTCATTCACTTATTAAGGCTAGGTCATCTGCATATGCAAAACATCCTGCATATATTTCTTGTGTTCATCCCTCTTAGTTTTTAAAGTCTATCGTAATTCCTAGCTTTTAATCTTCCAAGCTATGGAGAAGTCTTGCTATTATTAAGTTAAATAGTCTTGGCGACGTTATGCTTCCCTGTTTTAGTCCTTTATTTGTCGCGAATGATTTTGCTAGTTATTCATTGATTTTAAGTTTAATTTCTTCTTCACAGTAGAAGTTTGCTAGGAGTTTAATTATCTATTCCGGTACTTTTAGATCGTTTAGGATTTATCATATATCTTTTCTTTGCACCGAGTCGTACGCTTTCTTAATATCAACAAATATTACGAAAACATCTTTTTTGTTCCGTATTGATCATTCCTATACTGTTCTTAGGTTGAAAATTTATAGTGAGCATGATTTTCCTTTTTTAAAGCCATATTAATATTCGCTTTCATCATTATGCAGATATCCTTATAGTTGCTAGAAAATTCATGCATCTACTATTTTTAAAGCATGATTCAGTAAAGAGATTGGTCTATAATTCATCGGGTTCATCTGTCCTCCTTTTTTGTATATTAATATTATGTATTATTATTTCATCTCTTAAGGTATTACTCCCTCTTAAATCATCTTAACTATCATTTCACATGTTACTTCTGTTAGTTTTTTCCCGCCTGCTAATATTGTGCCTACTTGTATTTCATCAGGTCCTGCTGCTTTTCATTTCGCCAATTAGTTGATGATTTCTCAAATTTCATATTCGTTTACCACTATTTATCTCTTGTTTAAGAATTTAGTTGGTAGCGTATTATCACCATCTTCATACAGTTTCTACCATTCATCCCTGAAAGTATTAACATCTTCTTTTAATAAGGGTACTCATTAATTATTTTTTCTATTAAGTAAGCTTTTTAGTTTCTTCCACATATCTGTTAGACTTCCTTTATTTACTTTGTCCATAAATAGGTTTAGTTAGTTTCTTTTATCTTTTTTTCTTGATTAAATGTATTCTTATCTTACTCTTTGGTATTCTCTTTGATTCTCAATTTATTGATTTTCATTTATTTGTTCTCTGTTCTTTACCCTTTATTTTAATTGTTTGCTGCATTTTCTAAAGATTTTATTACACTATTTTGTTGTTTCTGAATATTTATATATCTTAGAGTTTTATGTTTTGAATTTTCCACATAATATTTAAACTCCTTCTTATATTTTTTTCTTTCATCATTTATAAGTCTATGTGCCGTTTAGGTTATCAATTTCTTCTTCTTAGAGATTTTCTTGTATAAATCTTTCAGATTTTTCTTATATCTCTTTTTTCTTTAATAGTAGGTAGTTTATTTTTGCTATCTTTTATGCCTTTCTTACTTCTTTACCCATCTTTACCTATATAATACCAGGCCTATGGTCACCTATTATGTATGAGTAATAAAAATAACTCTTTAACACCTTTTCTCTCATATTCTCTTCGATTAAAAAGTAATCTATTTTATACTCATTGTTTTAGTGAATAAAGGTACCTATTTCAGTTGGGTCTAGGCATATTAAATTATTCTGTTCCAAAAACTGTGTCATTCTCTTTCCTGCTGAGTTTGTTTTCTTTGGCAGTCATTTCTCTATGTGCGCATTTCAATCTCCTATTATCATTATATTAAGTCCTTTTTCTATTGCTTATAGTTTAAATTCATTCACTAAATTATAGAAAGGCTCATACTGTTCGTTGCTATTTGCAACAGGAGCGTAGACATTTATTACTGCTAATTATTTCATTATTTCTATTGCCATTACTCTCGCTCCTCCAAAGAGCGTCATTTAGTTTACTTCATTCTATATCTCTCTGATCTCCTTACATATGTCGTTTCTAATATAGAATGCTACTCCTTTTCCTTTTTTTGATCCCACATTTATTAAGTTTTTATATCCTGCTATATTACACATATCTTTTTAGTCTTCAATCTAAATTTCTTATATTGCCATTATGTGGATACTTTTTTGAGTCATGAATTTGGCTAGTGCCTCTTTTGCACTTCTTACTCCCTAACATTTGCTGTCCCTATTTTTATGACTTATTCTTAATCTTTTTTTACACTCATTCCCTCTACTTCCTCTTCACCTTATTCTTCTTTTTATTCATCTTCCTTCTCCACCTTTTCTTCTTCTTATCTATCATTCTATGCTTCCATATTATTTTCTTTATTAGTTCTTTCCCCTTTTTTGTCTTTTTCATCTTATTATCTACCTTTTCCTTCTTCTTATCTATTCTAATTTTCTTCTTTTTCCTTTTCCTATTAGTTGAAGTCGGATAATTGTTCATTTTTGTTTATCGGTTTCTTAGCATAGTACATTCTCATTGAAGTTTGCTTCAATTTACTTCTTTCTTCTCACTTTTATCTTGCATCTTATTCTTTTTCTTCTTGAGTTTGTTCTATTTCTTTTTGCTTTTTTCCTTTATTTACGTTTAACCTGACATACTCCATTATACTATTTTGCTTATTTCTTATTTCTTTTGCTAGGGTTTAGCGTTTTTACCATCACCTATCCTATCCTTTTCTCTAATTTGCTTTATGGTATATCTTATTATTTAGTTGATTGTTTTCTATTTTATTTAATTATTTGAACATTTCTCTATCCCTCTGTCTTACATATGTCCAATTCCATTTTGATGAAAAATAATTTTTATTTATTCTTTAAGCATAAAAAACTTTTTATTATTTAATTGTTTAGTTGTTTTAATTATTTTTCTATTCTCCTCATTTTATTTCCTTCTCTTTTTCCCTTGATTCCTCTATAATCATTTATTCTTCTTCTCCAATTATCCTCTTATTTGCTTGATTTGCTTCAAAATCTGGTTTGTTTATTGTTAAAATAACTTCTCCTTCAAGCATCTCTAATTCTCTTGTATGTAGCTTTTTCCTTTTTGCTGTTTCTACCCTTCTGCATTGCTGGTCTGTGTGCCCTTTCACTTTACATATGCAGCAGATAAAATTTACTGGGTGTTATATTCTCATTTTGTTTCCATTCAAATCTATTACTTCTGGTATCCTTTTTGCTTCTTCTACATTCTTTAAATCTAGGTAGACTACACTGCTCCCTGTTAGCATTGTTGTGTTTGGATATGTATGCTATATCTCTCCTCTTGATTTTCCATATTATCTTATTATTTCCATTACTTCCTTCATATTTGAGTATTCGTTGATTGTGAAGTAAATTGGGTAGTTATGAATGTCAAAATATTCCAATTAGTTTCTAGCTTAGATAGGAATTCTAACTCCTTTGAACGTTCATTCCCTGAATTAAGTGAAATGTTAGTATCTTTCTTCATTGTTAAATACCAAGTATACAATTCCGTTTTATTTCACTATGAACTTCGCCACTGCTTGTCCGTAATCCTTCCATATTTTATTTCTAAACACTTGTATAATTTCTTAGTCTTTGGCCTTTTTCTCTACTAAATCAGTGTTTACCAAGTAATGGTTAAAGTAAATTGCGGCCACCATTTCTAATAAATCATCATAGGCATTTTAGTAGACCCTTTACATTTATTCTTCGGGGACGTTGGCTGAAATGAGTTGTTCATTATTTTGTTAAATTATTACTTAGGTTGTTTTCTTTTTTTGCCAAATTCCTTTCTTATTTTGTGCTCCTCCTTTTAGTACAGTTCGACCAATCATGGGTATATTGCTATTTTTTTTCTATTATACGTTCTATTATTTCGTGTTCGTTCGGTCAGTTAGTTTGGTCCTGAGTAGTCTGAGGTCTTGCATTATTAGTCTGGTTTCCATGCATAATAAAGAAGGTTGGAATAATTAAAGCAAAGACGTGGTAAAAGAAAGTGCTTCAGGTTTTCTCTCCTACTCTGAGGAGGTGATATAAAAACCCTTCTTGAAGCTAACCATTTTTTAATATATAATAATATGGCGAAAGCTAAGTCTTAGATCAGACTTACTCTCGCGTAAAATAATTTTTTTACAAATAAACCTTTGGTTTAATAAATTTCAATACTTAGTTGCACATAATTGGTTAAAATTTTTCTTATCTATTTGGAAAGATTAAAGATTGATTCCTCCTGTATAACTTTGATTAATTAAGGCTTCAATTTTTTCCTTTTATAGGTTAAAAGGTTTGTGGATGTTCCATACGGTTAACTTAAAAAGGAGATAAAGAGCTTGGTAAGTCGATTGAATACAGTATTTATTTGGTCTTTAGTTCATAATATTTTTTCAAGTTTTTATTAACTCTTGGTTTTTAGTTGGACCTATTGTACAAATGAAAAACAGATTTGGTTTTTGTTCATTCTGAATAATTTTTTAAGATATTCTTTATGAAATTTTTAAGGAGCCATTTGTTATTTTTATATCTATTAAAAACAGTAAAATAAATTTCTTAGTATAAAACTCTAAAAATAATCAAAACGTTATAATATTTTTTTCCTTGAGAAATAGTTTTAATAGTTTATCACTAAATAAAAGTTTTAAAAATAAAATCTCTCAAAATTTTAGTCGCTAGAAATAATAACGAAATTAATCTTAAATTTGCCTTACGTTTGTACTAACAAAAATCATTTTGATGAATCCATGAAAAGAATCTTTCATTTTTAATTAGATTTCATTAAACTGAGTTTTTTAAACGAAAAGAAACTTATTAAACTTTTTAAGAAGGTATAAAGTTTATAGTTAAACAGTATTTTTTCATAGAGTTTAATTTAAAAATTTATGTTCGTTTATCTGTTTTAAACGCGATAAAATTCGAAAAAAAAATTTAAAATAAAAAAAAAACTTAAATTCAAAAGTAAAAAGATAATAAAATTATTCATTTAATAATAGAAAAATTAATTATCCTATTATACGATTAATGATTATACTTTATATTTATTTGCAATTTTCCCTTTCGCCCAATTCTTTTGCGACAGTATTTTTTAATAAATTTTGTTCTAAATTATTTTAAAAGGCAAAATAAATTTAATCATTAACATTTAGTTTTTAGACGATATTTAAACGTTAGTTCCCAATAAATTTATAAATTAATATTCAATCTAAAGTTAAATTATTAAGTTTTTTTATAATTTCGTTACGATTGTTAACAAAATTATTCTCAAAAAGTATTTTCCTTAAACATAAAATGTCTCTAAAATGAAAAATATTTTTTTCATTTTATAATATGGATCATTAAATATTTTACTTTGATTGTAGTTTCTGTAAAATATTTAAAAACATAAATATTCTTATATGTATTTTAATATTTTTATCAAATATTCGAAGTTTCAAAATCTTACTATTTTGGTTTCTTTATTTTTACCATATAGCCTTATTGGGTTCTTCTTTGATATGTTGTTGTTCAATATTTAATTCCATTTTTATTTTTCTTTTTTCATTTTCTCTTTTTTATATTTTCAAGAATTTTTTAAATACTTTATTATTTTGAAACTTTTTAAAATTTTTCATAAGATAATGATTTACTTTTTTCTTTCAAATTTCTTATTTTTTGATTATTAATTTTTTTAATTAATTTTTCTATTAGTTTGTTTCTTGTTATTATTTATTTCTTATCATGCTTTCATTTTCATTTTTAAATTATTTAATGAGAAATATCTTAAATAAAAGGGTGATTAATGATATATAATTTATTTTGGATGCATATTTTTACTTTAAATTCTAGGTTTTTTCTCTGCTCGTATTATTTATTATTTCTTCATCAGCTAAATTGCAGTTTAGTCTTAATTTTTAACTTTTGCTTTCAAATTTAGTACTTTTTTGTCTTTATTTGTCATCTTTCATCAGAACTTCATTAACTAAGAAAACTCCAACTACTAATAAAGTTTATTTCAAAAGGCTACCCTGATAACACCAACTGAAGAGAAAGGACCTAGAAAGGTGCTGGAGACGCAAGAAACAGCATCCGTTCGAGAGTTTGCGATGCCATAGTCTCAGGAAGAATAGGCATGAACTTTAGTCGCATTCTCTGACTTTTAAGGAGGAAGTGAAGAGGCTACGATTAGAGAATTTAGCTCTAAAAAATCAAGTTACTCAGCTCATGGAAGGGAAAGAAAGCTTCTGAGAAGTCTGCGATCAAGAGTAAAACACTTTCTCAGGGAAAACGGATTGCAGCAGAAGAGAACAACTGTGCTTGAAGAGAACAACAAGTAGTAACAGTAGTAGGAATTCAAAGTTAGGATAATTCAAGATTCAATGGACTTAGAAGGAGCTACTAATTTACCGAGGAGTGCAGTCAAGAAATGAATTAGGAATAAGCCAAGATGCTTTGTATGCAAACAAACTGGACATAAATATAGACAATTTTAGAAATTGAAATTAATTAATAGTACTGGAATAGAAAATAATAAGAAAAATAATAGTAGTAATATTAGGATAAGATTAGACAAGAATTCTGTAATTAATTTTATCCGTCAGGAGGTCAAATCTACAAACCGAAGTGGTGCACAATCCAAGGCGACTGAAGAAAGAGTTCTGAAGGGAGCTGGTTCCAGCCAGGTTATCAAACTGATTCTGTGAACACGAGGTTGAAAGTCCTCCAAGTTCACTAAACTCCAATTTAAACTTTTTAATTTAGTAATATATATAATAAAGTTTATTTTCATTTAGTATTATATTATGAAGACTAGTGCTCTTAGCTTCATCTTACTACTATCTAACTTTTATTTTACTACTTATATTTCTGAGGTTTTAAAGTTGAGCTTTTTAAAATTTAATTTTAAAAGTTAATCTCCTGATAATACATATAATCCAACTAGTAGTCTAAATGGAGATTCTATTCCTTTCGTATTCGCTATTGTTTGATAAGAGTCTCTAAAAAATCTTAGGTAAAGAACAAATATTTCATTCTCAACTGTACTAGTTTCATTTATAATATAAAAAGTTTAAGTTATGATAAACTACGTTTCTAGGAAAGGCAACCTTTTCTAAACATAATAAAAAAGAATTGTTGCTTTTTTTAATTTGCACTACATGCCCAATTGTATTTTTTGAATTGTTTTTTACATTGAGTCGAAATATAGATATAAATATATGCTATTTTAGTAAGCTAAACGTTAAAAGTTACTTTACTTTTAATTTAGCTTTGACTATAAATGTAATTCCTTCCATAATAGAAGTAAGTTAAAGCTTCTATAAATTTCCCTTAATGGATTTATTATTTTCTAGATAAATTTATCTTAACTTTAGTTTCAACTAATTGCTTTAAAATATTAGCTTAAATTAAGAGATGCAAACTAAACTGAAACAAATGGAAACATTAATTTAAAATTAACTCCAATTTTTTTAATTTCTTAATAGTGGTTATTTTCAGTTATACTTCTACTAATAATTATCGATTCCTTTATTAAATCCTTAATCTTCTTATAGTTGATGATTAAAATTACTTACACAATAAATAAAAATTAAACCAACTGCTACACCAATTGAATTTAGGGTAACTTTTCAGATTAATTTTTGTATGATTATCAATTAGATATGAATTTAGAATTTCAAATATTTTTGGATGAGATGTTCCTACATCAAGTTTATAAATTACAGAACTTTATGTATATAATGTTGACCCTTTCTTAGATCCATATGCTTTTTCTTGACATGATTCACAATATTTCTAGTTCTATGCTTCTTTTCTATTTTTTATGTTCTTTCATCACAAAGACTACATATTTAAATCTTATTTTCTGATCAAAAATATCCTGTGAGTATGGTTACATTCCCATTAATATACTTATTTATTCACTATATTCTCACTTGCACTGCTCTTCTTGAGTTAAATCCCTTTATTTCACTTTATTTTTTCTTATCTATATTGAAGGTTTTTAATGTTTTAATTCCAATATATTTTAAATTAGTAGTTTACTTTTATCCTAACTGCTTTAAAATTTAGCCTTGTATTTTTTATTTTTTTCAGAATTTTTTTAATCTTTTTCGCTTGCAAATAAAATGGATTTTTTTACTATTGTTTAACATTTTTTAGTTTGATTAACTTCTACTTAATTTTAACTTTTAGATGTATTCTAAGAAACTTTACTTATTTCAATATTTATGCAAAGGATATAAAAATTACCCTACGCTTTGTTAATTTTCTTTTGTGATAATAGATTTAAAAATGAAGTTTAATGAAAATGATTTTAAATAGAATTTTTCATTTAGTTGCTAATGTTTATTTATATAAAATTATAAAGAAACTCTATATCAAGATATTTTTATTACATTTTAAGTATTAATTTCGATTTAAATTCTAGAGTTTATTTTTTAGAGTCTAGCTCCTAGCTTCTCAATAAGAAAGTCCAACTTTTTCTCGAGAGAGTCCAGTTTGGTCATTTTTTTTTCGAGAAAGTCTAACTTGATCATACTTTAATCAATTTTTTAATTGATTTGATCATCAGATTTTTTTATGCATTCTCTTACATCTATAACTTTTCCTTCCCATCCAAAGTTATCTTCTTTATAATAATTATCACATACATGAAGAAATTTTTCCTTATTTTCTGGTTTTAAAATTGATAAAATCTGTTCTATTTCAAGAATAACTTCTGTCATGTCTCGATAATCATAATAGACTTACTATATTTAAAACTCATCGAAAGAATCTCCTAGAATTGAGATGATCATATTAAGCATTAGTACTACATTTAAAATAACTGCTAGAAGGAATGTAATATACATTATATCAAAATCTTCTTTATCAAAAACTCCTGCATCTCCTGCTATTAAATCAAACGAGGAAATTCATAAGTTTTTAAATGAAATTTGTTCACCCTTTGCTGTAACATATAGAAGACCAAATGATAATGTAGTATATACCATTATAGAAAGGAAATATCTTATTTTGTAAAGGGAATCTATAATCAGTTTAATGTAATATCTAGTTGCGGAAAATGCTCTGAAGCCTGTAATTCCACGCAATACGTTTAAAAGCAATACAATCCAATTAAATATTTCAATTTTTATATCATAATAACAGAAACAGAGTCATGGAATCATGCAAATAAGTCTTGTAATATCAATAAGATTCCAAGTACTTTTACAATATTCTAATTTAGCTACTCTTATTTATAGGAACTCTCAAATAAGCAAAACAAGGTTGACTAAAATTAGTAAAAGTCAAGCAAAGTAAAACAAATAGAAGGATCTAATCATAACAACTACAATTAGGAAAAGATTCATTCATATTAAACAAGAAAAGAAAAGGATTCAATATCATAACTCGTTTCACTTTAAACTAATATAGCTTCTTATTATTTCATGCTTGTATAATTCTTTATATGAGGAGTCAATAAAAGATTTTAATAGTTCCATGCTTGAATCAGAACCTGATTCAGAAGGTAACTTGAATAAAGAAGTAGATATTTTAAAATGCTTTTTATTTTTATCATTTTTTCATGATGAGATATTAGAGAACTATTCCTTGTCCTAGCTAAGTGAAAGTTAGGTAGTTAAATTTTAGTTTTATTATTTTTTAAAAAGAGAAAAGCTTTAGAAATAAGAATCATGAAACTTGAAACGTTAATCTTGTTCAATGAGAAGAAAATCACGTTTATCTTTGTTGCAATAAAATAGAGAGTCAAGAAATGAACTTAAATTAAAAGAAGTACTAATAATAAAAGGAAAATCTGGCTAGACTGCTAAAAAGATAGATCTTTATTTTAGAAACTCATCAGCTTTCTGTGCAGATAAATAATCCAAAAGAATATCAGTAATTTTTTAATGTTGGCTAATAATTGAGTAAAATAAGGGAGATCGGCCAAAATTGTCAGTTTGAATCAATATAGGAACTTTATTTTTAAATAAATTTTAAATTTCTTTAGTTTTACCTAAAAAACAAGCTAAATGTAGAGGAGTGTACAGATAAGAAGTTAATTAAATATTTCAATCCAGAATTTTATCTCAGCAATTAAAGCTAATTTGATTCCAAACATTTAAATAAGAAACTAGAGAAGATTTTTAAAGAGGGATAGCAAATACTTTTAGTAATAGATCAAAATATTCCCAAATTTATAAGCACTAATTATCTATTCTTTTCATTACCAATTTAAAGTCTTCGAATTTTAGGTTCCATAATCTAATTGTTGAATCTTAAGAAACAGTAGTAAGTAAAGATCCGTTAGGACTGAAAAAAACACAGTCTACAGGTTCTTAATGTCCTTCAAGAGTTTTAATTTCTGTATAATCTTCAGTATTCCAAATTTTTATAGTTTTGTCATCTGATCCACTAGCTAATTTAGATCCATCAGGACTGAAAGAAACACAATTAACAGGTTTTTAATGTCCTTTAAGAGTGGCAATTTCTTTGAAATTTTGAAGGTTTAAAATTTTTATATACTAGTCTTAAGTAGAATAAGCAAGCTAAAGTCCATCTTTATTTATTGAAACACAATTAGCATAGCCTTAATCTATTTTATGGCTTCCAAGTAATTAATAATCATTAAGGTTTCATATTTTTATAGTATTGTCACTAGATGCACTAGCCAGTTTTGATCCGTCAGAACTGAAAGAAATGCAGTTTACATAATCTGCATTCACCTACAAAGAGATATATTAACTTTATTCTTTAAGATTTCAAATTTCTATAGTTTTGTCATTTGATCCATAAGCAAACTTAGATCCATCAAGACTGAAAGAAACGCAGTTAAACAAAACTTAATGCTTTTTAAGAGGGGAAAATTTTGTACAATTTTTTAAATTTCATAATTTAATATTATTGTCAATTAATTCACTTGCAAAAGATCCGTCAGGACTGAAAGTAACATGTTTAAAACAATCCTTGCTATTTTTTAAGGTTAAATTCGCATTATATCCTTTAAGGTTTCAAAATCTAAGAGTTTTGTCATAAGAAGCACTTACAAGATTAAATCCATCGGGACTGAAAGTAACACAGTTAACATGATCTGTATGATTTTCAAGATTGACGATTTCTTCGTAATTATTAAGGTTTCAAATTTTTATAGTTTTGTCACTTGAAGCACTAGCAAGTAAAGATCCATCAGGACTGAAAGAAACATTATTAACAAACCCTTAATGATTTTTTAAAGTGACAGTTTATTCATAATTTTAAAGGTTTCATATTTTTATAGTTTTGTCGTTTGATGCGCCAGCAAGTAAAGATCCATCAGGACTGAAAGTAACATTATTAAAGGGTTCTTATTGTCCTTTAATAGTTTAAATTTCTGTATAATCTTCAGTGTTCCAAATTTTTATAGTTTTATCGTTCGATGCACTAGCAAGCTTCAACCCATTAGGACTAAAACAAACACTGTTAACATGATCTTTATGCTTTTCAAGAGATCTAATTTCTGTATAATCTTCAGCATTCCAAATTTTTATAGTTCTATCGCTTGAAGCACTAGCAAGCAAAGATCCATCAGGACTAAAACAAACACTATTAACTTGATCTTTATGACCTTCAAGAGTTCTAATTCCTGTATAATCTTCAGTGTTCCAAATTTTTATAGTTTTATCATTTGAAGCGCTAGCAAGCAAAGATCCATCAGGACTAAAACAAACACTATTAACTTGATCTTCATGGCCTTTAAGAGTTCTAATTTCTGTATAATCTTCAGTGTTCCAAATTTTTATAGTTTTGTCTTTTGATCCACTAGCTAATTTAGATCCATCAGGGCTGAAAGAAGCACAATTAACGTAATCTCCATGCTTTTGTAAGGTAGCGTATTCTTGCTATCCTTTAAGATTTCATAAATTTATTTTTTTATCATACGAAGCGCTGGCAAGTTTCAATCCATCAGAACTGAAAGAAACACAGTTGATATGATCAGAATGTTCTTCAAGATTGGCAATTTCCTCGTAATTTTCAAGATTTCATATTTTTATAGTTTTGTCACTTGATGCGCTTGCAAGCAAAGATTCTTTGGAACTGAACGAAACACATTTAACATGATCTTAATGCCCTTAAAGAGTTTTAATTTCTGTATAATCTTCAGTGCTCCAAATTTTTATAGTTTTGTCACTTGAAGCACTTACAAGTAAAGATCCATCAGAATTAAAAGAAACATTGTTAACATGATCTGAATGTCCTTCAGGATTGGCAATTTCCTCATAATTTTCAAGATTTCATATTTTTATAGTTTTATCATTCGATGCACTAGCAAGCTTCAACCCATTAGGACTAAAACAAACACTGTTAACATGATCTTTATGCTTTTCAAGAGATCTAATTTCTGTATAATCTTCAGCGTTCCAAATTTTTATAGTTCTATCGCTTGAAGCACTAGCAAGCAAAGATCCATCGGGATTAAAACAAACACTATTAACTTGATCTTTATGACCTTCAAGAGATCTAATTCCTGTATAATCTTCAGCGTTCCAAATTTTTATAGTTCTATCGCTTGAAGCACTAGCAAGCAAAGATCCATCAGGACTAAAGCAAACACTATTAACTTGATCTTTATGACCTTCAAGAGTTCTAATTTCTGTATAATCTTCAGTGTTCCAAATTTTTATAGTTTTGTCATCTGATCCACTAGCTAATTTAGATCCATCAGGACTGAAAGAAACACACTTAACAGATTTTTAATGTTCTATTATAGTTTTTTTATGAAGATGTTTAATCTTTTATTTGGTTATTAAATTCAAAGCGATTCTCGTTACTGTTTCTATTTATTCTCTAGATTCAAGTTGCTTATACCTGTTCGCTTTATTTTCGCTTGCTTCCTTTTTATTAATTTTTTAAGGTTGCTACTTCAAAAGTTTTTCTTTAAGATTACTTTGCATTTATAAATAAAAAATTTATAATTTGATTTTAAAGAAGGGAATTTATTTCCTAATTATAAAGTATTTTAATATTTAAAAATAAAGATTTCTTAATGCTTTTAGTAAGCTTTTATAATTATGACTTGCTAACCATTTTTAAATTTATTTAGTTTGCTTTACGAGACTTAAAAGTTTATTTTTAGCATCTTTAATTATTTGTGATTTTAATTCATATTTTTAACATCAAAAATGGAAACTCTTAAGGTGGTCTTCATTTTAGTTAGGAGCAGCATAAAAAGGCTAACACTCAAAGTGGAGCGGTAAGGCTATAAAACCATTCATAGGAGGGCATTCTTTTCATCCACTACCTAAAAAGATGAAATAGCGATAGGATGGAGACATTAAAACTCCCCCAAAAGGTTTAAAATATTCAGATCTAGATTCAATACTTAATATGAACACTGATAATAAAAATCCGAACATTGGAAGAAGATCAAAGTCAATAAAAAGAAGAATTTTAACCTAAATTGAAGATAAAAAATCTCGCTTCGGAGGAAAATCTAGAAATATTACAGGAGAATAAATGGTAGGAGAATTCTGACAAAGGAAAATGACATCTCAATTATTAAAGTGCAAGACGAAAAAAATGGGTGTGACAAGATTAAATAAATACAGATTGAAATACAACATGATTAAATCCGGCAAGAATTCTAAAAGAGGGATTGTGTTTGAATGGAAATAGAGAAAAAAAGAGCAAACAGAACTAAAACTAAAAGAAATTAGATAACTATGTAATATTTGCAAAAATCGATGGTACCTATACGGAAATGTTCGTAACAAGGGAAAATAAGAAGAGGAATCTGAACATCGATCTGACGAAATAAAACGACTTTCTTTCCATCGAGTAATGAGAAGATTTAAAGGAGAAAACAAGAAAACTGGATGGAAGTCTATATACTGTTAGCAAAAGGATATCTACAAATTTGAAAAGCTTTTCAAATTTCTAACCGTAAGGCGAACTTTATTTGAAGCTAATAAGTTGAGTGAAATATTTTTAAGTTTGAAAACTTAAATCTTCTAAAAAGCAAGTTCTATCAATTTATAATTAATAAAGCTTTCTTTAATTTTTTTATCACTTTAATTATGATTATAAAAAAATTAGTTCTTTTAAAAAAATAAATTTTAAGTTTAAAATTTTTTAAACAGTTTGCTATACTTTTAAACTTGAAGATCTATTACTTAGCTACTTCAGTAAAAAATTTTATTTTAATTAATTTTTTTATGATTTTTATAGATTTAGCGGATAAGATATTTAGATAGAAAAATTTGATTTTATATTTTTTTATTTCAAGCAAGATTTTTAATAAAAATAAAAACATATTTTGATTAAGCAAAAAAATGATATCATAATTAATAGAGATTTTTTATAATTTGCATCCAATTTATTTAAATTAATAGATTTATTTCTATTGTAAATTTATTATAACATAATATAAGTTACTATTCTAGTGTTACCTTTATTTTACTTACCATATAATAATGATAATAATAATAATGAACTTGCAATAACTGGAATCTCAACCAATTTTTTGCTGCCATTCTTTTAACGTGGATGGATACCACGACCGAGTTTTTTACGTGGGAGGAAACCATTAAAAATATTCGGATTTTCCTGCAAATATTTTTCTTTTATAAATTCCTGTTTAAGTAAAATAGAGTCTATTAAGCGTCCTTCACGTTCTTAATTGTTCTTTGAGTTGGATTTGTTTTCAGCACCACAATTTTTCAAAAAATGTCAGCCAGACTTTCAATACCAATATTGTTTGATTTATCTTTTCAAAGGTTTTTTCTGGAATACTTTTTTCGAGCTGATTTATTCGTTTTACCATGTCTTGGTCAATCTTTTCATCTTTCTGTTTTTGTTTAACATTTTTAAAATGAATTTCTTTTCAATATCATGTCTTGGCTTTGTTTAAGATTTGTTTGAGACTATTAGTATAATTATTATTCCGTTACTAAATTAATCTAGATTAACTGAAGTTTAATTATTAACAATTCTTTGTTTTGATAATCTATTCATTAATTCTCTGATTTTTTCTCCTTGGTTATAAATTATTTCTTGATACTCAGAGATTTTATTTTCATTTAATCGATCTATAAAAAGAGTTTTTATTTCTATTCAATCTTACCTGGGTTTTTCTGGACTGTTCCTATCATAATTTTACTTTCTGATGAGGAGCTCGATTTCTCTTCTAGTTGCTTGCTTCAATAACTGTTTCGCCACTTTCCTTTTTGCGTTTCTAGTTTATTTTTTGGAAAGGTGAATAGATTATTCCATCTTTTTTCTCTCCCACTATTTTTTACTTACCATATATTAGAAGACAGAGATCATTGACTACATCCAATAAGAGCTATTAGGTTTTATTGGAGAAGTTTGCTAGAAGCCATTCAGATAATATACAAAGCTATAAAATGAAATAATACTGAAATAGCCTTTAAGGAAAAAATGTAGTTATATTATTAATAAATAAAGTATCATTAATAAAAAAAGATGTCAAACCTAAGAAAGGAAGAAGTAATCTGATCTTAGACTTAATTTACACCATCTTAATTCGTAAAAATGGAAAAAGAAGCTAATTAAAATTAATTATCACTTATAATTATTCCTTAATATCAATATTAATAAGAGATTAATAAAAATTAAGGTAAACTTATTAAAAG
Source organism: Loxodes magnus (assembly GCA_946699065.1). Taxonomy (NCBI): domain Eukaryota; phylum Ciliophora; class Karyorelictea; order Loxodida; family Loxodidae; genus Loxodes; species Loxodes magnus. The sequence continues at coordinate 579,565 of CAMPDV010000110.1, forward strand.
AATAGAAGATATTGAAAAAAATTAGGAAAAAACACAAAGAACAATTAATAAGAAGGCAATGCTTATATTGTCATTCTAGACGATATTTAATTAAAAAATGTTAAAAATTATAAAGATAGAAGGAAGTAAAAACATTAAAAGAAATAAAAAGAATTTACCTTAAAAAATCAGAAGTATATAAAGTTTTTTAAGAAAATTTATACAAAAAAGACCATGGAAACCAACCATGTAAAAAAAAATTTTTGCTTCAAGCAGGTAGAAAATCTGGTAAATTAAAATATTTTTTTAAACCTTTAAGTAAAGTACTTTTATTATTATTTATTCTAAAAAATTATCAAGTTTTACTAAAGGACTTCTTTATGTTGAATGACTTTAAAAACAAGAAAATTATTAAAAAAATTAAAGATCTAGATAAGTGTAAAAAGGAAAAATATATACTCTTTTAAATTAATGAAAAATCATTTTTATATTCCCAAGCCTTTATTTATTTTTGCAATTACTTAAAATAAGTTTTCGTCCTAATAAAGTCTTCATCCTTTTTAAAGCCTGGCGATTTTAATTTTTAACAATGAGATTTAATGATAATTTACTTTTAATAATTATTTTAGTTTTTTATGTATTTATTGTCAAGTTTATTTTATTAAAATTTAATTTACAAATATTTTATGAAAGCCCTAAAATAATCGTTTAAGCGTTTAATTTCTTTATGAGGATAATTTTTTGATCTGTATTTAATGATTATCTTTTAGACTTATTTTAGATTTATTAAACTTAATTTAAGACTTTTGTTATTAATTTAGTTTATTTTTTAAGAAGCTTTTGATCTGTTTTAATTTATAATAAATAGCTTATTTAAACTGGAAGATTTAGTATTAAACTTTTAATTTATTTTCATTTTTTATTGCTCTTTATTTATAAGTATTAATGGTATCGAAATATGTTTTGATTGTAAGGTTTGATTGCTTTTCTTATTCTTAATAATTTTTAGTTACTTTAAGATAAAAAATTTTAGATTGCTATGGATTTTGAATAATAGACTTTCAATTAAAATTAGTTTTTTCATAATTTTAATTAGAAACGTATAAAATAAATTTTGTAGCTTATTTAAAATAAGTAATAGCTAAGCTATTCGTTTAGTTTTTAAAGCACTAGATCATAATTAATTAAAGATTTTAATCATAATGTAAGCAATATTTAAGTGCTCTTCAATAGTTTCTCGCAATTTAGTATATCTAAATTATTCTCTGAAACATAAACAATTTCCATTATTTTAATCATAACCAACTTTAATACCTTTTATACTACTAATTATTAACAGTTAAGATTTAAATAGATGGATTCTAAGATATGATAGACTATTATTTAAAGACTTTATAGGAATATAAATCAAATTATAATAAAAAGATATTAAAAATATTATAGAGTTACTTACCAATTAGTATAAGTTGTATAACTCATCTATATCAATCCTCAATACTAAAACCTAAGGCTCTAAAGAAAAAGCGTAACCAAATTTACCTCTTTAATTCTGTCCAACCAATAGTAGGTCTATTCAAATCAAATTATTATATATTATATAAAATGGATGTCGCCCGCGTCATTCAAACTAGTAGGTAATCTGGTGCAGTGTATACTGCATTGCGAGTAATCTCGCACTAGATGCCACCACGGGGAAGGGTGGATAAGCTCCGTTGAGACATACCTAACTTACCCCGAGGATTCTCTCTAGCAGTATAAAAGTTTGATTGAAGGACCTTCTAATTGCCGACTTAATAACTATCTCTTATTTGGACCTTATTCAAGAAGACTGAAGTATTTGACTCAAGATTTTAGAATAATTTTTAATAAGAAGATTCCCCATTTGGAGAAGCTGACATGACTCATCGGACCTCTAGATTTTTAACAAGAAACATGAGAAGATTTTCTTAATAAAAGTTAAAATTAAAAAAATTAAAAAGCTTTGTTAAAGCCTTAGTAGTCAGCCATCTGACCTATTCTATCAGCTTGTCTCCATTAGTTTGTCTTGAATTCCTACTAGGCTTAATTAGGCGGTGTAGCACTTCATTAGTGCACCATCCTTTAATATTCTGAATAGTTTTCATCTTGCAAGTAACGTTCCTAATTATTTCTCCAAGGATTAAGATTTGAATTAAAGAATTTTTTTCTATAAATGTTTCCGCTTTATGTTGGATATATCCTAAATAGTTTTCTAAAAATATCTTATTTATTCTTTCTTTAAATTTCGCTTAGTTAGTAACAGTATTTTCATTGGTGTTATTTATTGCACACGTAGCATTTTATTCTTCTTTTAAACTATTATTCCTGTAACACTTATTTAATTTAAATTTACTACTTATTTTAAATAAACGTTTACTGTTTATTTTAATTTGAGGCTTCATTTTCTATTTCCATAGGATCTGATTAATTCTGTTAAATCGAAAATGGCGTTACCTGAGTTTATTATTAAATTTAAAGAATTCTTTGTTCCAGTTTGTTTTCTATTTCTTATGATTATTAATATTGTTTCTCAAGTAAAGACGTTATTAGTTTTTCTAATTTTTCTACTTTATCAGTGAGGTATCTATTTTTAAACATAAACTCTTTTAATGACTTAGATAATATTTCTATTTGAGTTTGTATCGGAAGTTTTTTTAATTCTGGATTTCCAAGTGGTTAATGTTCGTCATATCAATCATATTTCTCGCTTTCACTCATTGTAATTATTTCGCTTTTTTATTTTTTAGAGAATTTTCCTGTTTAAATGTTTTGCTCAAAGTTCTGTTGTTTCTTAGAAGCCATTTTATATATATAATAATAAATATTAATATTGAAAGAGCTGCTCGCCAATGAGGTGCTACGCGCTCTATAATAATTTTTATTTATTATCATAAATCCCCATTTCTTTTTCATATTTTTAAGAGATTTTTTATTTATTTAAGCTTTTAAAGCCTTGAACTACAATAAAAGGATCTAAAGACACTAAAGGAAATAGAAGAGTTTCAGGAAGATTGAAATTATGTTTAATTCATCTATCATTTTATATGTTATATTTTCATATTCCTTTTAAAATTTTTTGAGCTTAATCAAATCCTCCAAAAGAATTTATATTTTCTTCAGCTTTATCCACTGCTAAAGTCTAGGAATTGATTGGAAATAGAAAATAGGAACAGTCTTATCATTGATTTTAATTTCCTATTTTTAACTTTTAAACTATTTATGATTTTTGATTTATCTAGAAATATCCTCCAACGACATAAATATGGTCTCTAGCTGCTGCTAATCAAATTTAAATCTCCCTAGGTTAAGACTACTTAATTTTATACCATTACCTTCATAATCGACCTATCAAACTTCATTTAAGCTTTATTTATTCTATTCTCCTCCACTTAGATATAATTTATTTTCAACACTTTCGCTATAATTGGGAATTTTAAATGAAGTTTAAACTTGTCTAGTTTATTGCTTTTCAATGCTAAATATTTATAATTTTTAGTTCATCAGTTAAAAAGATGAATATGTTTGAGTTCCAAAAATTTCTGCATAATTAACTAAATATCTTCTAGACTTAAATTTCTGAGGAAGACTAAAAGATTTTATTATAATTACAAATTCTTTATTTAATCATTTGTATCTCTCAGTATCTTATCAGTCTGTTCTAAATTTAATATTTTATAAAGACTTTCGTAAGATCAATTAGGACTTAAACTTCCTTTTCTTAATAAACATTACAAACTTAATATTTTCGTATCTATTTCACGGGCAATTTAAGTTTGCTATACGATCAAATTATTTTCTTATGCTACATCATTTAGAGAAGTTTTGCTTATGTATAAATCTAAGTAATGCGTCTGTGCTTTTCAATTATTGCTCTTTTTAAGTCTCTTAACTTCTATTTAGTTTATCTATTTAGATGTTTTACTATATCAATCTTATTAAATCAATATTTTATAGTAAATCTTAAAACCTAAAGTGGAAATTTTGCTAGCACGTAGAACAACTCATTTAGCCTTATAAACAGTACTAAGTGTTCAAGCATAAGCCACAGAAAGTATGTTAAACAAGGCAATACAGTTTGTAGAGCATAGTTAAGTTGTAGTCTTCTTAACAGAGTTAGCATTTGGGAAGGACTTACATTTTATTATAAAGGATTAAAGTGGCTGAAACGGTAATTTATAACAATAAGCATCAAAAATAAAAATCTAAGTAACTTTACTATTTATTAAATCGCCATAGTTGTTCAAAGGTGAGCAACAAGGGACGGCTTCATCAGAGGTTGGGAAAGCTAAGTACCCATAGATGACACATGTCGTCCTCTGCTTTGGCTTGGTTTCGAGACATCTGCTAGTTTGACCTTCGGCACTGACTTATTTTAATTTTTAATTCTGGAAATAAAAGGAAATTATTTTTGCGAGCTTCATCAGAGGTGGGGAATTTAAGTACCCATAATTGACACATGTCGTCCTCTGCTTTGATGATGCAATGAGACGAAACCCTGCCATGTCTTTGAACCTCCAACAAGTATAAAGAATTACGAGTATTCTGAAATTATATCAGTATTGAACATTTTTCTCAGTACTGAATAATTATACCAGTATTGAACAAGGTTTATAAGTATCTGACAATTTTATCAGTAACAAACATTCTTGTCAGTATGAAACATTTTTTTTAAAGAGCTGCGCGCCAACGAGAGTGCTACGCGTCTATAATCCAATTTATTTATTTATTGCAAGGTTACTTTATTTTATATATTAAATGAATTCTAAAAAATCACTAAAAATATAGGACTTAATAAATAAGTATAATGTATAATTGCTTTATTACCATTTAAAATTTTAAGCATACTATACGAGAAAAAAGTAATGACTATATTTATAACATTTTTAAGTTTATATCACTATTATTTTTATTTCTGATGCTTACTGTTATAATCTACAACTTCAGATTCTTTATTTCATTTAATTATAATTAAATGTAGGTCATTCCTAAATGCTTTATCTGTTAATAAGATTACAACTTAACCATTGCTCTTCCAACTGAACTACCTTGCTCGCATACTTACTGTAGTTTATGCTTGAATACTTAGTACTATTTACAAGGCATAATGAATTGTCCCATTTGTTAAAAAAGTTTCCGTTTTTTGTTACAAAATTTATGTCAAAATTAAGATATAATAAAGATGATTTAAGAAACAAAGAATTTCGATTAAATTAAACAGAGTTTGGAAAACGTAAAAAGACAAGTGTTGATGAGATCTAAAACTATTACATAAATATAACAAAATTTAAATACCTATTTCATAAATAAAATAAGATAAATTAGCATTAGTAATTAAGTAAACTTAGTCTAGCACTTAAGCAAAATAGATTATAAGATAAACCATTTATAGAATATATCAAGATAAGCAAATTTGGATTTTAAATTGTCCTATTAAAATGCTTACGAGATATTAGACTTAGACTAGACTGATATAATATAGAAAAGAGCTAATTAAAATATAAGAAAACTATAGTTAATAGAAGAAAATTTAACGGAGTTTTTAAAGTTTTTAATGATAGTAACTTAAATTTGAAGTTAATAGGATACTTAATCTTTTAGATAGAAAATTGAAACTATTTGAAACTTAACTTTGCTAAAAATGAATTCGTAAAATATAAGCCAGGAATAAGAACTTCATTATTTTTTCTGGCAAACCAAAATTTTAGGAGCATTTAATGTTAAAACTGAAAAATTTAGAACTTTTAAAATCTAAATTGAAATTCCCTTAGCAAGCAAAAGTATATAATATAAAAATAAATTATATTTAATTGGAGGAAAAAGATAAGATTAAGCAATAAAAGAAACTTGATAATTTGATTATAATGGAAATAAATAGTAACTTAGTGATCTAAATTAGGAAAGATATTTGTTTGGAATAGCAGCAGCTTAAGATCATATTTTTGTAGTTGGAGGGTTTTATAAATTAGGTTAAAGATTTTAAACTGTAGAAAAGTTAAACATAGGAAGTTATAATAATTGATAGATTTGCTCTTAGTTTCCATTTCCAATAGCTTCTTTAACTTTAGTAGTAGATAAAGCTAAAGAGAATATTTATTCTTTTGGAGGGATAAATAAAAAAGCTTAAGCTATAAATCACATATGAAAGTATAATATATAAAATGACAGATGGAGTAAGTACAATTTCAATCTTCCTGAAGCTGTTGCTTATCCTATAGTGTCTTTAGAGCCACTAATAATAATTGGAGGATTAAAAAATTAACAAACAGAAGAATGCTCAAGAAAAATATATAAAAAAGTTAAGGATTAGTGATAACAAACTTATATTTAAAAAGATATCTATGCTTTTTCAGAGATGAAAATAAGAATAAAATATGCTTATACTTTTGTTGTAGAGTAATATGAATATTTCGTTTTGAAGATTGACTTGCTAAATTTGAGATGTGAAACTATAAAATTACAATGATTAAACATTAAAATAAATAATTTGAATATCGATTTTCTTTTGTAAATAAATAAAGATTTTCTAAAGACTGCATGTCTTAATTTAATATCTTTTTATTCATATAATATTTTAGGGTAATATTTAACTAAACTCTTCACTTTATTTAATAATTATTAATTTTTTTAATTTATTGTCAAATAAATCATTTGAACTATTTTCTATTTTAATGACAAAAAGAGTACTGGAGCAAAGTTTATTTTTCTTACATACAAAAAATAAAAGTTAATTTTTTAGTGCTTTTAGCTTATTTTGATTTCAAGTTAATATCCTATGAGGATAATCATGTGAAATTTATCTTATGGAATAAGTATTATTTTATAAAACCAAAAAGAATCCGATCTTTATCGTAAATTTGAATCGATTCTCGCTCTAAAATCTATCTCATATGAAATTTTTTATAGCTATTTAAACTTAGTTATTTTATAAAAGTAGAATATACATATGATGGTATTAAAAAAATGCCAGAAGGTCTCAAGAAGGGTTTTTGCAGGCTCCATAGATAAAGGAGCAAAAACCAGAGATTTCTAATTTTATATCCATCATGTCTTCTTTAATAAAATAATAATCTTCTTAATCTTAATAACCTCCAATAGTTGAAAATTTAAGACAATCTTAAATATAATAAGAACTTAAATAAGTATAAGCAGAATAAAACTAATAAATAAATATTGACTTTCTTTCTAAACTGAGACCAAGTAACTATAGGAAATAAGAGAATCTAAAAACGATGCAAAAACAGACAAATGAAGAATAATTATTAATTGAAATTTTTTTGAAATCTTTAAGTATTCTGTAAGAAGAAGTAAAAATATTAAGATAAGAAAATAAAAAATTATTAGAAAGAAGTTAAAATACTGAAGAAAGATTAGTCAAATAAGAAATCGAAGTATAGCAACTTGGACAAAAAAGAATAGAGCCTCTAATCTAAGAAATAAAAATGGAAGTAGAAGACGATAGTTAAAAAGAACCAAACAATATTAGAAGGATTCTCAAGAGATGTTACCTGAGCTAATCATGATTCCATAGATTCAAGAGTTGCAAGATATACAAGGAAAAGAGGAAGAGAAACAGCGAAGAAGTCTGAAGATAATTAACAAGAATTTTCTTGACGATGGAAGGAAGAATTTACAGAAGAAGAATTTTACATTCTAGTTCCAGAACTCCGAAAAAACTGAATGACCCGAACTCTTATTTTAAGCATCCAGGAGCGACCACTGGAAATCAGTGGAAATGAGGTTGAAATACCTCAAAGCCACAAACACTTTAATTAAGTTTTTTATTATTATTATTATGATGGTATTAAAATATTTATCTTGCTAGTTATAGAAAAGAATTCATATTTAAATTATAAAGTTATAAAATGTAAGAGATGACCTTCATGTCATATTATTGAAATTTAATTTAATTTATTATCTCTATGTGTACTCTGTTTTCTACGTTTTTGCTGGTCAAATGGTAAGTTCTGAACCCACCTGCATAAAATTTAACTCACTCATAACATATAGTTCGCACACCCTAAGACGATTGAATAATAGTTATGATTTTGCAAACTTATGTAAATTGATTTAAGGTCTATCTAGATTAAAAATTGAAATGGTAAATAATTATGTTATTTGAATTATTTAAGAACTTATAATATATTAATCATTCATATTTCACTCAAAAATTATTTTTTAGTTAAATTTTTTATTTTAATGATGGTCATTATATCCTTAAGGACTTGGTGTATTAATATTACTTGTTCCTAAGCAGGGTAACATATTCAGTCTAGATTAAACTTAATAGCTAAAAACTTATAATTCAACCACCTAAGTAATTGAACAGTAGTTATTGTCATCTTTTTTTTATATGACTTAAGCAATCAATATATTCATTAACAAAATATTTAAATTTTATATAAAAAACACCCTTGACGGGACTTGAACCCGCAATCTCTTCCTTAGGAGGGAAGCGCCTTATCCATTAGGCTACAAGGGCATCTATAATTAATTGTTTCACTACAATAAGTATCATCTTTTATTAAGAATTTACTAAAAACGACACCAGCAGGATTTGAACCTGCGCGGGAGAACCCAACAGATTTCAAGTCTGTCGCCTTAACCACTCGGCCATAGTGTCTTTTGAGTTTTACTTTATTTTTTTATTTAAATTATATCTACATATAAACCATCCAATAATTTCCTTTAAACAGTGTTACTTACATTTCTAAAGATCATTCCCCAGGTGCTCTTTTTTTCGTTTATCGTTAGAAATTTATTAGCTAATAATTTTTTATATTTTGAACACTTTTGGATTTTATACTTATTTAATTTTTTAAGCTAGATCCACTTTTTTAAAAAAAAAAATTTTAACTAAGTTTAACTACGAGAAGAATATTGACTTTAAAAAAGGACATTAATCTTATTTTTTGGAACTCTTACATTTAAATTTAACATCTAGCTTGTTGCAATATATGCTTAGTTATTTGCCATTTTTTACAAAATAATTTATTTCTATTAAAATTTTTTAAAGTATGAAGCATTATATTCTTTAGTTTAACTTGAAACTTAATTATATAATTTTATTTTGTATCTTTATTTATTCTAATTTTTTCGATTTCTTAAGAGCCTTTAATCATTTTTTTTAGATGAAACTTTTTTATAAATATGAATCATTTCTCTTATCCTGAATTTAAAAAAGAATGCTAGCTTAGTTTTTTCATAGTTTATGTTTAATTAATTGATAAACTCGTGAATTTAGCTCTAAAGATATTTACCAAACTGGTGTGACTTATGTCTGACTTTTTCTAAGACTGATTCAATTTTTTTAGAATCTAAAAACAAATAATTTAAAAGCTTTTTATCTCAACTTCCGTTGTAACTTTTAACAAGCTATAGAATACTGACAAATTAAAGGTATTCAAGGTAGGAATTATTATAGCTTTTTGAATTAATACTAACTTATAAAGTATAATATATAAGGTTTGTCTTACACACTGTGAAGTATTATCATAACTTTTGGTTTATGCTATGATAGCTAACTTTTTTCCAATCAAATCTATTTACAAAATATTTGGATGGTAGATTTACTTAAAGGATTGCATTCATAATAAGAGCTTGAAGAAACTAGATAAGGATTTTTACTTTAATTATATTTCTTTAATTTAAGATAAAGAAAAGTAGAGATATGTGAACTTATTTTATAATCCAAAATACTTTTATATTTACATAATAAGCTTACTATTTAATTAACTTAAAAGCAGCTCCTTTTACTCTTTATTCATTGAAATTTATCTAAATACCTTAAAATCAACTTTTTTATAATATTGATCTGACTTAATTTTACATTTTCTGAATATATAACTCATCAGAGCTTTACTTCTAATATACCTTCTTTCTTAAATAGCTAAGCTTATTGTGATTTAATTTGTATTTAAATGTTAATTCATTAGTTATAAAATACCCATATGGAATTTTATTGTATTGTAAACTTATCAAAGATATTATAATACCATTTTTCAAAAGCTTTAGATTTCTTTAAACTTCGATTTTTATTAGATAATCTTTAAAATTTTCTCCTTTTAGAATTTTAATATTATTGTGCTTGCCTAATATACTTGACTTATAGTACTTAAACTTGTCTAGAGAACTGTTTTACTTTTTTCTTCTTTTTAAGTGCTAATTCTATAACTATCTTCTTGATTTTAAATGCCAAGGGAGAAAATTTAATACCTTTTCATCAATTTTCGTTTTAGAACTGTAAACAGAGGATTCAATAGCCATTATTTAATCTAACTTATTTCCTTTAAATAGCTTAAAATGCTTCTAAGTATGATACTTATTATATTTTTTTCTAAATCTGCCTTGATATAATGAAAGATAGAAAATTAAAATAAAAGAAAAAGAAATTCAGAAATACCAAAATATGAGCTTCTGATTATCATTGAAGATCCAAACTAACAAAAATCAGAATGTAAGCTATACCTTATTTAATAAAGCCTATTATATTAAAAGCATTGGATATTGTTATGTCACTAGAATTGTTTTATAACCAATTGAAGAACACAACTTTAATCGGTCAAAAATATGAAGAATAACCCTTTAAGAATCAAATTTTCTTTATTATATAGTCAATATTTTGTTCACTCATATTGAGAAGAAAGTTTCTTTATAAGTGAGATTATATAGAGCATTCTAATATTTAAGGAAAAGTATTAAGATATTATTTTAACTGTCTATTTTATCTTTTTTAATTCAATTATAACTACTACCATGCTCTTTAATCTTTTCATATAAGTTAAGTGCTTTTCTTATAAATAAGGCACTTCAGATATTTTTAAATTTGAATTTTTAATGAAAGCTTTAACAAAATTTATATTGATCATAAAAAAGCTAATAATTTTTGCTTTGTAACATCTTTACAGTGTACCTTATATAATAAGTCAACTCTTGGTTTTCTTTAATTGTGTGCTTTTTAAAAGAATCTTGCTAGAGGAAATATTTGACAAAATATTTCATCTCTTGACTTCAATTTTGAAGTTTAGGAGATTTTAAGTTACTAATCAAAATAGAGTCTTCGCTGTATGGATTCTTGCATATAGAGGTTACTACTTTACTTAAGCAATTAAATTATTCCTAAGCTTCAAATATAAACTTTTCAATTATATCTTTTTCCATTGGTAAGCTCAGGCTCAATTCAGATTGGATTTTCCTGCCGTTCTTCTGTCTGTTATTTCTTAAGTCAACTAGATAACATAGCCGAAATCACCCGAATTAATTTCCCCTTCAGTTTTGATTATTATATTATTCATCTTACGATCTTTGCGCACACAATGCTGATTATAAAAGCATGCTTAAGCCTTAATAGCAGATTCCAGAACATACGTAATCTACTCTTCTTCCAAGCTGATTTCTAATAATTTATAATAATCTGTTTACATCAGTTCCTAAACTACCTGGTAGGAGTGATTTAAAAAATACTTTCTTGATTTATATGATTTTTCATATCTGCATTTCGTCGTTAAGGTTTTTATTTTTCAGATATTTCTTTTCTCTTTTCTTATCTTGGGACTATTTATTTAAGTTCAAACATGTCTCCAGTTAATTTGCACTAGGCATTTTCCACGACCCCCTTGTCTTAAAATTTAGAAATTTTTCATTTTCCTAAGAGCGTATTTATTGGAAATTATCACGAAGATTCAATTCTGGTTTATATCCTTGAGTAGGAAGTCCTTAAAAACAAAACTGTAATGACACAAGTGTTGTAGCAAGGATCACATTAAGCATCTTGTCTGGATATTCCCTTCCTTTCTATAAGAGAAAAAGCCATTAAGTTAACTATTTCCTTCTTCCAAATTTTTGTAAATATAAATAGCATAAACCACATAAAAATCGCAGCTTCTTTGCCAGATTCTAATCAGCCCAAAATATTCCATTCATTACCTTCTAAGGATCTTAAGATTGAAACTTATATTCTTTAGCTTTTCTTCAAAAGCTTTCATCTTATCTCTGCATAGTTTGGAATCCTATTCTATATCTCGTTTTATTAAAGCAAAAATGACAGCAAATTCTAAATATTGCTTATAAGAGGGTTCAATTAGGAATATATATAACTTAGCTTAGCAAAAATCAAATTTATTTCCTGAGTAAAAATCTACAGAATGGCTCTGTATATTAGTATAAGAATGATATGTCAAATAATAGAAGTAGTATATCAGGTAAGACTTACATAAAGAACACAGTGCAAAACAATTATGTCTAATATACTTATAAAATTTTTAAGATTGAACCCAAACATAGAAAATTAAGATTGTATCTTATCTTAAAATAAGCAAGTTAAATAAATAAAAATTATGTCTAAGTGCATCTAATAATAATTCTTTAAACACTCCCTAATAAATTATTTTCAAAGCAAATGTTCTTTTTTAAACAAAGAACATTTGATTTAATTTTAATAGTTAAATGAACACTATAAAAGGCAATGAAAATAATTATGCAAATTAGAATTTCTTTTTCCCTCTAATACACTTCTGCTGAAACTTCTCTTATAAATCTTTTTTTACATTGCTAAACGGAAAGTTCCAATTTCATTAGCATTTCAAATTTAATTTTCAGTTTATTTGAGAATCAACCTTTATAACTAAACTCTCCAATATCTAGGCATTGAAAAATAGCTTTTCATATAAATCTTTTTAGCTTTAAGCCTAATTTTTAAGTTAATTGTTTTTATTTATGCAGAAATCATTTAACTTAGTTTTCATTAATTTTGTATGAATACTTTACGGAAATATTTGCCTATTTCATCAGAATAAATTGAATGAAATATAATATTAAACATTTAAACCTTCTTTAATAATTTGATAACTAACACATCATATCCTTCTTTCAACTATACAAATAACAGCGCATGCTTTTCTTTTTTTCTCTTTCATTTAATTATTTGAACTATAACTACTCTCCAAATCATATTGTGTAGTAATAAGCTAAGCATTCGCTTATCTTTATAGTTGAAATACTTACTTTTATTATTATCGTTTTGTATTATAATAGACTATAAAGTCTTAGTTTAAAGATCTTATAGCTTTTCTTTCTAGTTTAATATCATTTTTAATTATCCTTCTATAAATCATTTAAATGGCTGATAAACATTCTAACTTTACCTCTGGATCTCTACTTCCTATCCATTTTAGTAATTTTAACTCTTAGAGTAATGAAAATAAACCTGAAAATGTTAATTAATCAAATTCAGAAAATGATTAAGCAAATTAATATGGATCTTAGTAGACATAGAGAAGCACTTTTACAATAGCAAACTAAGAACCATCTTTTACTTCGATTTAAAAGCAATCTGAGACAGATGAATAATCTAAATAGTTTTCAATATGAAGCAAACTTAATTACGAACTTTCACAATCTGATAAAAACAAGCCAGTATCTAATGAATCATCTGGCATTAGTTACTAAATCTTATAGGACAAGAACAAAGAATAGAGTTAAGAATATATATAATTTAAATAAAAAAATCAAGTAAAATATGGAAACATATCAAGCAACTAATAAAATAAGAAAATAGAAAATAATGAAAATGAAGCTTCACAAGTTAATTTTATATACTATGAGGATGAGATTTAATAGCATAAAATCTAAATTTAATAGATATTGCAAGAAAATCTCTCTTTAAAGTAAGAGATTAAGTATCTACAGGAAAAAATTATGCAAAAAGACCAACCATAAATTCAGCAAAATTATTAATAAGAATAAGATAAGAAAATTGAAACTTTGAAAGCATTATTTAACGAAGAAAAGAAATAAGCTTGAATTTTTATTAGCAATATGAACTAAGCACTATCTAGCTAGCTACAATCATTTTAGCTGAATCAAATCGAACTTGAAAAGAGGACAAAAGAGAAAAATGAAATAAATTAGCAACTAGAAATCTTTAAAAATTGGGTAGATGATTTAGAAATTAACTGTGAAGAGCTAAGGAAAGAATTAAAATTACAAAAGTAGAAATATTAGGCACTTAATTATGAGTGTTAAGAAACTAAAACTCTTCTTTAAAGCTATTGAAAAAAATACCAGCAAGAATTATAAAATAATAATATAATCCAAAATTAGATAACTAAGCAGGATAGGGAACTTGCTTAGGCTTGAATTTTAAACAGTTAAGATTTAGTAAGTAACTCTTCCAGGTAATATTAGTTCTATTAAAATAATACTGGATCTTAGAAAATAAATCATAATAATTTGACATAATCTGACAATTGAAATTAATTTCCAGTTTAATAAAGATCTATTTAGGGCTAAGTGAATAAAATTCATACAAGCTAAAGCAAAGATATTATTTCTTCAATATCATTCAATTAGAATGCCTAGAATTAAGTTTGTATTACTTGCAAACGAAGTTAGTTTGCTAGCTAAAATCAAGCTGACAATTATCTGCAATACTAGTCGTACTAATGCAGTTACTGTATTTAGTAATCACAAAATGCAAATATCAATAATTCAAGCAGTTAGGAATGGTACGATTAAAAGTATATTAATTTTTTAATATAATTTTTAATATAACTAAGCTATTGGAAACCTATACTCATATTCTTTAGTATGCTTTTGAAAGCTATTATTACTATTCTTTGGCTTTTATATAGCTGATCGTAGCCTCGTCTATAGAATTAAGCTTTTCTGGACTAAATAAATTCTTCGATATTTATTCTGAAACTTTTTTTTTCTATTGTTTGAATCTTACCTATTTTAAAACTTTTAAAATAGAAAGCTAGTTAAATGGTATTTAGAAAGTGAGTGCTAGAGTATTATAGGTCTATTTTTTAGTTATATTAACCTTATAGAAATCAAGTGCTATCCGTCTGCTTATTTAGTTACTAAAGTACTGATTTAATAGATAAGCTAAAAGATTTATTATCTCTCAATCAATTATATAAGCATTTTATATTCATTAGATGTAAATAGAAACAGTACAATGAAATGTATTGTTAGTCGCTAATATGAGTTAGTAGCCATTTAATAATCAAAAAAAATTTAAAGTGTATAAAGATAGTCTCAAGCATAACATCAGATACCAGATAGCATGAAAGGCCTCGAAATAAAAATTATTCAACTTTACTTTAGATTTGGTTATTTAACATCGATACTTAGATCAATTGGCATAATTGCAACTAGCATTTTAATTTATTTATCTATTAACAGATGTAAATTTATTTATCCAAGTCTAAAGAAATTACTAATAGAATGGATTAAATACAAATAAATCTTACATTAGATCATCATTAGCAGGAATCATTTTATCATATATTAGCATACTTAAAGTAAATCTTAAGACTTGCTATATTCTTATAGTAGGCTAAAGTTAGCACCTAGTTTTTGAAATGTAAAACCTTTTTAAGGATAAATTAGATTAAAGGAATATAAAATATTGCTTAAAAAGAGAAATCGAAGCTCTGTGTTGAATATCTCTTGTCTTTAACTATTTCCTTTAAGTTAATTTGCTTTATTATTATGAATATTCTAATTTTATACAAATTTAGATAAGAAAAATTCTTTAAGAAGAAGAGAAAATAAGGAAATACATTTAAGGATAATTTGACTTAATCAATATTTAACTTAGAGATTCTTAATGTTTTTTTGCAATATATCTATTAACAAATTAGTTAGAGTTGTTTCCATTGTGAGAGATATTTAGAATATTCAGATTTTGAGAGTGACCAAAATGATATTTCATATTATTCTTAAACCAAACTAATGAAATCGTGATTTATTCCTATAATAGTGATAATTTAAAGAACCTACTAAGAGAAATATTTTTATCCTTTTAACTTTGAAAGTAACTATTGAAAAAATTTATAGACAATAAGATTTAAGAGTAATCTATATTACTTTCCGTTTTCTTATTTTGCTTACATTGGATTTTATTCTTTATTGTTGGTTCTAATAGCTTGGATGTATAAATTTTCGGTCTCTTATCTTGTTCTGTGTTTTCCGCTAAAATAATTTTTGTCTCTTTATTTTTATTTTAAGCTACTGCTTCATTAATTTTTCCTAACATTCGTCTCTTCAAGCCTTTCATCTCAACACTTTTCCACTCAAAATCTACTGGATTAAAAAAAATAATATAATAGTCTTCATATTAGCAGATTCCAGAAACCCTCCTTATTTCCACTATCACGAAAACGAAAAAAAAAACTAGGTGTAAGATATAAAAAAGCTCTGAAAAATGATATTGCTAGATTGTAAAATCAGCAGTTATAATATTTAAATCATCTAGCACTAAATAAGCTTAACTGTATTTAAGCATTATAGTAAAATTAGCTTTTATTGTAATAGCTTCTATTTAATAACCTACAAGTATTTAGAGAGTTAAAATACCTACAAAGAAATCTTTCTTAAATAAAAAAATGTCATTAAGTTTTAGATTAAGTTATTCATAGAAATAAAGTTCTCTAATACAGTATTTAAACCAAAAATAAATCAAAAATTGCAGTTAAAAAGTGTAAGAATATTGGCTACAAGAGCTTAATTAACTTAAGCAAAACAATTAAAAAAAATAGATTCTTAAATTTTCAAAAATTGTGAGGCGTTTAATTCTGATTTTTTACGATGATTAAAAACTTAGAATCGTGAATTAAGAAAATAAGAAAGGAATAGAAAATGAAGTCTTAAATTTATTCAATTGAAATTAAAATGATTTTCTACTATCTTAATCTGAAAGCGAAATTTTTTGTTTTATTTTCTAAATGAGCTAAATTTAAACTTTTATTTAATTAGTCTAATTATGCAAATTCTATTTTTATTTCAAACTATATAAGAGTTTTTTCTAGTTAATCTAAATTCATAATTTCTTCATAATAATAATAGGATAAATTAAGTTTACAATTTTCGAGGATTTTTACCTCTTCATGCTGGACACCAGATTGCTCCAGTGTTAAAAATAAAGTTTTAGATGTCTCTACTCCTCTCTCCTCCCATTACTCTTGTCATTTCCGGATCTAGCCTTATTTCTAATTAAATTTTCTTTTGTAAATGTATCCTTATTCATTTAAGTATAATCTTTCTCTTATTTGTCTCTAATACATTTGTTTTTCTTCCTCTACTGTGCTTGTATGGTTCTTTATTTATTCCAGTACTACGTCTTGAAATTTTGGAATTCCTTGCAGCGTCTTCATAAGTGTTCTGTCGAATTGCAGTAGTAACATTTCTTCACTACTTTTTGGAGTTTAACCTTAGTCTTCCTATTGGTCTCTTCAATCATCATTGGATCTCCCCTTTGTTCATCTAATTTCTTTTCTAGTATTTCCAGTATAATACTCATATCAGATTGTTTCTGAAGCTAATTTTAGGATTAGCTACTCTGGTCTTAAGATATGTTTCAGAAAGCACTTAGTTCTCTTTCTTAGGACAAAAGTTTGAATTCTATTCCTTCCGCTAGGTTGAGTTTTTCCATCAGTTTCTCATTGTCCTTTCTCAGTTTCCTAACCTCTTCCTGGAGGTTTAGTACCACTTTGATGAGCTGTTCCATGCTCATCTGGCCAGAAGGTTTGAACTTTGAGACCTCCTGGTGCAGAGCAGACTTCATCTGCTTTCTGGGCTTCTCTTCTGAAGTTGGAGTTATCTCATGTGTTGTCTTCTGAGCTTGTTTCTGTTTCTCTTCAGGTTGTTAGAATTAAGAAAAAGGTTAGGGTTAAGGGTAAGAAGACTATCCAAGATTGGATTCAGGTTTCCTCTCCAACTTTTTGGAGGTGGTGTAGAAACCTCTTTTGAATCCTTCCATTTTTTTATTACATAATTTCTTCATTTGATCAAGATTATTCTTTATAAATAAAAAATGATTCTAGCTTTCAAACTCAAAGAGTAATTATGGCTTTTCAGCCAGTTTGCAATAATAATTTAGAAATAAGATATAAACTATTATATCTATCCCTTTAGTATTTGGAGTTTTAGCACTTACTTAGTAGCATCATCTTTCACTAAGTTTTAAATTTCTCTTTTTTAGCAAACTAGCATTATTTAATCTACAAGAGTAATGAGATTTAACACTCATTATTTAGCAAATGATAAACTAAGTTATAGTAATTCTCTTTCACAAGCAAATTGATTCTTTTAGTGAGATTTAGCTAAATAGAAAAGTCTTATTATCTACTTACGAAATATACTCCCTAGGAGCTGAAAATAAAAAATTCTAACAATCACTTCTAGACTAGATTAAACGACTAGATTCTCTAACTTTTACTGTGCAACAACTATAAAATGAAAACCAATTACTAAAATGGAAATCAGCACTAAAACATCCAATTCTTAACTTATATAATAACTGGAAAAAACGGAGTTAAAACTTAAAGATAATAACAAGCAAAATAATTCTGAATAACTTATTGCTCCTCATAATGATCCTATGGTAGTGGAATAGCAGTATTCCAAAACTTTTCTAATCGGAAAAAATATTAAAAATGGAAAAACTGTTGAAAATTAGGACATATCTCCAAAAAATGCAAAACAAGATGCTTTTTTTGTTAAAGAAATGGACACATATTTAAAAACTGTTGGCACTTTTAGAGAAAACAAAAATAAACAAGTCAAAAGTTATGAAATGACATGTCTAAGTTATACTGTTCCCCAGAAGGAATACTTTATAAGGAAAAGTCATACGGTGGAGATTAATTACTATTGGATATAGTAAACGCTCAAATAAGAAGAACGAGATAAATGTTTGGACCTAATTAAGACTGAAACAAGATTCCTACTGTCATGAAGGGATAAATTAGCTTGAGTCGATAAGTGATTGATGAAAGCGAGTCTAGTAATTCGAGAGAAGAATGGAGCGACCCCATGAGCATTTGAGAAAACTTATAAACTAATTCCGTGACTAATCACTCACTTTAAATTTTTTTCTATCAATAATCATAAGTGATTGACTTCTTTTTCATAAACAAGTCTAATTAATTTCCAAGTTTTATTGAGTTTTTCCTATTTCAAAGTTAGCTGAAAAAAAACCTTTTTTAAAATCTAATTTTAAAAAAGTCTTAAATTAAGTGATTTTATAACATGTTACTTTTAAATTTAATACTTAATTTGATATAAAATGAGAAGAAATACAAGTCATTAGAATGTAAATTCATCTTTAGTCTATGTAAATAGTCTTAAACTGATTATTCAGTCACGAATAAATAGGAAATTAAGAATAAAGGTTTAAAAAATGGAATGAATTCTCACTAAACAATGAAGATTTTGAGCAAAGAAGTAAAGAGAAAAAGTCAAACAAGAATTTGTCTATCCTCAAAATTTAGAAGTTTTTCTAGTAAAAAAAATGTAAGAATTATAGAAGTTGGAAGAACTGATTATCAGTGAGAAATTATCCTATTTATAATAATTTTAAGAGATATTTTTTTTATAAAAGAATGAAATTAAAGGTTAGAGGAGATGTGCTAAAGAACTGATTAAAAACTGATACGCTAAGAAAGAAATCTTCAGGCTTAATAATGTAATCAGAATGAAGGTTATAACCCTCTGAAATTAGCAAAAGAAGATATTCAAATTATAGTAATAAAGTTAATAGAATAATTCGCAGAAAAAATTTATTGAGTTACATGAATAAAAAATGAAGATAAAATGAATATTGAAGGATCTGAAAAATAGTAATAAAAAGAATAAATTAAATGAGGGTTTAAAAAGTAAAATAGGCGTATTTTTAGATACTAAAACTTAATTAAAAAAATACTATTACGATGATTGAACCTATTTCTTATTCAAGAATTATAAGAAAGAATAAAAAGGTCAATATTGATGAAGAAAAAAATCAATATTATGTCGTTTAAATCACTACTTATTTAGAAGAATTTTCATTTTACTAAGAATCCTTCTGACTGCTGGATCGAAAATCAATAAAAATCTATTTAGAAGCAGGCTAGAAATAAAAAACTAGAGTAAAATAGACTTTTAAAGATTTCTTAAATTTACTATTTTATTAATTTGAAATTTTATTTAATATGATAAAATAATATTTAGTTAGACAATAGAAATATAAAGTAAGAAAAATAAAAAAATGCTTAATTAATAATTAAAAAAATAACCTTAAATCTTTAGATCAAAAAGGATATTAAATAAAACTTAAATATAAATAGTCTTAATAAATATATAAAATCATCATTGATCTATTTATAATCTAAAGGGTTTCTTCTCCTTTTTTCTATTTTTAAAAATAAAAAAACATTTTGGAGAAGTTCCAACTTCATTTTTTCTATATAAATAAATAGTGAGAAGCAATCTTCCAATTAACGTTGACTTAAGTCTAGTACCAGGAAGTACTAATGGAGCGAAGAACCGAACAAGATTCTTGGTAGGAGCCAAAAGAGAAGACAAAGACTAAAGAGGCATCAAGTAACTTTATTGATGAAAGACGCCAGAAACTAAAGTCTCTTAGACACAATTCCGCTATAGAAAACGAGAATTAGA